>JABAKD010000027.1:13108486-13555770 GCA_012845835.1 Undaria pinnatifida
ACATCCCTACCTGCACCCTGCTCGCCGCCTCGAGATATATGGCGCTCGGCAGACGTGTACTGCTGCTGCTGCTGTATATTGCTCCAGCTGCTGCTGCTGTTGTGCTGCGGCTACTGCTGCTTCTACTGCTGCAACTGCTGAGAGGGTGTGATAAAACAGAGCAGAGGATTCGAGACTGTGGGCGGGTCGCGGGCGATTTTTTTACATACAAAACAAACAAAAAAAGGTAAAACTTTATCAACATTTGATCGAGGTCCTGCAGCCCCGTAGCAAAAGGTTCTTGACAATATGAGCAAGATGCACATGTACTAGTTTTCTCCAGCTCTGTACTTGAGAGGGGGCCACGGGTTGTGACATGTAAAAAGAACACTATGCCCGATGCTACTATAGTCTATTGGGTTAGGACATGTCATGAGCAAAAATACTGGCGGCAGCGGCAGCGGTTGCAAGGTACACATACATATACTATTATAGAAAGATAAACATGTACTGTAAATACTGCTGTTGGTGAGGTAGAAGTAACATGCACGCGGAACCACGGGGTTGAGACATGACCAAACGCTCGCACAACTACACAACTACAAAGCGCAACTTCATATTTTGGACGGTAATATTGCTGAACGATTGGTGGGCGTCTTGTGTTCGAAGCGGTCTTATATTAACTTCCAATCCAGTCTCCTCCAGCGCCACCCCGAGATTTTTTTGTTTTCATGTAGCCACCAGACGCCCCATCCCCAGCCAACCTCTCTCGGCCGATGCCGGCCAAGTCGCGGCGGAAATCGGCAGTGCCGACCCCTCGAAGTCGAGGAGACCCGACCCCCGTCGCGCGTTCACCAGGCGCACACGGTTCCAGACAGCTATCGTGGTGGCCGAGGAAGCCAAGGAAACGTCGCGTATCTGTTGACAGTTTCTTGCTGGGCGGACGTGAAACATTGGAATGGATATGGTTATTGTGTTGTTCCTAATATTCTCGGCCGACATGGCATACCAAGCAAAAAACATGGACCATTTTGGCGCATGATACATCCTATCTGCACCCTGCTCGCCGCCGCGAGATATACGGCGCTTGGCAGATGTTTACTGCTGCTGCTGTATATCGCTCCAGCTGTTGCTGTTGTGCTGCGGCTACTGCTGCTTCTGCTGCTGCAACTGCTGAGAGGGTATGATCAAAACAGACGCGACTCGAGACTGGTCGGGTAGCGGGCCATTTTTTTACAAACAAAACGCAGCTTGCAAAGATGAGTACTCGGTATCGACCCTAAATTCGTCGAACTCACAGCAGACGTCCTTAGAACCATTTTGTAGAAAAAAAAAAATGTAAAAGTTTATCAAAATTTGTAAAACAATTGGGGCGTTGCAAGTGATCTGCTCGTCTCAGGGAGGCGGAGCGAAATCCCGTGCCAAATAGAGCCAGCAAAGCGACATTTAATGCGCCGAGCGCTGCCACGCAGTTCGACCGAGATCCAAACATGCTTCATAATGTACTCATGGCAGGCTACTTGCCCTGCGGCCGAACGTGCGAGAAGAAACACTCGGCCGCCGGAGAGCAGCGAGCCAAGAAAAAACGACGATCATATTTGCATATACATATCCGCTTCATGGCGGCCTCTGACGACCGTCAGGGAACCCTCCAGGGGGGCGGCTGTGGAGGCCGCCCCATCCCCTGACGCCGGGCACACGTCACCTTCGGCTCGTGGTGCAGGTTGTTGCGTATGTCGGGCTGCGACCAGACGGGCAGTTCTCTGTTTAGACTCAACTCCCTGTATCCGTATCCCTCTCTTCCCTTCCCACCCAAATTTCTACCACAGTTACGCGTCTCTAGTATACCTACACGCAGCACTGAATCCAGGGTGTAAAAGGTATCTCCACCCACATCCGTCTCTTCTCTTCCTAGCCATAAAACTGCACATTTCCTACATATATACTCTCCATTTATCGTCCATCTCCACTCCCCCCCCCCAGTTCCCTCAATCTACCCCCCCCGCCTCACGTCTATCTGCGCTTACTACCACTACTCCCACCACATTTTTCTCCTTCCACTACGCTCATCTCTCGTATATCTGAACTTCCCACCACTACGCTCACCGCAACCTCCTTCATCCATCCACCCTCGTCTTTTGTCTAACTGCACGTTTCACGACTACGTCCACTGCATTTTCCTACATCGAGTCCCCCCGTCTTTCGTTTTTCTGCCTTTCCCACCCATATGCCCATTACGTTTTCCTCCATCTACCATCCCCGCCTCTTCTTGTCTAATAGCACTTTCCGCCCATGCGCTCACCGCATAATCCTCAACGTGCCCCCCCCGCGTCGATCGCCTATCTGCATGCCGCGCGCTTAACCTGGAGTTAAGGTGGTTCACGTGATGGCCGGCAAACAACTTACGTTGTTCTCACACGGCTTGCTAAATGCATCAAATGCGCACTTCGTTGTGCACCAAAACGCAAAGCTGATTCTGGAAGCGAGAACTCCGTCTCCGTGAGGTATGCTAACACAAAGTATAGCGAGGGCCGGAGACGGTGGTGATTCAATGAAATTTCTGTCTTGTGCTCTAAACGTATGTCAAAAGGGAAGAGTTCAATCAAGCGCGGATAAGCGCAGGGGCTAACTGTGACACGCATACATTTTTATATAGTACCCGGTATACGCATAATGTCTGTTATATTTTGCAGCGATGACTGTTTGTGGAAGAGCTGTTGGGTGGGTGTGGCGTCCTGCAATACCCCGCATCTAGATACTTGTCTACAGTAGTGCATGTGTGCGGGGTATGAATTTGACGCGTGCTACGATGGAGGTTGCACTTCCCGTCTGAAATGGCTTCTGACTGACGGGGCTTCCTTGACCCAAAATCGTCAGAAATAGACAGGTCATTTTTTACGTGATTCTCGTCGTGTACCGAGACCATGGAGTTGTTGATCCGGTAGCAGTTTTATTGTTCTCCGAATCGGTTATTGCGAGAGGTCTTAAGCTATTTAAGGAACCTCAGAAAAAAACGTTGCACCTCTATCGTGACACGCGTCATTTGCACGAGACGCTTTTGAAGGAGATCTACTTAGCTAATAATGTAGAAAGCCGGTCAGACGTTGTTCTCTGACATCTTCTTTCTCACGGTCATGGGTATCACCTGGTAGACCCATCGTAGGCCCACAAGACCTACAGGATATCCATGGGTGATACGTAGGCCAGCAGTATAGACTCGTGGGCGACCTTTGGGGGACGTATGGGCCAGTCTATAACCCAATAGGCGATCCACGGGCAAAGCACGGGTCAGCACTACAATCTCACGGGTGATGCATGCTATACCGGAACGATAATCGTTTCCGATCGAATGCAAGCCTAAAATCCGATACCCGATAAACACTCCGATATGTACCGGGTAAGATTCGATTGTTAAAAGTTCTGATGCCTATGCGACAAGCGGAATGCAAGGCGGAAATACGGAGATACGGTCATGCTTTCTTCTGGTCCCTCCCGTCGGTTTTCTCAACTCTATGCCATCTCAACAGGGGCATTAGAGCGACATCCGCTCCCGCGAGATGTACTCGTAAGGAGTTCGTATCGGATGTCTGGATGCTTTTTTCCGATCCGATTACGGATCCGATTGCCGAAAAAGAGGAACATTCGATGCGATACAAAACACCCACAACCGTAGCTGCGAGGATGACTCTCGCCACGCATGTACGAAGCTTGAAGATTTTGGTATAATAAGTAGACACGGATCTCGTTTTAGACCACACCTATTCTCGCGCGTGCGTGTAAGAAGACTGGGCCTTCGGAACGCCAACGTAAATATAATTAGATGTGTGCTCGGATACGGGTAGCACTTACACAATATGAGGCTCGTCAGGTGAGAAGTTATTATACCTCACCTTACCTGGAGTATATTCCACTTTGAGGGAAACCGTAAAGTAAAATCTCCCCTGGGCTACTCTGAAGGTGTAAGGCGTTATGGTCTCAGGGACCGACTACTGCTGTGCACGGTGTCCCCTGGCGCTGCCGTGGTCACTCACACGTGAGTTTCTGTGGATGTTGTATCAGTTCTTGCTGCCGGCTTGGCGCCTTCTGACGAGAACGGGGTCGAGTGTATCCCTTTCAGGCAGGCGATGAAGCCTACGAGGGGGGATTTGCCATAAATAATAAAGCCACAACGGGGGGGTATCATTATACTAGCCCACCCTGAAGGCCAGTATATGCAGATTGATAGAAAGACCAAGTGGAGCTAAATCCATCCGGAGAATTTGGAGAATGGATCGACGTTGTAGCGCTTCACAACCTACTCCCACACCTCTAACTTGCCACGCAGAAGCCAGTTTGACGGGTTCAACACTAAGCAGGCACAAAACCTCCGACATACCAGCACATGAAAGCCAATGGAACGCGTATAGTGCGAGACAGACTTCAAAAATCCAAACATACCGGTACATGAAAGCCGGTGAAACGCGTACGAGGCCGACTCTCATGGGAGACAAGTCGGGAAACAAGCCAGGATTTCCCTTCGTCGTGTAGAAACCCCAGCGCAGTGGGGTCGATGGACATGAGTCATTTCCGATCAGTGTCCAAACAAACAAAAAACTGTGCTTTCCGCACACAGCAATTGACGCCGCCGATGACACCTCGCCCCGCAGGGCACGGGTGGGCGTTAAACCTTCGAGGCTGTATGCTCCACTGCTTTGACAATGCTCGCTGCCAAGTCTGAGGGCCGTTGATGTTGTGTAGCTGGAGTTTTCGCTTGAGACGTGAAAGGTTGACCCATTTCTGGACTACCGGCCAGATCTATCGCCCCAGAGAGGTCCACGATGTACGGCAAAATCTCGTTGCACGTTCTGTGGTACCACCATTACGGAGTTGAAAGGTAGTGTGTGGTAAGGGCGGCTACTCTCAGCGCGCGTCGAGATGCAGAGGGGGGGGGGGGGGTCATTAGCTAGGAATATTGAACATTCATCACTATCAATACCCTAGAGAGGCTCCATACGATCGAGCAAGTATCGAATAATAAAAAGTCACAGCGTCTCGTCTAGTCAAACCGGTGCGACACTGGAGCATGATTACCTCTGGAGTAGCTATGCTAGGCGCCCGAATTGGAGGCCGAGGGGGGGGACCCTGCGTAGCCAAAGCGTCTTTGAGCAGTATGCATGGGGGGTCCAGCATTCTGGGTATCAGTTAAAATAGAGTGGCTTATGCTACTATTTACACTGCTGTAAAACGCGGTCAACTCAACGTGCCATATTTCGAGGGGTATTTAAGAGAGGCCAAGAGACCGCTTTGCTGCACCCGTGAAAAACCTAGCTCCTGTCTCGGGGCGAGCAGTCGAGCAGAAAAAAAAAATTGCTTGCTTTGCCGTACCCAGGACCAATCTAACGCTTGTCCTGGGACGAGCAGTAGTATCGCTGAGCTCGGTCTCGCCGCTGGCTGCGAGGGCGAGCCCGCGGCGGGGGTGGGCGAGAAGCAATACGAGGATCATCTGTTTTAGGCTACGCATTGAAAATTGTGTGGATAAATGAGCACAATTGCGAGCACTCGTTAACATGCATGTATGTCAGGTTACGAACGAGCGAGACAACAGGGGAATTCCAGAAAGAGTTAAACGTCTTCGTCGATGCGCAGGTCAGCGGCGGCTGAACCAAGCACACAGCGCGGCACGACGAAAAGTTGGCGGTTGTTACTACTATAAATATCACTCTCGTCCGTGGAAGGCAACGCAAAAAAGATCAGCAAGAAACTAGTTGAAAATCAACGAGCAGAGCTAAAGCAATGACCATCGAAGCGAGGAGGCCGAACGCACATAATACCAAAGACGCCAAGTCGAGACAAACACCAGTTGTGAAGGTGTAAGCGTTATTGTCGTCCTCGTGGCAGACTACTGCTATTCAGGGTGTCTCTGTTTTTCCACTGGTCACTCACACGAGGGTTTATTTCGATGTTGTATATCTTGTATTAGTTCTTGCTGCCTGCCTGATGCGGTCTGGCAAGAAGGGCGGCGGGTTCATCTCATCAAGGCAAGCAACAACGCCTGTAAGGAAAAGCGCGGACACTTGCTATAAACAACAACGCCGCATCGGGGAAGAGGGGATAACACAACACGACGTATCTAACGAAGAATGTTGTAAAGTTCATGGAAAGGATCCATAGGTACAACGGGTAGTTCAGTATGGTTATGGGCCCCCGTCAGTGAGATTAGTCTGGGATCAAAACGGTGTCCTCTACCGTAACATGGCTCACGACGTATGCGTATCAAAACACCGCAGACTACATGGTAAAGAGGGCGGGTTCGAGCTCTTTAGTCGAAGCAGACGTCTTCTTGCCAAGCATCGAGGGGTTTCGGAAGACATGCAAGCAAGCGCACAATGTGCATAAGCTGTGTAAGCTTGCGTGCCGGTAGCCCTGGCGACGATATATCGAAAGCGGGTGCGTTTCATTGTTTTGCCCGCTACCGATCTCTGGTCATGCTCTCGACGTGAACGGCGATATTCCGTGGCAACTCCATAGACTCGTGGCGTTTATGTCGAGCGAAACCGGAGGTTTGCTGCTGTAAGTTGTGTTTTATTAACTGCCGCTTCAGAAACAAACACTGTGATGTCCTCGGAATGGCAATCTCCGTTTTGCGCGTCAATAGACAGACGAACCTCAAAGGAGAAGAGATTTATCAATATGTGTTTTCGGCCACCGTACCCAAGACGTGGCATACTATAGATGGAAACCCACTTAAGCTGCCCAACAACTATAGCACGATGGGATCCAGTGGGGAACTGAGCTTTTCCTGGCAAACATACCTGGTGACGGGCTAGCACTTTTCGGTTGTATTTTTTGGTGAACGGGGCTTCTCAACCACATGTACATGTCGCCGGAATGTCGTTGTATTTTGGCAATCAATATGGTTTGAACATTGTGTGTATACCTGCGTCGTGGCATTTTTCGTCAGGTTACACTTTCATGTTGATCAGAAAACAGTTTTCGGAGTTAAGATGACGATGACGATGACGATAAGGTGTGGAGCTCCTCGAGTGAACAGCCTCAGAAACAGCAATGGCTGGTGCACCTCTATGTTAAATTAAAGGTGGGGACACAGAGTGCCCCCTGCAGGTCTTCCAATTGAGCAGATCCTCGGAGAGTACTCACTTTCGTTTCCTTCGTAGAGATGTAGCTTTATTCGTTTCCACCAGATTCCGGGATAGCTTCTGAGATCGGAGGCACGTGCCTCCGATCTACTTCCTAACTTTCCCGAATGTAAAACGCCAACCTTATCATACGAAACCCATCCATCCGATCTCAAATTCGGATAATTACAGGCCTTTCCAGGCCGTATCTTAACGCTAGCCCACCCTGATGAGTCGCATATGCAGAAATATGGGAGATTCGGGGAAACTCCGGTTCTACGAACTAGACCATGAGTCGAAGATGCGGCTCCTCAAAATCCACTCCCACACCTCTAACCGTCTGGCTATGGAGCCAGAAACACGCGAAGAAAATCAGTAGAATGAAACGCAGACCAGCCGACGACGCCGCATGTTAAATTAAAGGTGGGGGACACAGAGTGCCCCCTGCAGGTCTTCCAATTGAGCAGGTCCTCGGAGAGTACTCACTTTCGTTTCCTTCGTAGAGATGTAGCTTTATTCGTTTCCACCAGAGTCCGGGATAGCTTCTGAGATCGGAGGCACGTGCCTCCGATCTACTTCCTAACTTTCCCGAATGTAAAACGCCAACCTTATCATACGAAACCCATCCATCCGATCTCAAATTCGGTTAATTACAGGCCTTTCCAGGCCGTATCTTAACATCTACCGTAGCATGCGCCCGGTTTTGATATGATACTGTAGCGTCGCCGGAAGTGTAGATTCAGGATGATATTAGGAAAAAGACAGCACGGGGCGCATGTCAAATCCGCGCACGTAATAGTCAGAGCACACCTATCTATATAGTTCGTCTCGCGCAATATGCCAATACAGAGTCAACGGGGTATATCTGACTCTCATGACCCTTCCCTCCGTTCCACGTGCCACATGAATCGGTAAATTGGCCAAGCTTCCGAAACCCTCCCTACGCTTGCAAGTAAGTGCAAGATCTCGGGGCTTATGCGTGCCGTTAGACTACCTATTATCGGAAATTATTGATAGGCCCTCAGAACTGTAAGTTTTAGGCCGACGGTAGTCGATTTACCCCGAACACGGCCAAAATCACCGATGGACTGGTCAGGATGCTCACCGTAGTTTTCCTAGAGCTTTCTGCCGTGCTTTAGCGTTCTCCAGAGTCGAGTCGTTCTACGGTAGCCCCCCCAACGTTTTTTAACGTAATCGCCGGTTTGGAAACCATCTCCCTGTCGCATCTATCTCCTGAAATACGGTACCCCTTGCCACCCCGACGTCATCGTTCGATAGTCATTTGCAAACGAACAAAATGTATGAAGGCCTTTTTCTCACAGCATCCTTCCTCGTGTCGAGCAGCCACGAAACGTTGGTTAATAAAAAAAGGCTGTTTTTGGGGGGTGGTTATCGTAGAATCAGCTGAATCGTACTTTGATCGTTCGTCAAATTTGCCACTTCTTCTGACGACAAAACGATTTTTAGGCGAAATCCTCAAAAGTTCTGTTTTTTTTTGCCTCAATTCCGACCAACAGTTGACACACGTTTCTGAAAGCTGATTGGTTGCGCCAAATATCGAAATGATACCCTGGAGAAGCGGAGTACTGCTCTAGGAAGCCTTCGGAAAACTACGGGGTGGATCTTGAGGAGTATATCCATCGGCTGTTTTTACGGTCCACCCGAGCAAAACAGGTATGTTGGGCCTAGAGCTCAATATTCTGAGAGCCAAAATATGTTTTCACGTAGTTTTTGGTCTTACAGGGGAGCCCTGCCCCCTGTCGCTTAGACCGGTAACATCAAATAAAATGGTCTACTCATAGTTGCCGCTCTTTGTGTGTAGAGCTAGGCTAAGATCACATCTCCCCGAAACATTATTGTGCTATACGACGTTGTATTTGTGGTTCGTATGCTCAAGGCAGCGAGTGACCAGGCGATACTTCGTCTTGTTACCGTTACGGATGTTTCTGTTTTTCGGGAGGATGTACACGTAGACTATATATTATACAAATGAAAATACACTCCGACTAGCTGTGAGATCGAAGATTTTGTCGAAACTCATGTTTGGAAGCTTTGTGTGATACTCCGATCGCGTATTTATATGTACCTGGTATAGTCTAATGGGGCTGTTGAAGTTTATACAATCCATGTCATCAACAACTATATAATTGTTTTCAAGGCACAATGCTTACCATTATTTATGGAGACGACATTCTGGCACAATATATGCGTCAGATTTTGAGTATCTTTTGAGTTTCACAGCTAGCTACTTATTTATCAATAGCCCGTTCACCGCTACTTCAGGATCGAAGCGACATCAATAAGCAGTGCACTACCTACTACAGTATATCGACGATGTGCTACAAAAATGGCTCACCTCTGACTCCAAGTACGACACAGTTGTTAGTTCCCAAATCAGGGCTACAACAATTAAATTATTAATAATAGCCAGTGTAGTTGTTCGATCAGAGCTTGCATTTGGAGCTCCATGCATTAGTCCACGCACACCCTTGAACACCGTTGAACACCTCGAGTGGCACGAGCTTCGGCAGAGATACCGATCGTATTTATTTCTGGAGCTGCTCATCACTTGAGTGAGCTATATGATCTATAATATACTCTCCAATATATTGTATATACATACTGTATATACGCCCCACCTAATATCGAAATCCGCCAGAGTAATAAACACTTCCACGCCCTGGATATCGCCTCGTTATCGTTTTAGAGCCGTCCATGCCGCTGCTGCAATCCCCACCCGCCCCCATCCCCAACGCCCCCTCCTTCCCCACCACCCGCACCATCGCCTAGACCTAGCACCACGCGTATAGCAAACCCCTACATCTATGCGACCTAAACCCCCCCCCCCCCCCCCGCCCCCCGCCCCCCCCCGACACATCCCCCCCCCCCTACCCCACAAGAAGGATTTATAGTTTCCACGCATAAATTGGCCTGCCCCACCCGTCCCCTCCCCCCCCTCCCCCCCTCCCCGCCACCCTTTTGATAAAAATCAGGCCCCCACGTCCTTCAAAACTCCGCCCTCCCCTCACCGGTCATTCGACTTATAGTATTCATTTGATAAACTGATGCATTTCCTTCCACAGCTGTCAGATTTTGTCCCCCTTAGAAACGGTTTTTATAGTTTCCGCGCACAGACTGCCTAACATCACCTTGTTGACCCTGATAGCTACACTGTAGTTGCAAGGGGAGTCGCCGACCTATATCCTTAATAATGAGGACACACAACCCGTAATACGCGCGATCGGAGTATCACACACAGCTTACGAAGATGAGTTTCGACAAAATATTCGATCTCACAGCTGGAGTGTATTTTAATTTTTATAATATATTATTATGCCAAACCAAAACCTGAATGCGGGAAGAAATGATAGTACGAAACCCCATGAGCGCTCCCTCAGTCTAGCAACGGGTACGACAATGTACAACAAGAACCATATTGTTCAAACAAAGGCGGCATTCCACCGATATTATGTAGTGTCGTCATTGGTTGGGGAGATTGGTCGAATTGATATGATTGGTATAATCGTGGAGACTTATCAGTCAGAAATATATCCAAGCCAAAACGTTCGCTGTACCCCTCCGGGTTTTGGGTATATATATGGTAGTACGGCGTCACTTGGCCGCAGAGCATGCCGCTCGATGATGAGGTCAGTCATATATCAGAAGTTCGATCGTGAGATCAGTTGTGAGGTCAATCAAGCATGAATGAGGTCAATCATAAGGCCAATCATGAGGCCAATTACAAGGTCAATCATGAGGTCACCCGTGACGAGACCGCAAGGTAGCTGCTTTTTTTTGCGTGATTCTCACCCCTGTCTAAGCCACAACCGGAAGTGCCACAAACAGTCCAGACTTTCTGCATAAACGGGGCGCCTCAAGCAAGGTGAACGTCTCAAATGGTTATTATTGGCGAAGTAAGTGCCTTCCACTGTATATTCCGAGTCTGAATTTCGTGGCATCAGTTCAACCACCACTTGCGGTAGCACGCTTACCAATTTCTCGCCCTAGCTAGGACAAAAATGTTGTAGCACGCTCCTAAAAATATCCCACACTAAAAATAATGTTTACTTAGAGTAGCTTGTCCCCCACAATGAATGTGAGTGCCGTTCCACAGGGGGGCTGACGCCTTCTTCTACGGACCAAAAAGGTGCTGCATGTAGGGAGGTAAGTTTTTGGGCCTCTTTTAGCAGTGATGGCTCGGGCTCACTCGCGCAAAATTTTCCCCTGCTCGGTTGCGGTCTTTATGCGTCGTGCTGTTTTAATTGGTGATACGAATCTACGATGGACTGGATGGACAGCTACGCTGCGCCCGAACGAATCGCCTAAATAAAGCAATTTTGTGGATGAGATTCAGAGTCACTCGTGCGAGTGAGTGGTGAAAACCCGGGAGGTAGTGAAAAATGAGGTGCCCTTCTTGCTACCGTATGATGATGCATAGCCTCGTTCTACAACAGAGGTGTCCCTTTTTGCTGAAACGTTTTCTGAATGACTGGGCTCCTTTAACCTATACTTCGAAGTATTATAATAAAAATGGAAATACACTCCAGCTACGTAGCTGCGAGATCGAGGATTTTGTCGACACTCATACTTGCAAGCTGTGTGTGATACTCCGCTCGTGCGTATTACGGGTTGTGTGTCCTCATTAAGGATATAGGCCGGCGACTCCCCTTGCAACTACAATGTAGCTATCAGGGTCAAAATGGTGACCTATATGTATGTACGTATACAAACGTCGGATTTTCCTTCTTGTTCTTGAATGTTATCGTCGAGCCGTCCCGCTGAATGAAGCAGAAGAAGTTGCAGAGCTCTCGACAACTTGCGGGGCTTGACATCTCTTCGTCCGAAACATGACTTCGAAGACGTTCGCTCGCGCAACCCCGACCGATACAAGTATACTTCTATGTGCTAGTCCTGAAACAATTATACTCTTCTTGAAAAAATCTCGTCCTAACCGATAGGTCTAAACTATAGTTTTCCACGCTCTTCGACGAGCTTCATCATCAGCCAGAAAAGATTTGACGCAAAAAGCGCAATATCCTACTACTGTGATGTGGGATGAGCCGTTGTTGTGTACCTACTAGTAATACAATAGGCCACACCATCATTGTTCGTCGGGTGCTGCTGTTGGACGCAATACCGTACATTTCTTCGAAAGGACAGTTTGTTTAACACCGACGAAATAACATACTTAAACACGATACTGGGGGGTCCCACCAACGGATGGACGTGTAGGATCGGGTGCTTGCAAGGGGAATCGGCGGTGACCACTCTCGAGGCTCACGCGTCTCACGTGCGTAGCTCTGCGAATACAGCAGAGCACACGACGAGCGGAACGACACCCCCCTTGCCAATAGATAGGCGTGCAGTAGAAGCTGCAGTCTACTGGTGGTGTAGTCTAGAACCTTTTTTCCTTATCAATATTATTATCCGAAGGACGCGCCAGCTACCGTTGGGCTGCGAAAACAACTGAGTTAAATCGACACACGACGCATATGAAAATATGTGGAGGTGTGGTAAGCTTAAGCTCTACCAGATATTTTTTTTTTTACCCCATCCGCCGGAGGATAAATATTAGGGTACTAATATATAGTACTAATATATAGCACTAATACATAGTACTAATAGTATAGCGCTATACTAATTATTATGCTAATGATAGTAGTACCGAGCTCAAGAGCGAGGAAGGAATTTCAATCGGCATACATACATACCTCTACCTCGTAGCATTACTATGCGTCGGTTATAATGGCAAAAATTATTTTGGGATCACTGCGCCTCGAGCGCTGTACACAAGAGTATTGACGTATTAAGAGACTGGTTGACGCCCTACCCACCTCTTTGGGGCTGCACGCGTGCTTTTGGGGTCTTCTAGACTTGAATTTAATGCGATGATATAGGTTTTGATAATAATAGCATAATAACAGTAAGGGTTACAGCAAGCAGCTGTCTGTGCTGCAGAGGGCGGCTGTAGAAGAAGCGTGTTGTGATCACGTGCGCCCGGCTAACATCAAAAAAAGTAATATGTAGTCGGACGTCGAGTTCGTGCGTACGTAATGTTGCCTTTTCTGCGGACTTCTCTCCGGGTAGGTGGTGTTGTTATACCTGCTTTGGGAGCATTTCGTGAATCATGTGGACGCAAAACTCGTTCATGCTGCCCACTGTCGGACGGCAAAAATACGCAACCCGAGCTACTATAGAGTTGGCAAAACTTCAGCTAAGATATTTTCTGAATGACGCGGGCTCCTCGACGCACATTAAATACAGTAAAATTGTGACGAGATGGCATTCTTGGCACTTTGCAAAATAAATGGTATTCTTGCGTTGCCATGCCATGATGTATGGGTTTGTTTGTCATTTGGTTGGTTGCACTTTCAGTTTTGCTCAAAGTCGGTCTTTGGGAAAGGTAGGTGTAGATAGAGCAGTTGGTCAAGTAAGAAACCACAGAAAAAATAGGCTGCACTCTTACCGTACTTAGCACGTACGACGTGTCGAAACTATTAATATTAATAAAGAGTCAAGAAGCCCAAGACGGTGCTTGCTGCAGGCAGTGAAAGCCAGTGTTGGAATTGCGATCCGGTAGGGTGCAGCTAAACTACCACGTGTAAGACTGCTCACACGGCGTATGCCAGTTAGTATGGCCCACCGGCCGGTCTCTACGCCGGGGTATATGCGTTTGCTACTGATTCTATTCTGGAAACATTATTTTCCGATAGAATATGCAGTAGGGTTCTTCTATTATTATAGATGGTCTTCATACTCGGAACGCGAACGCAAAACACGCACAGTACTGCAGTTTTAGCGGATTTAAAAACGCTCCACTCCGGAGATCCGTATCGCGATGCTGCTGCCGTCGACGAGCACGGGGCGTAAACTGGTATACCCTGCAGAGATCCGTATCGTGATGCTGCTGCCGTCGACGAGCACGGGGCGTAAACTGGTACGTACGTGCCCCCTTCAGAACCGCAGTCATGTGTGTCGAGATGCATGCTGCGATAGATGGGCACCTGAAAATTTCCGAGGCTTCTAAGTTGTATGTAATGTAGAGAAAATCGTTACCTCGCCCTAAAAACTCACTTTCAGGAAAAATGCGCGCTGAACAAGAAAGCATCTCCCATGGCGTTGACTAGAGGGTTGCTACAAACGATGTTGTTGTGAATCATAAGATGATATTCGATCCACGCTGACTAAATAATGCAGTCCCTCGATGGTGGAGCCCCGCCGGGTTAAAAAACCGTTTGGGACCCGAAATAAGTACGCGTCACGCACCGTTTCAAACCAGACCAGAGCAGGGATACTTTTTCGGCCGCAGTAAAAAGATGTATATTAGAAGCTGTCCTTCGCGAGTTCACTCTCGTCGCGCGACAGCGTTGAGTTTATGACGCCAGGGTCTACAGTCAAAGGGGCAAGCGACGACGTCTTACAAGCACGGCAATGTGTTGCAGCTTTGGGCGTCACAACAAGCTGCTTACCGTTTGTATGCTATGTGGTGCGTATTCTAAATACGATAATTCCACTGCAAGTGTGCAGTTTTTTTTTTTTTTTTTTTTTTTTATCCTCCGGCGGATGGGGAAAAATAAAGCTTTAGCTCACCACACTTCCGCGTATTTTCATACGCGTCGTGTGTCGATTTAACTCAGTTGCTTTCGCAGCCCAACGCTAGCTGGCGCACCCTTCGAGTCCCATTGTAGGTATAGCGTAAGCTGTCCCTATCATTGGTAAGCTGTCCCTATCAAGTGTGCAGTGTACCCTGGTACGCGTAACGACGCATGCTACAGCAAGGAAGGGCGTATATACGTATTTTTTCTGACCAGTCCTCTCTCTACTGATGAAGGAGATATATTGGGAGCTCATCCGACAACTGATTCTTGCTACATGGATATATCTATATTTTTTTTTCCTTTCTTTTCCTTTTTTTTTTCCTTTTTTTCCTTTTTTTTTTTCTCCCCGCCCAGTTTATTCGAACCCCCCACTTACAATCGAAATCGGCCAGAGTAATAAACACTTCTACCTAATCGATATCACGGCATTATCTTTCTAGCCATCCATGACGTAGCTTTCATATATCCCCCCCCCCTCCTCCAACGTCCCCTCCTTCCCCACCACCCGCACGATCGCCTAGACTTAGCACCACCACGCGTATAGCAAGCCCCTACATATATGATTAATACGCGCGATCGGAGTATCACACACAATCTTGCAAAGATGAGTTCGACCAAACCTTTGATCTCACAGCTGGAGTGTATTTTAATATTATATGTGACCTAAACCTCTTAAAAACCCTTCTCCCCCCCCCCCCCCCTTTTTTTTTGTTTTTCCCCGCTCTCTCTTCTTGATCAAACGCCCCGCTTAATATCGAAATCCGCCAGAGTAATAAACACTTCCACGCACTGGATATCACCTGATTATCTTTCTAGAGCCATCCATGCCGCTGCTGCAATTCCCACCCCCACCCCCCCCGCCCCCAACGCCCCCTCCTTCCCCACCACCCGCACCATCGCCTACACCTAGCACCACGCGTATAGCAAACCCCTACATCTATGCGACCTGAAGCCCTTGCCCCCCCCCACCCCCCCCCCCCCCTCCCCCACCCCCCACCTCCCCAATCCCCCCACCCCACCCCCACCCCCTCGAACACTCCACCCTATACTCACTGGTTGTACGACTTACAGGATGACATGATAAACTGGCGCATTCTTTCCGAAATCCGTCACAATTATCCCCTTGAAAGAATGTATAGTTTCCACGCACAGATTGAGCTGCCCCGCCCCCGCCCCCATGATAAGCTAGTAGTGCATTCTTTCCAAAACCGTCAGATTTATCCCCTTGAAGGATTCATAGTTTCCACGCACAAATTGACCTGCCCCGCCCGTCCCCCTTCCCCTCCCCCCCACCCCCCAACCCCGCTCCCTTCTGATCAAAACCAGGCCCCCACGTCCTTAAAACCTCCGCCCTCCCCTTACCGGTTATTCAACTTACAGGATTAATTTGATAAACGGATGCATTTCCTTCCACAGCTGTCAGATTTTGTCCCCCTCAGAAACGTGATTTATAGTTTCCGCTGACTAATATCACCCTGTTGACCCTGATAGCTACACTGTAGTTGCAAGGGGAGTCGCCGACTTACATCCTTAATGAGGACACACAACCCGTAATACGCGCGATCGGAGTATCACAAAATATTCGATCTCACAGCTGGAGTGTATTTTAATTTCATAATAAATACACATACATGTGATCGTTCCTTTTTTCGGGGATTCGACCAGGAGTTTAGCTTCGTCTCGGCCTCAGTATGCGATTCTCGGGACTGGAATTCTCGGTCAAATAGCTTCTTTCGAGCGCCGTCTTCGGTGGGCGGCCCCAAACGCCCCTCGCCCTGCCGTATCCGTTGCGCACCTCGACGTGAACGCGGATAGACGCTGAGCGAGACAAGCGAGAAGTGCGCTTTTTTTTCGTATTTTGGGCGGTATACGCCCAAGCTATTCTTGGGTCTGGGCATATATATATATACCTAGCACCACACGTATTACAAACCCCTCACCTAAAGCCCTTCCCCCCCCCCCCCCCCGCCCCCGCCCCCCGCCCCCACCCCCCACCCTCCCCCCCCAACCCATCCCAACCCCACCCCCTCGAACACTCCACCCTCTCTTTACTCACTGATTGTACGACTTACCCCAGGATATACATGATAAACTGATGTATTATTTCCAAAAATGTCACATTTATCCCCTCAAAATAATGTATAGTTTCCAGGCACATATTGAGCTGCCCCCCCCCCCCCCCCCGCCCCAAACCCCCCCCCCCCCCCCCCCCGCCCCCAATAATATACTGGTGCCAAAACCGTCAGATTTATCCCCTCGAAAGGATTTATAGCTTACATGCACAAATTGCCCCTTCCCCCCCCCCCCCCCCCCGCCCCCCTCCAAACCCGCTCGCTTTTGATCAAAACCAGGCCCCCCTTTCCCTTCACAGCTGTCAGATTTTGTCCCCCTCAGAAACGGGTTTTATAGTTTCCGCGCACAGATTGACTAAAATCATCCTGTTGACCCTGATAGCTACACTGTAGTTGTAAGGGGAGTCGCCGACCTATATCCTTAATGAGGACACACAACTCGTAATGCGCGCGATCGGAGTATCACACACAGCTTGCAAAGATGAGTTTCGACGAAATCTTCGATCTCACAGCTGGAGTGTATTTTAATTTTTATAATATATGTAGAGCTTGAACGAATAAATAAGAAACAACATTTCCAAATTGGCATCATTTCCAAATTAATTGGCATCTAAATTTCTTCCCCACGAATATTTTTTCATGGCCGCCTCCAAGCGCTTGCCCTATCGTAGCTACAACTTACTGCTGTGTGTCGTTTCCCTTCGGCTCAGTGGGTATATTGCTATATAACCAACGAAGGGTGTGTCGTGAGTATGATTCTCACCCAGATCATATTTGGTATTCAGGAGCGTGCGCGCGGGAGACGCTATGGATGGTTATGGTACTTACTTGTTAGTGTTCTCCTGAGTAGTACTAACTACAGTTACTGTAGTACGTGGAGAGGGACGATAGCCCCGGAGATCGCTCTTACGAAGTCGGTGATAATTAATCGACGAACTCGAAAACTTTTTTGTTTGGTTGGTGTTTTGCATAATAACTCACTATCTGTGAGTGATGTTGAGTCAATTGACAGCTGTGGGTAGTGCTATGTGTCGTGAGTTCGATTCTCACTGACTTCCTATTGTCTTTTGCAAGCGTGCGCGCTGACGACATTATTATGAATGGTTATTTTGGTAGTTCAACATACTGTATCTATATGTCGTAGCACTACTCACTGAGCTACTGGGTCAAGTGATTAAGTATAGTTCAGTGGGCAGTGCTGTAGCATTTCTCGGCCAAATCACTTTGTTCGAAGGCCGCCGTGTCCAAGCGAGAAGCGCGCAAAAATTTGTATTTTGAACGGCACTCTCCAGCTATTCTTCGGATCTTGATGTATGGAGAGGCTATGAAATATAACTTGGAAAGACTTTATTGCCAAATTGGCGTAATATTTTGTCAATGGTAAAAAAATGCCCATGGTACTGCGGTAGAGATCATGGTAGTGTATTTGTTTATTGAATTTCGGTAGGTACATGTACACGTACATATATGGATATAGACGTAGCAAGCGCACGCATGACTAAAGACCAAGGCTACGGTAGGGGGGGTACCCCCATTTTCACTGGTGTGTTTGAGCCACTCGCACGAGTAGCTCTGTACCCTACCGATGAAGATGGTTCAGGAACTTGATTTGCCGCAGCTTAGATCACCTTTGCATTGCGGATTGATTTCGTCAATGTAAAACATGAAGAAAACGTAAGATTGCATAGGAACAAAGGGGTTACTCACGCGAGTGACCCCTAGCCACTGAAATGAAAGGCCCAAAATGGGACCCCCCTACCGTAGCCTGGGTCTAAACGCGGAGGAGGTAGTAGTAGTAATGATTACGATTACTGCGCCAGGAAAAGTCACACACACAGCAGCATTGCGAGCGGCTGCGTCCCCGGGGCCTCGAGGGTTGTATTATGCAAGTTCCTCCTGTTGTTAAGCTGCGCCATGCGAAGGTGGTAGTATGTAGACAGTGTGCACGGAAGAAACCAATGGTGGCATGCATTCGTCCCTGTATCGCACTGTTTGGTGTTTTTTTCCCCCGAGAAGATTCTTTGGAGAAATATAGGCGGTGTGTGGATGGGGTGCTTTGTTGTTGCTGTGGTCCCTGACTCCGATGCTGTGGTCGTTTGCCGGTGAAGTGCAAGCGGTCGTGTTGGCACGTAACTGACAAATAAGTTTGTGTTGCTTCATACTTGACGTGCTCCTTGCCGCTCATTGCTGATTTATCATTTCTTCTTGTTGTGAGTTTCATTTTTCTTTTGGAACACTTCTACTTTCCAGCTTCCGAACATACAAGCCGTGGTCACAGGTGTCGTCCTTCCCTTGCCCCCCCCGGTTGTTGCCTTCATTTTTCTTGGCGCATAGGGTTCAGCACCCACTGACCCTCGACTTTTCATCGAGTGATGCTAACTCACGCTCTCGCGCTTTCCGCAAGTCAATTAGTGCACAAGAAAAAGTCCCACGAAAAAAATTACGAGTACGCACTCGGGGGGATTCGAACTCACGGAGTTGACCTACAGCAGGCTCGAGGATATAGCCTGATACGCCACCGGGGCAGTGCGTGATATAGAGCCGGTCGCCCCGGTGGTCTAGTGGGGTTACACTCGAATACTACTATTAATACTAGCGTTGGTCCTTGAGTTAAATAACCACCGTTGGTTGTGAGCTTTGTTGGCTATATTTATTTGCAGAAATAAATAAATGGGAAAAAATTATCAACTAACTGCTGAAATCGCCTAGGGGCGTGGGTAGGTACAAATCGACGCGAATCGACGAGGGAAGAAAATGCTGAATTATTCTCGCGATAAAAATTAGGGCAGGTACAGTAGCGGGGAGGGGGGAGGGGAGCCCGCTATATGACCCCGGATCTGAGTTATGCTACTGGGAGGGCGAGAGTAATACGAGCATCACAATCAACGGGATGGGAAAAAGAAAAGAAGTGAAGTGTATTACTGCCGCGGCTGTAATACAGTGATACGATACCCAAGCAAGTTGCGCCGATCGACTCGATCTGGACTGACTGTTGTATTATGCAACTGGTTCATGTATGTACAACTTCCTTCATCACAGGCCAGTATGAGATTATAGTCATTAAACTTGCTAAACTTCTAAGTGATTGGTGGTTTTCTCTACCCACGAACCCCGGCCGAGCCAATCAATCGAAGGTTGGGTTACACTGTACGGGGTGGTATCGAGGCAGGATGTCAAATAAAATGTCCGCCTACCGCGGGGTTGGAGTATACGAATAAAAATTCAGCAGTAGCGCGAGTTGCCCCATTTTTTCTAGTTGCAAATACCTTGAAGGATTTTTGAACCGGGGTTGGACCCTGTCTGTGGTATTGGCGTTGTGTATGAACCTCAGCTGGCTAAGGCTTCCACACCGTGCGGTGTGGTGTCGACCCGGGACAAGTCGGTTTTCGTCCCCTTTTTAATGAAGTTGATGAGGTATGGAAGGATTCTGGAACGGCGGTGGAGCCCTGTCCTCATCGCGTGCGTCGGAACGCCCCCCGCCCGTTTACTGGTCTATCTCCTCCCCGGGTGTCTCTGGCTCTACGAGCTGAACAGCAAATCAACGATAAGCCAATGTGAATAGATGATTGTTGCATCACCATGCGGGGCTGTGTCGACCCACGGGAGAAATCGGTTATCGTCCCCGGTTTTGTCAGGATCTCTGAAACGGGCACAGGATTATATATCCTCCCATAGTGGCGCTACCCTTAATGTCCGAGCCCCAGCCAATCAGCGGTAAGCGAATATGGTTGGGGTTCCACGTCGTGCGGAATGGTGTGGACACGGTAGGTTATCGTTATTGTTCCCGTGGTTTTGGGGCTGTAGAAATTCGGGGGATTCATGAATCGGGGATGTGGGACGCTATCTTCCCCGTGTGCGACGGAAGTTCCCCCCATTGATGGGTCTCTATCTGCCTAGGACGGCGCTGTGGAGCTCGAACCAATCAGCGATTAGCCAACGGGTTTGGGGTTTTCTCACCGTACAGGGTGGTGTCGGCCCGAGAAAGCTCGGTTTGCTTCCCCGGTTAACGGAAGTTTTAGAGATGTGGAACGACCTCTGGACCAGTGAATGGACCCTATATACTCCCGAGGTGGCGCTTGCTCAACATACGAACCATGGCCAATCAGAAAATCGGCCTGTGGGGTTGGGATTTCTACGCCGTGCGGAGAGGTATCAACCCGGATGATATCCGTGTTCGTCACCGGGTTGTCGGAGTTGTAGATGTGTGGATGGATTCCGATCCCGGCATGTAACCCTATCGTGCCCGGGTGACGCCTACTTTGTGTATGAATCCTGGCCAATCAGCGATCAGACGAAAATGACATGTTTTTATTTTCGTCTCGAAAAATTAGAGTCTGAAATTCTCAACTGTCAAAATTATAAGCGCTGTAGTCGCCTACTGTATGTACAAGAAGTGAGCGATCTGCACAGTTAGCAACAAGCAGCAGCGTTGCAATAACAGCATTGGAGGAGTTGAATGACGAAGGCAGCCATACCACCGTGTTTCGCACCTGGAACAACGTCAGCACGTCTCTCCACGATCAGACAACACACAGACAGTCGATCTGGGAGGCTCGGATCTAGATTATACCATTATATCATGCACTGTATATATCAGAAGAAGCTGGCTCAGTGCGCGCCTCTCAGTGTCTGCCAAGTGAACACGCAGCGGACATGGTCAGTCACCTCACTGGCCCCGGATCCTTGGTTGAGTAAAAGTATCATAAGAAACGCACTCGACACGTTTCGTCGCCAGACTAAAGGGTCAGACGGCGTGTGCTCGGATTTATCCGAACGAAATCTGATGAATAAAGCTCGGAATCGGATTCAGGATCGGATTCACTAAAAAAACGGTATCAATCAATAGCAGTACATTGTTGTGATTGTTATTCCATGCCGAACTCTTGGCGTCACCTTACATACTGTACGCGCAGCCTATGATTGTGTGTGGTGACTGTTTTTACTTTACCAAGTGTTGAATCGAACAATTCGAAGTGCTGCCCTGGCCTACCCGAAGCATGGGTGAGAATCGTACTCACGACACACCTTTCGTTGGTTATATAGCACTATACCCACTGAGCCGAAAGGAAACGACACACAGCAGTATGGTAGTAGCTACGATAGGGCAAGCGCTTCGAGGCGGCCATGAAAAAAGCATCGTCGGGAAGAAGTTTAGATGCCAATTTGGAAATGATGCCAATTTCGAAATTATGCCAATTTGACAATAGTGTCCCTTATTTATTCGTTCAAGCTCTACATATGACAAGATCCAAGAATAGCTCGGGCGTATACCTCCCAGAATACAAAAAAAAACGCACTTCTCGCTTGTCTCGCTCACCGTCTATCCGCGTTCACGTCGAGGTGCGGAACGGACACGGCAGGGCGAGGGGCGTTGCCCCCCCCTCCCCGAAGACGGCGCTCGAACGAGGCTGTTTGGCCGAGAATTCCATTTCCGAGAATCGCATACTGAGGCCGAGACGAAAAAAAACTCCTGACCGAATCCCCCCCAAAAAGAATGATCATATAGACTAGGCTATGTATTTATTGGTCCTCGGGTTGCGTGCATAGGTTTTCTCAATATCGGTTTTGCGGGCGAAGCATATGTAGAGTTCTTCATGTTTTTTACAGTGATTACTTCATATATATAGCATATACCCCCCGCCCACCGTAGCGCCGCGTGCCGACAGAGCTAGGCATGTTTGACAAAAGGAACAGCCTTACCAATAAATGGGTTCAAAACTCCGTATCCCCCCACCCCCCCGTGCGCACGCTTGCTCCTTACTCCCACTTTTTGCAACACACCAGGGAAAAAAAAAGAAAGACAAGCATGAAGACGTCGGCAGCGGCTGCGATATTTCTCTCAGTTGCGATCATCCCAGCCATCGTCACAGACGCAGCGAGAAACAGACTCAAAGTCTCGGAGGGAGATATCAACTTCAAGATCTTCAGCTACGACGACGGCCGGTCCAGGCCCTACCAGATTAACTTCTGGACAAGCGACACCGGTAGCTCCAGATTCAAGTTCGACCAGGCGGGACGTGCTACATACATTAAGGCCAGCTCCGAAAAGTACGTGGTACGCTACAAGTCCAATGGCTCTCTGAGAAGACTTGTCCGCAAAGACTCGGGGGCAAGAACGCTTCTTCTCAGCTATGCTGACGAAGCGGGCTACGAACACCACCTTGAAGGGGACGCGATTGTGCACGAGAACCGCCGCTTATATGCTTGCGATGATTGCGAGTACACCTGGGATACTATTTGCGGAGACGGCATCCCTTCAGTGTGCGACCTGGTCGGGCACGCTTCCCTCGGGGCCACCGGGACGTCTGCGGTGGACATCGTGTGTGAGATGCTCGGGAGCGTGTGCAATGACACCTCCGCGGATACTGCATGCGACGGCCAGTGCATAGACGGTGAGTGAGTGAGTGAGGAGCAAATTACGGTTGGGGGGCGTTGTTAAACCCTGTAAATAAGGTTCCTCGCTTGAGGATCTATCTGCCTCACAAATTATACACGCACGCTCTAGGGTAGCGAGAGGTGCACCATATTGTTCCTTCTGAAGGTGACGAGGTGACGGCTTTATTTAGGAGCTCTTTGCCTTCTGAGAGGAGGCAAAAGCTTGTTTTTGATGAGCAACAAGGTGATAGTGCCTTAAAGCTTTGTGAGATGACTAAACCCATGGCCTAGATACATGCAGAAATGTGCTCACATATTGCAAAAGCAAAAAACAAGAATGAAATTCCGGCGAGAGTTTGGGTAACGGAGGTCCGTCATTCAGAAAAAAAAGCGGACGCGTGCTGCTACGCTAGAGGTATACCTTTTTTTGGCTATTTTGTTTTCTGAATGGCGGGGTTCCTTAGCCCCAAGTCGTCGGAATAATGCCATTATTTTTTTGAAATATAACTATTGTTTTTTACCTGGGCCACGGGTTTGACTGGTCGTCGGGAGCTGCGCTTTCAGATAACTCCAAGACGGTGCTGCGTGAGAAGTACGGCATAGTGCCTCTCAATGGAGACGAGCCTCCGGAACGAAATGGTGCACCTTTGCCGTCAGTAAGTGTCTTTCAGCTATGCCTGAAAAGTGCTACCTCTATCTTACTAGTAGTAGTAAGATAGAGGTAGGCCTAGGGGCTACCCATGTCGCTTCACACATCGTGAATTAGATGGTGCATCGTTTGGCGTGGTATTTGTAGGGTGGAGCCGTGTCTGTGTGGGTGTCAGCTGTCACCAACGGTGCCGGTTTGGCCAACTAACAGTGAACCCTTCTCCCCAAGAAGTGTGTTGGGGAACTACTAATACTATGATGCTTTGAGCGGCAAGGATGCCTATGCTCCGGATGAAAGGTGTACATACAGCAGTATGCCGCCACTTACTTACTTCGTGGCGTCGTACCAAGAAGTATTGTCAGTACGCACTGCGCCTATTAAGACGTTTTGGTATATTCGTCGATCGCACTCTTACGACTGAACCCTTACAAATAATCTTAGGCTCTGGTGAACCTTTGTTCAGGCCCACAGGCTAATTAAGGAACACTCACAAAGCAGCTTTCCGTTTGCACATATACATTCCATTCGTCAAGACATCACCTCGAGTGTGCAGCAACTCTCGGTGCATCATCTTCGAAGACCCCCCGCTGTAAATGTTTTAGCTCGTTGCCCATCGAGTACTTTTTTGCCGTGGTTTCACGGTGGTGTTGCAGGTACAGGCAGCCGACCAAGCCACATAGTCTAGACGAAAGGGACTCATCTTTGTTCAAACGAAGACACCACGCAATAGTAGCCCGTTCGAGACTTGAGAGAGGGAAGGTGTCGGGAAAATGGCGAGGCGATTGCGGCGTCTGCTTTTAGCATCGGCCATATATTATAGTAAGGATATACTTCGAAGTATACACGACATGGACGCAGGACGCATGCCACTAATGATACTATTAATACAAATAGTACAAATAGTACTAATAGCGCGGAAGAGGGTCGCTTATGTTTTGTGAAATCTTTTTGACTCCATGAACTGCTCTATACCTCACCCAAACACGAAAAAACCAGTGAAGAAATTGAAGTGCAATCCGATGAACGATCCCATGCATGGTCTGGGTATAGAAGCAAAAATAATTGCGAAATAAGAACGACATTCCGACGATTTGGGGTTAAAGAGGGTTAAGGAGGGTTGAGCCCACCCCCCCCCCGTCCTTCGGAAATAGTTTAGGCGAAAAGAGCTACCTCTATCGACTGATTCTACGATAGCCCCCCGAAAAACCAGCGATTTTCTTCAACATCTTGTTCATGGCTCTGCTCGACACGAGGATTGACGCTACGAAATATATATCCTCTTGTATTTTCTTGTGCGCAAAGGACTATCGAACGATGGCGTCGGGGTGCCAAAGGGCGCTGTATTTTAGGAGACACAACCAGGAGCTGGTTTCAAAACCGGCGATTTCGTTGGAGAAAGTTGGGGGGGCTATCGTAGAACGACTCTATCGCTGCACGCGCCGCAGCTTGGCTGTGATCGCACCAATGCATGCTCTTCCTGTAGAGGGTTCATCATATCACACCCTTCTTTTTTCTCGTATTTTTGTTTGGTCGCTTCACCCCGATGAAACACCTACCAGTCTCCATACAAAACAGGCAGTCACACTTATCAGCCTTGCTACCGGGAAAACCCGGATATGAATCCCAGCGAAACGTTCATCAGGGAACTCGCCTGTTCATCATGTGAATACATATGCCGTCCTTTGCCCTCTTTCGTTGATATTCCCACGCCAGATGACACACCAGCGCCGACCCCAGCGCCTACTCCTGAACCCACAACAGCGCCTACTGCGGCTGATACCCCAGCGCCAACCCCAGTACCTACTACTGCGCCAACCACGGCGCCGACTACTGCACCCACAACGGCACCTACTGCGGCCGATACCCCAGCACCAACCCCAGCACCTACTACTGCGCCAACCACGGCGCCGACTACTGCACCCACAACGACACCTACTGCGGCCGATACCCCAGCACCAACTACAGCACCTACTACTGCGCCAACCACGGCGCCGACTACTGCACCCACAACGGCACCTACTGCGGCCGATACCCCAGCACCAACTACAGCACCTACTCCTGGGCCAACCACAGCGCCGACTACTGCACCCACAATGGCGCCTACTGCGGCCGATACCCCTGCGCCAACCACATCACCGACAACAGCGCCGACCACAACACCGACTACTGCGCCGACCACAGCACCGACTACCGCGCCGACCACAGCACCGACTACTGCGCCGACCACAGCACCTACTCCTGCGCCCACAACAGCACCTACTGAGGCTGAGACGCCTGAGCCGACGCCTTCGCCTACGACGGTGGAAGCCGGTATGATATGACACTACTGTGTGTGACCACTAACTTGTGTATTTTGTAGAAAACTTATGCGAAGGAATGCTTTGTTTCTGCTCACCTGTTGGGCTTGAGGCTTTTTTCACACGCGTACAGTACATCGATGAACGGTCAACGGTCCCAATGGCTAGGAATAGAGGCCAACGAAACCACTTGTAAGATTAAGAGAGTGAGTGAGATGCAGTTCTTCAACCTGTCAGGGAGGAAGTGCTGGACTCAAAAATGCCCGTCTATACCGTATCCTACAGCATTGGCATCTGCCATTCCCATCATGTACCTCGCGCCCACCGTCCGCCTTGATGAGTCCTCGCTCCTCCCTCCGCCGCTTATGTCGTCGATATTCCCAATGCCTGATACGCGTTTCCAGGCGCGTGTAACCCCAACCCTTGCCTCAACGGTGGATCCTGCTCTATTGATCCTGCTGGCGGACATGTGTGCTCCTGCGCCGAGGGATACGGTGGCATGGCCTGCCAAACCGACGATTCGTGTGAGCCGTGTGTGGCACAATTAAATTGTTCAGCCATTTTATTTCGTCGGGTTGCTCGTATAGCCGCTTGTTCACCACGGACTATTGATTCAGTGAAATGGTCTACTACTGTAATGTGAGGACATCATTAGCACCAACAAGCGTTTTAGGAAATGACGGTGACGAGTTGCTTCCGCGCAGTTGAGTGCTCGCCGCACAAGAATGGAGCTGACTCGCTGATGGCACACTCGCGGGGCTCGTTTCAAAATGAAAACTATTTATATAAGCCGTGCTTTACACGGCAACCGTTCAGTCGCCGAGCCATCCCACAGAAGGGGTGCAGCGGATTCTAAGATTTTTCTGAGCTCCTAACACGAGGAGCTCGATGTATCACCATCACCGAAACATGACTTCGAAGGCACTCGCTCGGCCCAATCCTGTTGGCACTTCCATGCGCTAGTCCTATGACAAATATACTCGTAAGAGTGTCGGAGGAACCGGTAGTTTCTCACTCGAGGAGTTCAACCGGACAAGAAAAGTACGAAGTATTAGTTAATCCAACAACTGCAACCCTACCGTACTATAGAGGAATGACCCCGCCGTCCCCCCTCCCTCGGGTAAACATGCCTTTCACGAACATGAGTTCATTTAGTGTCTCCTCTCTCCCTCACAAGCATGCCCCACTTCCTCTTGCGTCTCTCCTCCCTCTGACAAACATGCGTTCCTTCCTCTTGTGCCCCTCCCGTGTGTGACCCACATACTACGTAACCCCGTGCCAAGCAGCTCTCGCGTCGTTCTACATCGAGCTGGACTACTCCGGTACTTGGACGGACGCCCGGCAAGCTGTATTCCAGTCTGCTGCTGACAGGTGGCACTTCTAAAACTTCCGCTCTTTGACGAAGTTGTTGCGGTAAAGAGTGAGCTGGGCCACCGTATGGGGGAGGGGGGGGTAATTTGGTGCTTGCCCTGCTTGTTTGAACATTGACAACGCATCTCTTTCGAGACGGAGAGGGGAGAGGTTACTGTTGGAGTGTTTCACAAACAATAGACAGGAACTATATAACCCATACGGTCTCCGTTCCGTGGGCGGCTAACCCCGCCCGCTACGCTTCGTAGGTGAAGTTGTGTGTGTCGTTAACATCTGAAATGGCCGTTCGAATGTGCAGCTTAATTAAGCTGGTCGGCGCTGCTTTCCAGTGCGTGTGTGCTTGCTTCGAATTTTTTGCATGTATCCCGTTGGCAGCAATCAAACAATACCCTAACGTCGCTTTTATTTTCAAGCCCGATGGTGTGGACGCATTTTCCGAGTCATGACGCTCCACCCACCACCACAAGACCGATTTTAGACCCTACACTGTGAATGCCCATGGCTGTGTGATAACGCACCACCCTGTCCATAAATGTAAGGACCGTTTTGTATTCATATTAATAAACAAAAGCTGCATTAATTTCCTGTCAAAGTAGTGGCGTTGGAGTTTTTTTTAAACCATCTTGAGTTGTTGTTGTTGTTGTTCCCACTTTAATTCGCATAATCAAGTCCGTGGTCACAGGACAGGCTCCAGTCACTCTGGAGTTGAGGAATGCCCCAGGGAAAAAACACAAACAAACCAAAGGTGGTACACGTATATATAGCTGACGTAATTCATGCCCCCACCAGAAACATATAAAAGTGAAATCGGCAGTCAGCCTACGATGCACCAGGTCCATACTGGTGCATAAGTCTCACTACTCGCGCCTGGAAAAACCGACTATACCGCTCGCCGCCCAAGAAAGACTATCACGTATATATCACACGTAGTACCTATCACTACGCATATACACGTCAGACGCAAGTCAATTGGAAAAAATAAACAAAGAAAAGAAAAGAGAGAAAGGAAAGGGAAGGAAAGGAAAGGAAAGGAAAGGAAAGGAAAGGAAAGGAAAGGAAAGGAAAGGAAAGGAAAGGAAAGGAAAGGAAAGGAAAGGAAAGGAAAGGAAAGGAAAGGAAAGGAAAGGAAAGGAAAGGAAAGGAAAGGAAAGGAAAGGAAAGGAAAGGAAAGGAAAGGAAAGGAAAGGAAAGGAAAGGAAAGGAAAGGAAAGGAAAGGAAAGGAAAGGAAAGGAAAGGAAAGGAAAGGAAAGGAAAGGAAAGGAAAGGAAAGGAAAGGAAAGGAAAGGAAAGGAAAGGAAAGGAAAGGAAAGGAAAGGAAAGGAAAGGAAAGGAAAGGAAAGGAAAGGAAAGGAAAGGAAAGGAAAGGAAAGGAAAGGAAAGGAAAGGAAAGGAAGGAAAGGAAAGGAAAGGAAAGGAAAGGAAAGGAAATAAAAGAAAGCGAAAAAGGAAAGAAAAGACAAGAGAAGACAAGAAGAGGAAGCAAGGAAAGGAAAAGAGAAAAAACGTGATACTACCAGACCCTAGGAACAGGAGACGGCATTGGGCTCATAGAGGGTATCAAGTGCATCAATGGCACTGGGGAGAGAACGCAACGAGGTGAAGAAAGAGAACGCAACAAGGCGAACAAGCCAGGGCGGCCTTACGCTAACTCGTGACGGCCATTGGAAGGCCCACAAATTTCAAGACGATGATGACCAGACTCAGACTTCAGTCTCTTGGGCAGGACGCCCCCCCTCCCCCCTTCCCCCCTCCCCCCCCGCCCCGCTCCTCCTCCCCCTTCCTCCCCCGGCCGCTTAGAGGTGCCGACGGTGGATGGCGCTGCCGCGGCCTTTGCGCGTCGCTCTGCAGCTCTGCGTCTCTCCGTCTCATGCCATTTCCGAACGAACAACTCAGCTTCCTCCTCTACTCGTCGAAACTATCTGCCGGCCTTCTGAGCAGCCTTTCGCCACCCTTCGAATTTCATTCCAAACGGACATGTCCTCCTTCAGATGAACCTTGAGTATACCACGGTTGCTTCGTTCGGCCTCCTGTTGACGGGCTCCCCACTGAAAGCTTCTTAGATAAATTGACCCCCGTCAAAACTGCACCACGGTTGTTGGGGACAAACTACATGGGTTTTGGGGCGAGCTAATTTTTTGGCGGTAAAAATAAAATTAACTCTAGAAACGACCACGAATACACTGTGAAATTGCCTCTAATCAATCTTCATTTTTCTGTAGGGAGTTCTCAGAAAGAAGAAAAAGTGGACGAGAACACACGAGCTGCTGGCGTATGTGTGTGAATACCAGTCTGTCACGTTTCACAGTTGACACCCAAAAAAAATGCATTGTGCAACGGCGAGCATAATAATTTTATCAAGCGGGTCCTTATGACTTCACCTCCACCCTTGTGCTCTGTGTCTTTAGGTGGTCTGAAGTCATCACCAACGTGCCTTGCGGAGGGTCAACCAATTACCCCGCCGGTCGGCTTTTGATCACGGCGACTCTTGAGGAAATCGACGGAGAATACGGCACCTTGGGCTCTGCCGGCCCGACATCGATTTGGTCTGCTTGCCCGGTGAGTGCAGATATCTGACGCGTGCTCCGGTATAGGTAGAGTTTTTCGGCTAAACTAATAGTTTGTGAATAAAGGGGGCTATTTAACCCAAGATAGTCGGCATGTCATTCTTGTTTCGATATAAGAGTCGTTGCATACCTAGGCCATGGGATTGTTGATCAAGTTTGCTGGGCTCCTTCACCTCAAAATCATCAGTTTTACAATATTTTTTATTGTTATTATCGATGCTGTATATGCGTATCATAGACCATGGGACCGTTCATCGGGGAAAAGTGTGTGCTTCTCCATGTTATAACAGAGTTTTCGGAAAAATGGGAACGGAGCCTAAAACGAGAACGGACGGTGTTTTTTAGAGAGCAAACCAATTGTGTACAACTCCAAAAAATAAAGTTGAAAGTGTTGTGGGGCTGTACAGCAGCCTTCGAATGATATCCGTCTTTTGGGTGGGTGAGGTATAAATAGAGTTCCTCAAGTGGATAGGAGCCTCAGAAACCAATCGGTGCACCTCTATCTACTGAAGCATGCGTCTTTGTGTCTTAGTACGGTATATGGAGCTCCTCAACGCCTTTACAACTGGAAACCCGTTTTTAGGGACACATTACTTGGAATTATTATAGGGGGGATTTGGGGCTCTAAAGGGGATACATAAGGAAAGGAGCCTCAGAAAGGAAACGCAGCACCCATCAGATAGATACCATGCGTCATCTGCTACGGTCGGAGAAACTTTTTGGCCGTTTTGTTTCCTGGCAGACCAGGCCTCCTCGTGAAGTGAGGAACACTGCACGCGAAAATCTTGAATATCGGCAATGTTATTCGAAGTTATATACTCGGAGTATCTGCGAGTGGTTTAGGCCATTCATTGGACTCTTCATTGATTGGGTTGCAGATTGAACTGCTGCCTCTCAAGGTCGCGTGAGATACTTCGATCCTCGCGCGTGTTATGTTTTGACTTCAAATGGTATGTGTGGGTCAATTCAATATCCCTCCCCATACTGCTGTCTGACAAACGCGCATGGCGTTCTATCTTTATTTGCACACCAGACTATCAGCGCTGTCGGCGCCATGAGGTTCGACATCGATGACATCGACTGGATGGAGACCGACGGCCTGTTCGAAGGCGTCATTCAGCACGAGATGGGCCACGTTATCGGAATCGGGTACGTACGTACCCCGGGCTGGCTGGAGGCATGCTGACCGGAATCCTCGCAGATTGACCACTTGCGAGACCTTAATTAAGTTATAATAGTGGTTACCGTCTACTTCCTGGGGAAAGTTATGAGGTTTTACTGTACACCAGGTGCAGGGCATTATTGTCGGATGACAAAATTAATGACTATTGGACTTAAATTGCTGATAGGGCGAATTAGGGGGACAACAACTTTAATTCAATATATTATAGTCCAAACACAATTAATCGCCAATTTTCGTGATTCGGAGAGACGACATGATCTTTTTGGGTGGTCGCTATTTCCCCTCTGAACTATACACAGGTGGTACATAGATAAAGCAGCAGTGGTATTAATGGCGCTACTGTACTAAAAATTTGTGTGCAGTGAAAATTAGTTAATACCTGGTAAGTCGTACCCTGGTACCACGCTCTTGAAGAAACTATTTAGTAGTGTTTACGTTTGTTTGAGGAAGACTGCCTTTTCTTCTGGAATTGCGATCGACGCGTGCGCAAAGTCCACTTTTGGATCGAGCGACCCCCTTTTGACAAGATGATGTTTCTAAACAATCATCTCAACAAGAGCGTTATTTGAACAGCCCCCTGTACAGAGCGGTAAAGCACTCACAATACAGTATAACCCATCATTGCTGTCTGTGGAAGGGGCCGCACCAGGAAAAAAAAAGTTCATTCGTTCGAAGCCGTCATCCACGCATGCAAAAACTACGCATTGATTGGGTGCCGAAGTCCACCTCACAAACGGTTCTAAGTGGAGGATGTAGCTCACGAATCACACAACTCGCCCAACACCTCACGGCGCTTCGCGCTTAGTGCACGCGATATTTGCCTGGTGGGCGAAAACTCGACGTGTTCCATCACTGTCTTGTAGGGATTCGAGGGTCGGTCCATGGCCACATGACTAAGGCTATGCAGCAAATATGTACATCCTCCCTGTAGTCCTGACACCCTCCCTGTTGTCCTGACACCCTCCCTGCTGTCCTGACACCCTCCCTGTTGTCCTGGCTTTGACATGGGACTTGTGTTACCTCCGGACCCCGAATTGTTAAGATATTGGGAAGCCTTGTAGAAGTTTATTGTTAATGGGCGGTGGGATTCGAACCCACAACTCCACAAGCCCATAGTCTGCCGACGACGCCATTTGTTAAACTAAGTTATTAAAGAGTGTTTCGTACATTTGAGTACGAACTGGGAAAATGTTAGGTAATGGTTGGATCGCCTATTATCCAGACCTAGCCTTATACAGTAGATATCTCCATTTAAGGGACCCCGAGATAAAGGAAAATGGCATGTTCTAAGCAACCTCAACTTCCTGTGCACCGTTTTTGTCTCCAAATTAAGGGACTTATAGTGGCTGCAACGCTTAATATAATGGACCCCAGAGTCTGTCATCATTGGCCAATACACTGCCTCCCGCTTGCGAAACTGCGTAGAGGTTACTACGAAAGGAGTTATGTGCGCACCAAGTGTCATATGCGACAAATCTAATAAGGACGTCGGTATGTAAGGGACCTTTCCGCCACGATGCACCATTGTGGTCCCTCAGACGAGGATACCTAACGTATCAATATGCTACCGCTTACGTGATCCCAGGACCTTGTGGGGAGATTGCTCGACGTGCAGGACGGACGGCGACTCTAACTGGAAGTGTCCCGCTGCCGTGGCTGTCTACAACGATTTGTTGGGCGACCCGACTGGAACCAACGCCGACATGATTGAGCTGGACGGAGGGAGTGGTGAGACAACAAACGTGCTACCTACGATATGAGTATATCATGTACACGTTTTGGTGAAAAAATTCCACACCTGGGACAGATCATGATCTAGATCATAATGATAATATATATCATCTTCGAACAGCAGACCCTGCACTTACCGTTATGAGCTGCCGTGCAGGATCTGTGCATAGAACACGGATCCAGCCCAGAAATCACGTGCTGGATCATGCAGATCGCACGGCTCCCAGCCGGTAACAAGCTCGACCGCACAGATCGTCCTTGAAATATCTAGATCATCAAGTGGGGATAGATAGATAATCTGTCCGGTGTGCGAAAGTTTCTGACTGACGGGGCTCCCGGTGTATGTATAGCTCAGGAACTGCGGAATAATCATTGCTATGTTGAGTCATCCTACGGTAGGGGGTGGCTCTTTTGGAACCAAAGGTTTCTGATCGATCTGATTGGTTGAGCTCCTCAAGTGTAGAACTGTTATTGGTTATCATAGTATGATTGATAGTGTTACGGGTTTACTTGTGTTGGGACTAGCCCATAGAAATACTGGTCGGGTTGCACGAACGAATGCCATCTTTGTCATGGTTCGGGTGATGTTGACATTCACATCCTCCTCACGTTAGGAGCTCAGAAAGTTATTTGAATCTGCTTCACCCCTAGCGTGGAATGGCTCGTTTCTCGATTTCGACGTTTGCTTGAGGCATCGATCTCCTCGACAAAGGAGCCTCAGAATAGGTAAGGCCACGTCTACTGTAGACCGCGTCCAGCGTCGATCGCTCTCGAAATACCTCCAGCCAGAACAACAAACAAAGCCTTTGGTGCACATGGGTTCCGAAAGGGTTAACTTAGCCCGCTACGACTCCCTTGGTACCAAACCCTTCGACTCCGTTAAAGTCCTACGCACACCGCCGTTCCACACTCCCCATGGTGCTAATTATATATGGCAGGAACTGCGTGCGGCCACTTCGACGAATCTATCTTCGAGGATGAGCTGATGACAGGCTATGTCAACAGGGTGAGATATACTCGACGGATGACTTGTCGACATGGTATACGGCTATGGTATTGCCCTTGAGGGCTTCGGGCGACACGGTTTTTCTTTAGGGGGCTTTATGACGACTGTTTGCTTGTGACCGGGCATGCATTGCTCGTCTTTATACCGGAAATCGCGCGCGTCCCAAGCCAAACGCGGTGTTTGTCTGGATGCCGTTCGGAGTGACTGCGTACTGGTAAAAACTGTTTGATCGGTTTCGTATATAGTCGATGTATCGAGAAAACAACGCCGCTACAATGAGAAGGAATATCGCAGCCCGGGAAAAAGTAACGAGAGTAATCCAACCATGCAATAATTGTACAGTGGGTTCTTTGGTGACGAAATGCCTTCACACTCTGCCGGGACTTGTCTAACATAATTTCGTATTCCCGATGGTTGTTTCCCATTGACATTGTTGACATGCTCATCATTAGACGTCGGGATTTTTGATCGGGTGGCGCATACATTGTTTCGCGTAACAAACAAGTCGGTTCACGAGTGAGGCAAAGAATTTCATGCCAGCAAGACGAGAAAAAAAATGTAGGTGCCACCCCCTCCCCCCCCCCCTCTGCGCCCCTAGCGTAACACGTTACCGTAAAGTTAATATATTTTTTCCCTGCAAGGCCCTTGACTAGAAGAACTCTATACCTCACGAAACAACTAATTTTGAGAAAAAAAATAAAGCGCATCACCCAGTGAACGACCTCATGACCTACAGGCATGTATGTGTTATTAACAAAAATCTATCGGAACGTACACAAAGTTTTATACCTGGTATATACGAGTATTGCAACACTAGAGAAGTGGCGCTTCCGGAGACTTCGGGATAAGGAGCTCCGCCGTTCAGAAACAATTTTATTTTTGTTTTTAGCCGAAAACTGTATACCGCCATCGTAGCAGGCGCAGGGTTTAAAACATAAACTTGATGAGATGATGCCGATTTGTGTGCGTGCTTGGCGTTCGCAGGATGGCATGCCGCTGTCGAAGATGACGGCCGCATTGCTCGACGACACCGATTACATCGTCGACCCTAGCATGGTGAGAGGACCAGCAGGCTACTATTGGAGGAGGAGAGGGGGGGGGGGGTACTCATTTGCTGCGTGCCTTAGTGATTTCACCATCGACCACGCGTCCGGCACGAGACGGTGTGCCGTTCTTGCTGTAGCTGGAGACGCCTCCAACCTTTGGACGCCAATTTCGCTTGTCTCCATCAAATGCATAGAACAAACTTTGCTTGGCTTATCCCTCCCTGCTTGGCCGCTGTGGCTATTATCAATTTACCAGGATAGCAGGGCTTTCTTCGCTACTGCCTGGTGTACCAAACTTCTTCATTTCTTTAGTCATCCTGTCATCCATGGTCGCTGTCCGTAGGACCATTGCGGTTGGGCGGGGCGGGGGGTGTATTCATAGTATGCATAGTCGTACTCCTAAGACCACAAACCCTCGCATCCCAAAAATGTCCGGACGAGCGCCTCGGATCTGCGCGGGGGTTGGGGGGGCTTAAACCTTTGGTGCTTGCCCTTTCCCATTCGGCCATTGACCACACACCCCTTTTCGAGATGGAGCACCGTTTGAGGAAGCACTTTTAGGAGCGCTACTTCCGCAGTGACTAGGGCCATTCGCGCGAGAAGCTACTCCGTTTTGCGATGTACACCTCCATGAAGTTGTTTGTGAAGCTACACATGCACTGTTGGGTGAAGGTACTCCCGGGGACGTCGTTAACTACGGTGCCACCGGGGACACTTTTATGACGTCTTATTTTGAGGGTGGTTGTAGGAGACGGTTGACACATGCTACGAGAGAGATGAACCATTCTTTTCATGAAGCTCCTCGCTTGTCGGGAGCTGTATAGCTCACCCAAAAACGTGTTTCTTGTGCACACGGAAAGTGTTCTCCGATGAACGAAACCCGTGGCCCAGGTTTACAAAGCAATAATTTAGAAACACAAGAATGAAATTTCGACGAATTTGGTATCGTAGACGGGTCGATCCCTAGTTGTGACACTACAGAGGACGTTGACGACAGTGTCTGCTATTAATATTGCAGTGCGTGTTTAGGTGGATGCCTACACTCACTCTCCCTCCCTCGCTTACAAACGGAGTCGGCTTCGAATGTCAATCAATGTTTGTATTTAGACGTTCCCTCCTGCCCTCGTGCACACGAAAATCCGTTTCGACTGACAATCAATGTTTGTGTCTAGATGGATGTCTAAACTCTTCCCCCCGCGCTTGCAAACAACATCCGCTGAGAATGGCAATCAGTGCTTGTGTTTCGATGGATGCCCGCACTCTTCCTCCCTCGCTAGTAAACAAAATCCGCTCCGATTTTCCATCAATGATCTGCGGGTATGGGTGTGCCTCTGCGCTTCCTCCCGCGCTACCGCATTAAACAACATCCTCTTGGAGTGTTGACAATCCGTCTCCCGCTCTCGTACGCAAAATCCGCTTCGGACACCCACCAATGTTTGTCTTTAGGTGGATGCCTACACTCTTCCTTCCCGCCGCGAGAACTCCATCGCGGCCGAGCCTGCTCCTGACGCGTTTGTGCTGGGAGATGTCGCCGTGGACACGATAATCGACCTCATCGACGAAGACGGGGAGGTCTCCGGTCAGATGGTTGGAATCAATATGCAGTTCTAACCTGCCAGAGACAACAAGTGGGTTTGATAAAATGGCTGGAATAGGAATGCACTTACATGCACTTCTAAGCTGTCAGCCAACGAGCGTGTTCCGATGTGTCGTCCACATGGCTGTAATCGACATGCAGTTCAAACCTGCCAGCCAACGGCCGTGGGTAGATCAGATGGCCGGGCTCGACATGCGGTTCAAACGAAAGGACTGGAACGGAGACGCGCAGTTCCGACGAGATGGCCGGAGGAGAGATGCAGTGCTAACTAGATGACTGAAATCGAGACGCGTTTCGGACCAGATGTGGCTGGAATCTCGACGAGAAGAAATCATAATCAGATGGCTGTAATCGAGGTGCAGTTGTAACCATATGATTGGAGCTGGAATCGAGATGCAATTCTAGCCAGAAGGCTAGAACCTAGATGAAGCTATCATAAAAGATAGCCAGACTGGAAAGGAGCTTCACTTCTAACCTACGAGCTGACGAGTTGTGTTTCACCCGGGAATTTTTTGGCGTAGCATCTCTACAACAAGCTCGTACCAGAAAGACCCGTCCCAGCTCCTATCATGTTATATCGTGCTGTGGTAATTTTATGTGGGTCTGTGCAAGATCCAGGCAAGCGAGCCACGTTTATACCACGTGCGGTGCAACGGCCTTGTCTGTGGGATCGTGCGTGCTATATTATCTTGTTTGACTGTGGAGTATATGCGTTGTACTCATGGTGTGTTACTATATTGTACATGTGGACATTTTCGGGATCAGGCGTGACACATTTTTCCTACATCTAGCATGGCTATAGCTGCGGCTCGAGTGTGCATGTATACAGTGTATATATTGGGGAAGCTGGTGCGTCATGTTTCCCACATCTAGCACGGCAGCACGAGGCTGCGGCTCTAAAAGGTTCGAAGAGGATGGGACAAATGTTGGAAGCAGGGATCCTGCCCTCTGGGAACATGATAGCCTTCTGCGTATCATTGGGGCATTTCGAGTTCGTGCGTTTTGCCTGCAGTTTTGGTGGGATGGTAGATGCAATTTTGAGTACTCAGTTTGATTGGTGTGCCTACTGCGTTCGCAAGCACACATACATCACGTTTCTAAGACCAACGAAGACCTTCGAGCGTACTGGTAGTCTACAAGTTTGGCAGACTGTACATACATCCGCAATTTTGAACTTGGTTGTTTCATTAGTTTGTCTATAGGGTTTGTATCCATACACCACGCTCTACACTCTATCCGAGGCTACCTTGACGAGGGCGGCAGGTACTCTTGACGAGGACGGTGGGACAATACGACCGCCGTCTTAAACAGTTGAAGGCCTTGACATCCACCGAAGTTTTGCGATAATCTTTGGTATACCACCCAAATGACTGTCATGGCCCTGTTTTTTTTTCTGGATTCGTTTTAAGCCACGTACGTACGTCGTGGTACACGGCTGAGGCGTGACGTTCCCGTCTGACTTGGCGTTCCAGTTTTGCAAAGCACCCCGCAGTTTTCCCTTTTGCCGGTAGTGTTTTCGACCTTGCCATGGATGTGGCCAGGCTAATCAGCCAGCTGTCGCTCCGCTTTCCAGCTTTCGCAAACGCAATGCTTGCCCTTGCGTCGGTAGTTTTCTTGCGTCCGTTTGATGCTTTGTGGCCAGCCACTCGGCCAGCTGCCACGCACGTTACCCCACCTGGGTTTTTTTTGTTTTTTGCCGTCGTGAGCTAAGCGTTTTAGCATTGTTTTGTCCTGCCGACTCCCCCCCCCCCCCTCCTCGCCCCCTTGATTCTTCATTGTAGACACATATAGTCTAGTGAGTTACCTCGCCGCTCGTTGCGCGGCCTGGAGTTGCGGGGTTAAGTTCCCATATGGTCTACATGTGTATATATGTGGGCGGTTTTTCCCTTGCCCTTTTTTGGGTGGGGCAGGACGGTTGTAGCTCCAGCGTTCCTAGCGAAATCTTAAGCGAAGGTGTCGGTTGACGGTCATCTGTAGTTTTGACCCGTCAAGGCGTCGTTGGAATAATCGTACTATTTTCAGTGTTTGGAGTTTCCTGGCGGCTTTCCAGCAAGGGGCAAGAGGACGTCAGCCGACTTTTGATCTTCCGGGCTCCCCTTGTTTTTTTCTACGTGTTATGAGCATGTTTTTCTTGGGGGTGTAATCAACATTGAATTGAACTTCGTGCTGCACATTGCCGAATGGCAAACAACGCGCGTGGTACGATAGACGTAGCACTTTTTTGGAATAAGTATTTTCTGAGTTGGACTGGGATTCTTGACCGAAAATCGTCCGGAAAATGCAGAAGCAAAAACGCAAGGTGTTGATTTCTGGGTACCTAAACCATGGCTCTGTTCATCCAGTTGCACTTTCAATTTCACTCGAAATCAGTTTTTTGGGCTGTTAAAGTATGTATAGAGCTCTTCACGTGCGGAGGCTCAGAACAAAAATGTGCACTGTTTGTTCCTGCTACTACGGATCTCTACCGCTACATGCGTCAAACTCAGGAGGCTTCCAAAACCTCACAGGTTACAGGGTTTAAGGGCCCTTATTTTCGAATCCCGTCATAGTTCACGGAGCGCGCGCGCTTCTCCAACCTTTCCATGCTTCCGTGTGTACGGCTCAAATAATTTATTTATTTTCACCATTAGGTTGAATAGATTCCATTGCATGGCCCGTGACGGCTAGTGCAGATTCAAGATCTTGGACAACGGATTTTGAGGTCCATGCGAATCTGGTTGAGATGTGCAGTCTCTAGTCACGAATCCACTGGAGTTGTACTATTAATAACTTTGATAGCGGATAAATTAAATGACATGTGCGGCAAGACTTTTTATTTCGATAACTTCGTTTCTTCGGTGCGAGCAAGTCACGACTGTTGTTTGGCGATGTCTTTGAATGTGTACCGTTCAGTTTCGTGAACTTGTACTCGAGATGTTCAAGCGCTGGCTAGCCCCATCCTGGTCACCTCCTAAATAAATACCAGGTATGCTTTAGTATACGTGTATTCCCACCGACTGGGCCAATCAATGGCTATGGTTTTCATATTAACAATATACAATCCGGGGGTCAGCCTAGCTGCTAAGCCTGAACCTCGGATACAACCCAAGGGTTGCCAGTCCTTTACATTTTAACACAGTTCAAGAAGATTCTTGTTTTCTGCTGGTACAAGTCAATGGGGAAATCGTCTTTCGCCGCACAAAAGCGCTTTTTCTTGTTTTTCCCTGCACCGCACTCGAATCAACGAGTCAGTTTACATGGGCGAGGTGTACAATAACGACAGCATACAGGACCTTGCGTTAGAAGGACTGACGGATGATTACGAGCAGACGTACACGCGAGCTGCCACAGGCAGCCAGGACCCAGCGGGATATCGTTGCATACAGTGTCCCAGTTAAGGTGTAGATCAAAGGTCGAGACTCATAACCTGAACGTAATCGACGACGGGGAAAGTATCTCCCCCCACCACAAAAAAAGAGGCTATCGTGCAACCTACAGCGCACAGACAGGTCAACCCGACAACACAAGATAACTAGGCGTATTATTCGAACGATCCACCCGTAAAGGGAAGAGGTTCAGGCCACGACATGGCCGAGGGCTCCCTGTCCAGGCGTATGTAGAGAGCAAATCTTGACAAAGAAAACGCTTACGCAACACACAGTTTACCTGTGCACCTGCACACATGAGTGATGCAATGGGTCTCCTGCTCAGCGGGACCTCCTTAAAACAAACTCTAAAGCAAAATGTATGTGCCTCCAAAGTGCCTCCCTAAATATGCGTCACACAGCTCCTCAAGTTTTCTGGAGGAAAGAAAGGCATTCTCAATAGGATACGAGAATACCCCTGTCGCTATAAGATAATCAGAGCATGCCAGGCGTGAGTCTAGGATCAGCAACCGACATTTGGGGGGAAGAGATTAACGCACGCATCGTCGTTGAGGTTGGCGTGGCCGAACACGTCAGTACACATGTTCTAAATGACGTAATATTGGTAGATATCTACCAATTATATTTTCACTAACCGAATGGGAATGGACTGTTTGGCAGCGACAGTGACACTGCAGCATATACGGAGGTGGCAGCGGTGGCGGCGATGCTGCCGGGAGCGTCGACCGCGACGATGGTACTACCGATGTAGGCGGCTTCGGTAGGTTTTGTCAAACATAGCCTCCCTAAATCATTTAGCCTCCAGCAGTATCGACGTTGGCAGCCCTCCGGGATAAACCTTGCCGTTTGCCTTCCCTCCTCTGTTGGCGTATCTGCCGTGTCCGCCCTTAATCCATTGGGTAACACTCCGTCGACGACCGGTCCCACGGGACCACAGTACGAGGTGTTGGTAGAGAAGAGGGCAACCAAGATGCTACCGGTGTTTGCGCTCGGTAGTTCACCCACAAGAAGCGAAGGCAGAGCGTCGTAGTAGGATGTTTGTCGTCTCTTGTGCGCATCGGAGGTTGTTGGTGTCGTCTCTTGAAGATGAGTTGTTGTGTTATTACTCTAAAAATACTGTTTGCTGTCACTTGGTTGGCAAGTCTTGACGTACATAAGGAGTGACGGGGGCAGGTTTTATCGTGCATTCTACGAGCCCTTTCCTCGTGCTCCTCTTCTAGACTCGTACGTACGGATGTCTCTCTTACAGACTCGCAGCTCCAACGTATGTACGAGTGTATCCAGATTCTACGCACTTCTTGGGTTGTTCCGCATAATATTCCGCATGGAGTGTTCTTCTAGGTTTCTTCCAGAAAGTGTACACGACTAGTCTGAGAGATCTTCACGGCATGTTCCGTGTCGCATGAAACGGGTTACCGACAATCATCTTTTACTGTTCCGTAGTTTGCACCGCTTTGAGCAGCACCAGAACACTTGCAGAGCACACACTTGAACACATGTCGTGTTCCATCCATGAACGCGGGTTCCGTTCATAGCATTGGCCCGTGCAACAGATCCTCGACCGCACACACCAAGATTGTTTGCACTTCGTCCTCTACACCGAGCACAAATGGGAGCTTACACGAACACCTGATCGGGGCGGGGTAGTTCTGCTTGTTGTGCTCGCCGCCCGCGCCATCCTTGCCTTTTCGAGGTCACCGCCGCCACCCGTCCGTCCTGCCTGTACTCAAGATAATTAATAAATGCGTCGGACGTATTCGTCTCCGATATCAACGTTTCCGCTCATACGCGGTGACGCATTCTGGTCTGATTACACAACGATACGAAGGCGTAAACTCGTTAGCGTTTCATTGCTGCATCAATGGCGTCATGTCGGCGTCCGTAGTGGTTGTGGTAAGTCTTCCGCCGCCGCCATCATTGTGGTAGCAGTGTAACGGCGATGGTGGTGGCATGCAACCTGCTTGCGGTTACGGCGGCAGAGGTGAACCCCAAGCAGTTCCCGAGCACGTTTTTGTTGTCCTCATGGCCATACCCCCTTCCCGTTACCCCACCTAAGTCGCTTTCGGTGCCCATGGTGGCTGCTGTTGCCAGCTGGGGGGGGGGGGAGGGACGAGGGCGCACCGACAGGCCCTCGGTACTTAACGCAGTGGTATAAGCACTGAGAACCTCGAATGTTGTGACAGGATTCGGCACTAGCCCCGCGATATCACCTTGCCCAGGGGTGTGTATGCGCGGGAAGCGTTCGTAATTTCCACGAGCTCGTCAAGTGGAAGAAGAGCAACAAGAAGCATCCTTCTTCGGGATTGTTCTGATGTGGGTACTGGGAGCCACACGCGCGGGAAAATGCGACGTTGCTTCGTGGGAGGGTGCGGCGCTGAGAACTGCTCCGTCTTCGAAAACTGCCCTGGCGTTTCCTCCTCCGTGTGCGCGTGTTTAGCGTAACCGGGCCTAACGCGATTTCGGTCGCTCGCCCAACGCGCGAAAAAGAGGACCCATGCACGCTTGGAGCAAGTTCCGATAAGTTGAAGACGCCATGCGCAGACGGTGGACAAGTCGATCGTGCACACGTCCTGCTGATCTTTCTCTTCGACCGTAAACACCCCAAAACCCGAAGGCCGGAACCGCGCATGCAAATGGCTTCCACAGTATCCTTGCCTAGGTGACCTTTTACTTATATTCGCTTGTTTAGCCATCGCTCCTTTGATGAATACTTAATGGGGATGTCTCCAGCACGTTATGTCTTAGAGGCTGGCCCTGGCTCTTCAATAGCTCTTCAAAGCACGCGCACGATGTCTCACTTGCACCCCTGTGTCGTTGGTTTCAACAAGATTGCGCGGCGTAAGCGCAGGCAACTTGCAAAAATAACTTGTCGAAGATTCCCCAACTCAAGCGGCCTTGAGGCGAGCCATATACTCCAACAACAGTCTGCCAACGATCACGTGTATGAGCTCGAGGTGTTGCCTTCGCTGGGTCCCGATCGGGACAATCAAGGCGACCGCCTGTTCAAATTGGGTTTGCTCGAAGAAAACAAGGTCATCGTTCCTTCGCAGAGTTCCGCTCCTGTTTTCTGGCGACGCACCGCCAGCAATAATCCTGATTAGGCGTGTGCAGTTGTATTTTGTCGGATGCAACTATGTACAGGTGTAGCACGAGCCGGCGGCCGACAGCTAGTTACGATTCCCCTTGCAGAAGCCCAACGCTGCGGTCGAGAGGAGGAGGGTACCTGTTGGTGGGGTGGGGGCTGTGAACACGGCCATGCTGCGAGACTGTCTCCCTTGCCGTTCCACGCGGACGGCCAAGCGGCCTGGCGACGGCCACGTGATTTCCCGCGAAATGTGCAGACATATTCTCCCACTTCTCCTGCCACTACCCTTGAAGTGGCGTATGATAAACACATGTCGAGCTGAACCGTCCGCTGCGTTCTACGGGGGTGACCGCGGCTAGTCTACTGCCCCCAGTACTTGTGATATCTAGATCCTAAAAATGTTGACGTCTCGAGGCCATCGTCTTCGGATGATGGGCGCCTCCACTTGCAAGCACGGCCTCTTACGGTGATCCTGCTTCCTTATCTACCGGCGTTGCACACAAGCTGATGTGCCGCCGCACCTGTCGGGGAGCTTTGTGGTGCAGACCTCGCTGTAGTAGCCTGTAGCCCTGCAGCGCCAACATGTGACCGCATCAATCGCGTTGCCGGCTCCACTGTTTTCGATGCGATTTTCCCCCTCCTTGCCTCGTCCAGACGCCCCCCCCCCCCCCCCCCGCCAGCGCACCTTTCCAGCCATTACCACCATGGCCACGGCCCACTTTTCCCAGCATCGCATGAGAGTTTGGCGAGCTCTTCAGCTTGCCGAAAGGAAGGAGATGTATGTACCTCGTACCGGCTACGAACCAGGTTCAAGATCTCCTTCCGGCCGCAAACCTGTTTTAGGTTTAAATCCCGGATCTCGAAATAGTACTCGGGGGAAGGCAAAGCAGAGACAAAGCATGAGTGTTGGGTGCTGTCAGCATCCACCTCAATCCAGCGTTCACTAGCTTTACTCGTAGGTCTTCAATTTCACACATCATCAGCTGTGTGTGAGTTCGACAAATTTTAATTTATTACAGATCGATTTTTCGGCCACCCGGCCGAGTGGACATGCCAACGGCAAACTTACCGGCCCAAGCACGCCAACTACACCATTGGCGATCGATGAATAACATTCTTCCCCCTGTTGTAGACGACGTGCCGCGCCTTTTTTTGTCCAGAAATCCAGGGAATCTACTGTAAGGCCATTTCCAATGCAGTCGGATTTGTCAGTCGAAAACGGCCTTTTTCGACTGAAGCCCCAATCGGGCTTTCTTACGCGGTCGAAAAAGGGCTTTTTCGACTCAACTTTTTTCGACCGAGAATTCCGACTGGCGGATCCAGTCGAAAAACTCGACTTTTTCGACTGGAGCGACTTTTTCGACTGGAGGATCCAGTCGAAAAACTCAGTCGAAAAAGTTTTACACGTGTTTTTTTAACCGATCGCATCGCTCATCCCACCACCAAACATACACCCATACGGCCACACGGCCACACGGCCACACACCCATACCAAGTACCACACTGCAGTATCATACAAGGCGCTGACGCTGGCTTGGCTATCCCAGCTGTTGCTTCTCGCAGCAAGTCAGCGTGGCGCATTCCTAGTTTTGCTCGTCAGCAGCGTGTATCACACGACGGCAACAGCGCGCGGTCTCGATCCCATGCTGTTAACAACGGCTGCGGCTGCTGTGGCTTTGGCGGCTCTCGGCTGAGTGCAACTCCACGAACGTAGCTTTGGCGGCTTTCGGCTAAGCCCAAAGCCACCAACTCGCTGGGACGAAGGTTCGCCGAGCCGTTGCTCGCGGAGAAAGCGCGAAGCACAGAGCTGCCAACCGATTTCGACTGTGGTACAGCAGTACTCCTCACACCAACCGCCTCTAGGAAGAGCACAAAAACTATAAAATCGACTCGACGGTAAGAAGAAGGACCAGAAGAATCCAGTCGAAAAAAAGTCCAGTCAACAAGGGCCGTTTTCGACTGGCGGAATCCGACTGCATAAGAAATGGCCCAAGACACGCGCATGCCACCGGAATTTGCCCCACGTACGACAAACAATCTGTTTGCTTCCCGTCGATACCGGTCCGCTGAAAGCTGACGAGGAAGTGGGGGCAAAAGGCACTCAACATCCCCAATGTCTTGGTCTGGCTATATACGGGTAGTCAATATACACAAACATACTCCTTGAGCATCGCACCTGCGTTTAAGGGGGACAAAAAACTTCGATTTTTTAGTGTGCGTATTTTTTTCCGGGGCTGTTCACGGGTCGTGACTGGACACCCGCGTCGGGTCAGGAGGTTTCCAGAATCTCGCGGGTCGAGTCCGGCCTGGGTCTATTAAGTAGTGGTGTTCGAAATATCACGGGTTGGATCGGGTCGGGTCAAGAGGTGTTCAAACCTCCAGATCACCCTGGGGTCCGACCTGATCCACGAGAAGTGATTCGACCCCCGAAAAGCCCTGATATTTTCGGATGGTGTCTGGAGTGTTGTATCATACCAGGTATATTAGTCTATGCACATGGTGTATCGACCGACGAGAACACGCTTGCGAAATGCATCCCGATAACCGTAGACGTCTTCTGCCCTCGCGTTACCTACCTTTGCTCTTGCTATGGATGCTTGCGGGTGCTTTGTGTCAACGCTCGCCGTTTCAGGGCTTGCGTCGTGCGCTGTGAGCGACCGTTATGGAATGTGGCATGTTGATGCGTTGTCTGAGTGACATGTGCGACTAGAGTAATGCAAGCCTCTGATTGGTCGACGTATGCTTGATGCCGTCAAGCTTCCAACATCAAATTCAGTACATTAATAAGTGTCCCCTATCAGGTACAACGAAACATGAACGTGGAACACCCCTACTACAAGATTTTTTTATTTTTGGTCTCCTCGTGCATGCGCTGATGGACTGCTGAAGTTGGCAGAGAGCTCCCTCATCAACAACCGAACAACATCTACACGTACCGTAGACAACGTGTCAAGGACCCCCACCCCTTGCACAGCAGTCATGGGCCAGTTTAGCGTGATGAAGATCGCGGTGGCTATTGTAGCGTTTATGTTTTTGGGAGCGGATGCGTTCGTCACCCCATCTGGTGTGTTTACGGGGATGAGTGTGACCTCGAGGTCACGGGCGGGAGCAGTGACGGCGAGAGCGGCGGGGGCCATGCGCAGCAGGCCGACCATGAACGTGATCGATGTGAGTGAGAGAGAGAGGTGGAGCTTTTGGGGTGCTGTGACATTCGGTTGTGCTATATAAGGGCCGTCGTGTATGGTGTGTGTTACATGTTGCTGTAGCGAAGAGGAGAAGATGCTTGCTTGTTTGTCCCTTTCGGGTGGTGCCTTTGATTTCGACTGCTGTGCAATGTGTCAGTATCTCAGGGCTTTCATTTCCCCAACTGCAACTGCTGCTGATGCATCGTATTCCTAGTAATAGTACGTACGTGAAGCGCTTAAGTGCAGTTAGGATCGACTCCTGGGGTGCTTTCTTTTTTGGCTGACGTCGTCGGTTGACGATGGAATCTAAAGGCAGGCGTACTGCTTGCTGGTTGTCTGCCTGCGCTACTACTAATGTTTTCCCAGAGTGAAGGCTCACTACAGCAGTAGTGCCCAAGGTATAAAATAGAAGTGCTCGGAAAAATCGGGGCTACGACGTATGTTGACATGATTCCAAAGGCATGCCAGTACTTGATCACGTAACTAGGCACTCTATATTTTACTCGCAGCTATTTGGGGTTATCGGCGCGAATGCCGTGCTGTCTGCCGTCGAATCCATCCAGTGCGCGAAGATACGAGCTACCTGTGGTATTAATTACGTAATGTGCCGACCCTTTGGCAGCAGACAAAGTAGTTGATGAGGGGTAGATGAAACTCACGGCGTAAGAGCGCACATGTTTTTGTCCCGCTCGTCTATAGACTAGACTACGGGTCTAGCAGAGCACAGCGGATACAGATAAGTTGCAGTACGACCCCATTCGAAAGTGAGAAAGTACGAACAGAACCTGTATTATACCAGGTACGTAGACAACGTTCCGTTCATGGTGTTCGCGTGTATTTTGACGCCGCGCGAGGCTGCGTTTGGTGGGTACGTGGCCTTTACGCCGAAACTCCCGCCTGCCTCACAGCCTGTCTGTTCAGGATGAGTTTACCACAAGGGCGATTTCGGTCCGTGACCACTCTGCTCACTGATACCAGGTACTATTAATATATAACTCGTATGGAGAGACCAAAAGCTTCACCTAGTATACCCACCTGGTATACATTGTTCAATTAAACTACGGAGTACTATTTAATACGCAACCCGCAACCCCTTGTAGGGGTGTTGAGTTGTTATGGTAGTACTCTGTATCAGCATTGCAACACTCGTATACCAGGTATGTCTTCGGTAAAACACCAGATTTCAGTGGATGGCAGGTGTGCCGGAGCGCAGATGAAGGCGGAAGGTCATCAGCAGTCTCGTACATACTCTGGAATACCAGTATGTTTTTTGTGTACACGCACAGAGTACGGGACACCTAATAAGAGAATGGCTAAATAAGAAAGCCAGGCTGAGACTTCCAGGAAAACAAGAAAGTCGGGCGCCGTTATACTGAAGTTGTAGTGTAGAACGCACCCTCTCCCACATAAGAAACCCACCCTCTGTGAGCATTTATTTTTGTTATAATAGTAGTAGTAGCTGTCCTATGTTTACCCCCTGCTGGTACGGTATTGTTGCTGCAGCCAACGCGGACACCGCATTCAAACTGCAGTACGCCGATACGCACCAGCCGGAAATGGCGGCAACCGGCGCTGCTCCGCATGCCGTCGCTACAGGTTGCTCCCATCTGGGCCAAGCGATTTAACAGGCACTAAAGCGGCAACGCGCCCTACTCTGCCGGGGCTGTGGAGGGATCACTGCTACTGTACGTAAGAGTGTACAAACGTGTCCGGCGATTTCACAGGCACTCTAGCGGCAACAGGCACTACTCAACGGGCACTGTAGAGGGGGGTAATGTATAGTGTATAAACGCGTCAAGCGATTTTACAGGCACGATAACGGCAACGGGCACTATTCTACCGACACTATAGAGGGACCACTACTATTTGTTTTTAGTATATGATGCACAAACAGCAAATCGCCCGACTACAGGTATTTCTTCTTGTTGTGGTCGTCCTCACATTAACTCGCATATTCAAGTCCGTGTTCACAGGCCAGGCTCCAGTCACTCTGGAGCTGAGGAATACCCCAGGGAGAAGCGCAAACAAACCACACGCATATTCTTGATACTTTATTGTGTGTATATTGAACATACCGCTCACATGCTACAAAACCAAGAATTGTGTAAATTGCCCGCAGGGGGCTGCAGTGAGTACCCGGTTTAAGAGCGCCCCATGATGAGAGCATTTGAGCGGTCAAATCGGCATGCCTCGTCTATACTAAAAGTTTTATATGGCCCACAACAGATAAGAGCACTGTTGCGCAACAGATTAGAGCATTGGTGTGAACGCTTGTTTCTGCTGGTCACAGGGTAACTACTGTAATAGTCGTGTGGCCTATTATTGCCAGTACTGTAGCCGACGAAATAACTGTTGACCTTGGCAGCACCCAGGGGAGTCGTTGACCTATATATCTTCAAAGAGCAAGGCATCTGTGAAAACGCGCGGCCCGGCCGCAGTATATCACCAACTTTCAAAGATGACTTGGTATCGACCATTAAGCTGATCGACCTCGCAGCTGGCGTACTTGAATTATGTTATAGATGTGAACTCGTCGTTGGCTTGTCAGCCAACTCGCAGCCCTTTCGAAGCATGTAGTCTATATATATACATTATATGTGTGTGTATGTACGAGCGTTTGCGTCCAGTGACTACTGTGTCCCTGCGGTCATGTGTGCGGCCACAAAAGCCACTAATTCGCTTGCTGTTGACAGTTCTACTGACAACCAAACAGCAAAGCGGTATTCGCACAAAGCACTACATGACTACCATTGCAGCACGTAGTTTAGATATATCACCTGGTACTTCTGTGGTGCGCCAGCTAGCGTTGGGCTGCGAAAGCAACTGAGTTGAATCGACACACGACGCGTATGAAAATACGTGGAAGTGTGGTGAGCTAAAGCTTTATTTTTCCCCATCCGCCGGAGGATAAAAAAAAAAAAAAAAAAAAAATCTGTGCATGTATGTGCTTCGTAACGAAAAAAAAGAAAACCAGCCGCCGACGCAAAAGGTCAACTATCCGCCAGCGGCGTAAAGATATTACAGAGGTAGACCCAATTCAAGAGATAGGTACAGAGGGGTACCCGAGTTAAGAGCCCTTCGGAACTGGCCGGAACTGGCCGATGTCACCGCTCTAATCTCCGTGTCGCGCTTATCTCGGACTGAGCATCATTTAGGTTTTGTATAGGCGTCACATGGCGTGACAAACCGGTTTTTGATTGCTCTCAAATCCGTTTTATTGTTTTGATGTTTGATGCTCTTGAATCGGGTGCCGTGCCGTATTTTTTTACCTGTACTTAAGAGTTCTTTCGGTCGCTCGGTGGAAATTGAAGAGTGTACGACTAGTAGGTACCAGGTATCGTATTAGATTCGGTGATCAAAGCACCGCTACCAAAGCACTACCTGGTGAGTTTTTCCATCCACAACGACGCCGCCACTACCGAACCTGTACCAGGTACACTGTATAATGTCAGGCATCATAATAATAATGACAGTTAGTTCCTGATTCAGATTGCAGAACTGTTTACCAGGTATTCGTACCTGGTATAATATACACCCAGTAACGCGCGCGATTGGAGTACGTATCGCACGCAGCTTGTAAAAATGAGCTTGGACGAAATCTTTTATCTCTCAGCTGGATGAACGAGGTGGTGTAGTTTAAAAAGTTATAGAATACCGGTTTTGAAAACTGGCGGTATGTTCTCGTGCGTCGGGTTATCCAGAGCCAGCACACCGTTTGGACGATTTCTGGTCACCGAGAGTTGCCTAAATAGAACCTCCCATCGTGTGGTAGGCAGCTGCGGGTCCAAGTAGTATTGTTTATGCCTAGGCCATGGAATGGGTGGGTTTTAGCGGTCTCATCGGGTTACACTTTTAGTTTTTACTGATATTCACCAGGATAGTTTTTGATTGGGTGAGGTATCTACCTCCTCAAGCGGTTATAAGCCCCAGAAGAAAAAAAAGGAACGGCCCATCTCTACTTATAAGCGTGTGCTAAGTAAACAACGTGGTGGGTTGTTGAGTAACCTCGTCGAGGTTGTTCCGTTGGCGCATCGCTGGCTCGGGGTGCGCACGCTCCTCGTGGTCTTCCGGGAAAAACAGCTCAGAAGTTCGTCCGAGGGGTGTGTGCTTTTTGTCTTTTTACGAGTTGAACGGTACCCTGCGTTCCATGCAATCGGTCGGACTGTAAGTGAACGTCCCCCGATGTCGCAGAAGAGGAAAGGCGCGGTTAGCTCGTGTCAGGCGCCCCCATCCCTGTCGCCCCGGTGGCGTATCAGGTTATCCTCGAGCCTGGTATAGGTCAGTTTCGTGAGTTCGAATCCCCCCGAGTGCGTAGTCGTATAAATTCGTGAGGACTTTTTCTTGTGCACAAATTGACTTGCGGAAAGCGCGAGAGCGTGAGCTAGCAACACTCGGTGAAAAATCGACAAGCAGTGGGATTGCTGAACCCTATGCGCGATAATAGTGGAAGGGAAGAAGCGGGGGGGAGAAGGGACTTCTAGGAAATTCCGTGCGTGAATTACAAGCGTAGGCGGAAGATACCGAGCGCCGCCATGGGCGCAGCCAGAAGCCGTAGAAAGGTGTGCATTAATATTGACTTCCCCGGAGAGGACGGCGGGAAGAGGGAAGTCGAAACGAAGTGGGAAGAAAGTCAAGTTAAGTCCAGTTAAGTCCAGTCCAGAGAAGTCTAGCGAAGTGACCAAGCGGGGGTCACACGTCCCGAGTCCAAACTCCTCTTCTCAATTCCATAAGCACCCACAGATACTCGTATGCCATGCTATCGCCGTTTGGCCTATCTTACCACACACGGCATGCATATCATTTTATGCGGGTATTCCGCTACAATATATACCAGGTATGCCATACACCAACACAAAAGTTGCTACAACTTCCTTTGCCACCACCAGGTATACCACAAATTAGTATATGAAAGTAGGAATTGTGAAAAAAAAAAAACTTAGGAGACCAAAACAAACACGACCGCGAGCTGCTGCAGTGGGTACCCCCATTTAAGAACATACATATGGTGACGAGCCGAAAGAAGCGCTCTTGGCTTACACTTTGCTCTTATCTGTCGTAGGAATACCTTGATTTTGGTATAGGCGGAACATCCCGATTTGACCTATATTTTACCTCTTTAGAGGCCCAAAATGCCCCCTAATAAGTCAAAGTACTGTCCCAAAAAACGGGTTTCCAGTTATTATGCAGGCTTCAAGGGCGTTGAGTCTCGAATGCTCTTATCCTGGACTGCTTTAAACCAGCAGCCCCTGTTTATGAGCACCACGTGACAATCCAAAACAACCGCTCTTAAGTGCACATTACTCGTATTCATCGTAGGAAAAAAAACTTGATCTTTTCTGAGATTTTTGTATAGGCAGAACATGCTTTGTATAGGCGGAACATGCCTATTTGGCCGATCTATACCCTTATGCCACTCCCACAAATATCGTCCTATTATAATTTCACGTGTTATGTCTCCGAAATGTTGACGCGGCTCTTGAGCCGAATGCTCCTATCCTGGGCACTCTTAAATTGGGGTGCCCACCGTAAACCCTGCTGGGCCCCGAAAACGATGCCAAAACGATCGGGGTATACGGCCATACCAACACTACTATCAGCGCGCAGACGCACGAGAAGTGTCATCCCGCGTATCAATTCGCTTCCTAGGATTGTGGTTGGCAAAGCTAACTGGCCATCTACCAAACCCGGCGGCCCGTGGTTGCTTCGTGAAGTCGGATGCTACTGTAACCGCCATTTTTTTTCGTCGATTTTGCCTCTGTGAAGTCGCAAGAGGATCAAGCGTCTGGGAGGAGCGTGCAGCGGTACGAGTACAATGTCACCGTGCTGCGCGTGTTTTGTACCGCTCCCTGTGTTTTCAGTCGGGATACATGTCCTGACTCAGCAGCCCCGGCTGCTCCGTGTAGCTCACCTATACTACTGATGCCTGCTTACATTTTTGATGTGCTTTCAGACATGGGGCAGATCACGGTCTAGATTATCTAGATCCTGCTTATGCCGTGGTGAGATGTTGTGCAGGATCTGTATATTAGAGAGTACAGATCCAACGCAGGAAACACATGCTAGATCAATCAGATCATCCATCACTAGCGAGGCAACATGATAAACCTGTTACAGTAGTTTTTTAGCGCGACGTTAAAAAATTAAGCAGGCATCAGCAGTATAAGTGAGCTACACGGAGCAGCCCGGGCTGCTGAGTCAGATCATGTGTCTGGACTGCAAATCGGAGTATCACACACAGCTTGCAATCATGATTTTCGACGAAATCTTCGATCTCACAGCTGGGGTGTATTTTAATTTTTATAAAAATACACCGTGCAGATCTTGTAGACCAAGGGTGTGTTTGCCCTGGAAGACGTATTCTGGAACATATATAGGGATCTGATTGATCTCCCCTACGTGTGAATGCTTGCCCTCTGATGTAAGTCCCGTAGGGATTGATATTACAGTAATTCACACCTACCACAGATGATGATCTAGATCATATACGGGTCGTCTAGGTCGTCAACGGTTGGTACATCCCGTATCTACCGTCATGGGATGCTGTGCTGGATCTGTGTACATAGTGCAGATCCAATCCAGGAAGCATGGGCCAGATCATGCAGATCGTACGTCTCCCGCCGGGTACCATGAGCTAGACCACGCAGATCGTCCCTGAATGATCTAGATCATCAGGCACGGACAGATCATCTGGCCGAGGTGTGGAAGGCTAGAATAGGCTGGTAATGCTTCTTCAATACTTGATCTTGGGTACAGGTATGTGTTTTTGTATTGTATACATATATCTGCTGTTTCTCGGGCCTTTCAAGCTGCTGCCGGACGAAACCCCCACGAGAGACTTGTACCCAACGAGGGGTCGTTATGATAGCTCTTTGGGACTTGGTTGCCTCTGGTTGCTACACCACGTTGCAAAAGGTATCGTGCAACATAGTTGTGTGGTTAACTTCTAGCTTGAAAGTCGGCCCAGACCTAGCGCAATCTCAACTCCTACCCCCTTGAGCCTCTAGCCCTTATCCCATCCTTTTGGGGGGCTCGAGGTCGGTAGCGGCGGTCGCCCGGCTCCATCGCGTGTTTCGGTGGTGGCGTTTTTTTTTTTCTGAAAAGCAAGCAGCCGACCCCCAAAGAGGTGTTGCCGAGAATATCACCACTGGCTGCAGACAAAAAGTCGAGAGTATTATGTTTTGGACCTGACAGAAGGAGCAGGAGTGAACAAAGGCACGTCTCGTAAAAGTGCATCCGATTTGCCGTGCACAATCACTCTTTCGGAAAAAACGTCAGCTTGGGCAATGTCATGGAGTATTATGCAAAAGTAATCAGAGTCCCAATACCGAGTTGTGTCTCCTACCTGGGGTACCGGTGTGTGCCAGCCGAAAAAAATGGCTCTGTGACGGGCCCCAACCGGCCCTACTCCGTATGCTGTCACTTCTGGTCGTGTCCACCTCGTATGCCAGCGGAAGTCGCAGTGTGTCACTATAGCGGGCAACCGGCACCACTCAACCGGCATGATAGACGGACCATTGCTGTCCCTGTTCCTGTCATTGATACCTAGTCAATGGCTCTCGAGCACCAGCCGTTTTTGGAGTTCTCAGTCCCTAGGGTACGAGGAGTTAAAACGACTGAAATTTCGGGAGTCCCGAGAGTATCAAGTGCTGAAACGGCTGCGGCTTGCTTCTCCAGTCCCCAAGGGTAGGTACGGAACCTCAGCTCAATGTCTTCCTACCCTGTCTCTTCCTTCGCTCCTAGCCTAACCTTTCCGCGCCCGCTCCATGACCATTTCCGCGCCCGCTTCTATTGCACACGCCGCGCCCGCTTCTATCGCACACGCCGCGCCCGCTTCTAACGCTTGCCGTGGCAGCCACCCAACATGAGCGACAACAAAAACGAGCAATAACGACAAGAGCAACGGCCCCGAGGACAACATAAATCCGAAACAGCAACCATAACAACCACGACCGAAGACATGGCCGGCCACAACGGCGCCAACCAAACAACGATAACGACAACGTCCTAACCCTACCCTTCCCGTACCGCACTCGCTCCCAACCCTACCGTAGCCACGCCCGCTTGTAACCCTTGCCGCACCCGCTACGATTCCGGCACTTGAATTGTTTTAGCACAAACACCGTTCAGAAAGAAGCGCTAAGCGTAAACTGGAAACGGTGCACAAGCATGTTTTGTATTTTACCTAGAATAGCCCACATGGACCTATCGTAATAGAAGCTGAAAAATCGGCGAAACCGTTAGCAGACGTTAGCAGACGCTAGCAGACGCTGGCAGACGTTAGCAGACGCTGGCAGACGCCAGCAAGGCTTATCCGCGCCCAGACACGCACGGGCTACAGCACGGTAGAGGTGGTTTCAGTTTTTTTTCGAATACTACAGTCACTTGAAAAGAAGTGTCCATACGAGTAGGACACCGAGAAACGTGATTATGAGCAGAATGAAAAACGCTACCCAAGTGCACGACGCATGCTACGACAGAGGTGCACCGCGTTTTTCCTGAGGTTCCTCAATTCGGGAGCTTAAGACATGATCCTCCCGAAAAAAAAATGATCTTGGAGAAGAATAAAACTTGGCCCTTGATGGAAAAATCCCGCATGGGGCCTATTAGTAGGTACACAACGAGAAAAGCGTGCAAGACAAAAATGAGCTATTTCCGACGATTTTGGATTAAAGGAGAAGTCCCGCCGTTCGGAAAAGCTTTTCAGACGCACACAAAAACGCCTCCATCTCTCTCTCGGCACGGGTCGCACCCCATCAAAAGGTCGTTCCCATGGCCTAGGCGTCCGAAAAAAAAAAAACGCGTGTGTTTTCGAAACGAAAGAGGATGATATTCGTTCCGATTCCGACCATTTTGGGTTGTTTTTTTTTTTTTTCGAGAAAATTGTGCAAAAGCCAGGCCCAAAAGCGGCATTTGCCCCCTATATCGTAGCTCCCGGCCCCGCGACTCGTGCTGCAGTAGAGGTGCACCCTGTTTCGTCCTGCAAAATTCTTGGTGCGAAGGAGCTCTGTTCCCCATCCCCCCAAAAAAAAACTGATTTTGATGAAAATGAACAGCAGTGCAAGCAAGAGGTTCCCGATCAACAATCACATGGCCTACTGTAGGGATTAAATCGAGAAAAAAGGAAATAGAATGAAATGCGGACGATTTTCGGGTAAGAGCAGCACCGTCATTTCAGAAGGCGTTTTTATCCCAAAAGTGATAGCTATCGTAACTCCCGTCCCCACTCCTAACGCGTACATACCGCGGCCGGTGCAAAATTAGGTGGGGTCGCCCGCCGAGCTGGACAAGCTGACCTCGGAGAACAAGGACAAGCTTTTGGTGGTGGACTACTCCACGACATGGTGCGGCCCGTGCAAGATGGTCTTGCCCAAGTTCGAGGCGCTGGCTTCGGAGTACACCGACGCGATTTTCATTAAGGTGAGTAGGACTGATCGGTGTTTGTTTTCGTTGTTTTTTTTTTGTGTTTTGTTGTTGTTGTTTTCATTGTTTAATCATCGCTTTTGCTTTCCAGCTCAATTGCATATATTTTTCGCTCATCCCATCGATTATCTTCGCACTTTTTTTCTTGTCCTTCTCCCTCCCTAGACGTACGTCGGACCCGAGTTCACCTAGCAGGCTCTTCTGCCCCTCCCCACTACGGTACGCGCCTTCGTCGAGAAGAGTACAGTACTTTCTTCCCTCGTCGACTCGCGTCGAATTTGTGCTTAATGTAGTGCCGCCTCATGGCACAACCAATACGCTGACGCGATATTCAACGTAGGTGGGGCGGGGTTGATCGGGGTTTCTTTTTCGTAACAGTGCACACCTCGGACAGATCACGATTTATATCATCTACACCTCGATCTACAGCATATACACCTCGGACAGACCACGATCTAGATCACATACACCTCGGACAGACCACGATCTAGATCATATACACCTCGGACAGACCACGATCTAGATCATATACACCTCGGACAGATCACGATCTAGGGTTAGGGTTAGGGATAGTTCCATGATTGGGAAAAACACACAATAATTATGTAGGACACCCCAAACCTGGCAAGTGGTCTTCGTTGACGTTGAGATAAGTGCCATCCGTTAAAAAAATTCCCCCCATGGCTTAGTGAAGTATGTGTGGAAGCACACCGCTGCACGAGAGCACAAGTGCAGTAGTTGTCCAACCATGTTGGGTTTATGTTCCCCCAGTTGGTACGAATATGTCGTTAAGTGTGTGCTTTGTCTATGTCATGTAAGTGTAAAATATGCACTTTTTTTGTTTTGTTTGTTTGGCATGCTGTTCTCGGGCAGCCGAGGTTTTTTCTTCTTGCACTGTCGTCTGCGGGGCGAGCAAGGGGTCTCCGTCGGTAAATTGCGACGCATGTCTGGATTCCGGCCGAGCTCCGTGGCGGTGTTTTTGAGCGTTCAACGTCGATGACCTGGCTCTTTTTGTCAAGGGGTTGTGTTCCGCCTCGCTGAGGCGAGCAGGTGCTTGGAAACCCCCACATTTTCTTTGTTCTTTTACTAAATAGCCCGCTCCGTTCTCATATTTTTTGCAGCCCGCTCCGCTTTGATTACATCATCAGTCCAGTTTTTTCACCTTCTCTAGCCTCTCAAGCAACAGCAGCAGCAGCAGCACTCCTTTGTGACAGCCACGGACGGTGCTGCCGTGTATATGTGTTTGCTTCTCTATGTATGTATCAGCGGAGTGTGTGCTGTCATAGGTCATAGGCACACAGAACGATCAAGAAGAGGCGTGTTTTTCTTCAATAGCAGCCGCGGAGCCTCGCAGCCACATCAATACAATAGTATGTATACAGCAGCAGCGGCAATCCGGCAGCCGTGCTCCAAGCCCTAGCCTTTGTGCCAGTCACGGTGTACTTGCGTGGTTGGTGCACAGCGGCAGGAGGAGATCGAACCACGGCGATAACATTTTCACCTCCAATGCAACAACAAAACAATGATTTTGTGCCAGCCACGGTGTACTAGTGTGGTTGGTGCACAGCGGCAGGAGATCGAAACACGGCGATATCATTTTCACCTCCAGTGCAACAACAATAACAATGATTTTCACCAACCACGATTTTTTTGTTGTTGTTGCATTGGAGGTGAACATGTTATCGCCGTTTTTCGATCTCCTCCTGCCGCTGTGTACCAACCACACAAGTACACCGTGACTGGCAAACACTCATCGTCGGACCTCATGCCAAATTTAACGAAGCATACATACACCAGCAGCCAAAAGCAGCAGCAGCCCATAGACATCATTGGAACGCCGTGTGTTCACCATGCTAGGACTTGTGACGCACCCGGGATATGAAGTAAACCCCATCCCCCAGGGAGACCTTGTGTATTACCTGGTATATTTCCTCAGTTAGGAGGAGCTCGTTAAGTAGTGTTCGTGTTGGCCGAACAGTCATGCGTACCCCTTTTTTGTCTTGTCTTCTTTCTTTTCACACTTGTACTCTCCAGCTTCTGAGCAAGCCATGGTCACAGGTGTCGTCCCTTCTTCCCCCCCGGTTCTTGCCTTCAATTCTTATCGCGCATATGTAGTATTCAGCAATCCCACTGCTCGTCGATTTGTCATCGAGTGTTGCTATCTCGCGCTCTCGCGCTTTCCGCATGTCAACTTGTGCACGTGAAAAAGTCCCTACCAATATATGTGAGTATGCACTCGGGGAGACTCGAACTCACGAGGCTGGCCTACTTCGTATACCAGGCCCGAGGATAACCTGATACGCCACCGGGGCGACCGACTCTTATCCGGACCCAGGTATATTGGTACGCGTCTGGTTCAAAGTATGCCAACGTGTCAACAATTGTGCGGGCCCGCTTTTGATTCGACAGGTGATCGGAGACAGCACGAACGACGCGTCGCAGCTCATGAAAAGGGAGGGCGTGCGGTCGGTACCTTCCTTCCACTTCTGGAAGGGCGGCAAGAAGGTAAGGGCACCCGCGTTTAGTTTGTTTTTGTTTGTGGTTTTTTTTCTCGTTGCGGGTCGCCTGTTTAGCGAGTCGTGCGAGAGCTGTATATGAGGGGCTGTTCGACCTCTTGGTCCTTGACGGCGACGTACTCTAACGGCCGAACAGCCCGAAGCAAAGGGACATATGCGTCTGCAATTTCGGTGCGACTAGCCCGTAGTATTGGAGGCATGGTCGTGTTCGACGGCCTCTTTGTCCACTACGGAAACCGGTATGATACAGGGTGAACCATTCCCGAGTGCACTGGTACACTACGCGCAAGCACAGCACGATCGGCGGTGGGCGGTGTAGAAGGACATCGCCGGCCCTCAAAGGGTGGGGGCCGTCTACGGGTACTCTGGGGGTTGTAAGGACAACGCGAAGGCCGCAGTAGGAGGAGCATCAGTCGCCGCCGCCGCCGCCGCCGCCGCCAGCGAGAGCGATCCCGAATTCGGCTGGTAGAGCACCACCTGTTCGAGTGAACGGTTGACGTCAAAAATGAGTATTCTAGCCGTAACCGTAACCCTGACCACTCAAACCCAATCAACCAATCCAAGGTGAACACCCTTCGTCTCGTACACAGTGTGCCTCAACCTTCTTCTAGAATGGGTGGTAAGCCCTGCGGGTATACGATGTGACCCAGGTTCGGCAATATGGTATGCACATCTTACGGCGTCTCCCATGAATCGCTAACGACTAGCAAGCAATGCTAGCGATCTGGAAGAATCACCAACGACCAGCAAGCGGTGCTGGCGGCCAGCGAGAAAGACGGGTTTTTTTTGTTGTTGTGTTTTGTTTTGGCGCGTGTCCCAGCGCGTTTCAGTCCTTCTCTTCGTCCTCGTCCTCGTCCTCGTCCTTCCTCCAATCAATGCCCCCGACCAGAAATCAGTCTTGACGACCAGCGAGCTCGACGTTCGATCCAAGTATGCGTGTGTGATGCGTGTTGGGACGTCTCAGTCCGTCTTCTCGTGCTGGCCCTCCACCCTCCTCCAAAATGCTGACGACCAGCAAGAACGACGTTCGAGTACGTTTCGTTTGCGTGATGCGTGTGGCAGCTCGTCTCTGTCGGTCTCCTCCGTCCCCTCCTCTCTCTCGTCGTCCTACTCACCCTCGTCCTCCCCCCCCACCCCCCCCACTTTGCCCCCCCCTCCTCCTTCTCCCCCCCCCCCTCCTTTCCTCCTTCCCGTGCCCCGACTCCTCCCTCCTCCTCATCCTCGTCGCCCTGCCGGTTCGGGCAACAGGTGGACTCGGTCAACGGAGCGAATGAAGAAGCCCTGGAAGAGACTCTCCGCTCGTTCCACTGAGAGGAGATAGGACGGCAGATTCGAAAGATTTATCGAAGGAAATCGTTTATCGCAGGGAAGGGATCGGGGAGAGGCGGATCTTTTGAGTAGACACGCTTCACTTTTTTTGTACCGGTCGCGGCGACTCTCTGTTCAATCAGTCAAGAAAGGGCCCGTTACGTATGTTGTAGCGGTTGTGTTGTGTCGGGGGGGGTTGTTTTTTGGGTGTTGCATGTTTTCGGTTTGCTGTACTACTGCACGAGCGCGATGATTCATTCGAGTTTTTGTTTTGTTTTGTTTTGGGAGCAATTTTTTCTTACTCTTCTTCTGGTTAAGATGACGACATACCGTTTTTTGCTTTTGTTCTTTTTGTCCTTATCTTGGCGGAAAAAGGGAGGGGAAAAAAAAAAAAGGAAAAAAAGAAAAAAACGTCGGCGATCTTTTCTCATTCTGTCTACAATGGCGGAGAAAGGAAAGAACAAGAACAAAAAACTTTTCTCGTCGGCGATCTTTCCCCATTCTGCCTACCCTACCCTACCCTACCCTACCGTACCCTACCCCCCTGGCTGTTTTTTCATTATGCCTACCTTCCCATAGGTGATTGCGCTTGAATTAAACGCCCACCGTCGTTAAATGATATGGTCCTAGAGTTATCCTGTATGGAGCATGGCGGGGCTGCAGACCCCGGCCGCCACTGCCCCAGTGAAGGACAAATAGGGGAACGCCGTTGTAAGCTGGCGTTTTTTTCTTTAGCTGGGCGGGGGGGGGGGGGGGGGAGGGGTTGCTGCCAGATGCGCGGATTAACTGTAGGCGACATTAAGGGGATAGCATCATCGCTATGTGGGTCGTTGATTTGTGTCAGAAAGACGACGATGAAGACGACGATACACCGGTGGTTAGAACATGCCGTGCAGAGCCGGAAACGACGACGTGTTATGGGGGGAAGGGGCATGAAGAGCGGGGGGGAATAGGAGGGGTGCCCAGCTTTCGTGCGCAACTCCGCTCGACGCGGAGGTTTTTTGGTTTTTGCCGCGCTCGTGCAATTCGGATGGCGAGACAAGAGAAAGATAAACAATATAATAGAGATGCCTTTTGTACATCTACTGTACATGGATTCAGTAGGTGTGTCACGCGCGCTGGTATAGTCTATAAAAGCGGAAATATTTATATAATAATGATATAGACTAATATATGAAAGGATCTTCCTTAGGCATGTTGTTTATAATACCTCTTGAGGGGGGTGACGCAAAATGCGAGAAGAACGCCCGAATCAAGCTGACTGAATACTGGAATACTCGTGTATCTGTAGTTTTTTGGGGGGGGTTCGTATAAGCCGCGGTTGACATTTTTGCGCTGAGGGCTTGTGTCGATATTTGTGGTTACACTGGAAAAAAAAAGCAGAGTAGAAGAACTGGCATCTCTGCCGGAAGCAAAAGCATAAGCCCCCCCGTATGATAGCACAGCACACTTACTTTTGTTGCTGTTGCAGGCAAACCACAGCAGCAGCAGCAGCAGCAGCAGCAAAACAGCAGTGCCGAAAAAGTAAAACACGTAAAACGCTCGAAACGTTTTTGTCAAAGGAGCGGGAACATAATACGTATTAATAGTACACAAATGTCATTATATTTCATGATTTATTTTATTGCGATTCGACAACGTTTTCGAGGCTTCACCTAGGAAAAAACGGTCCCATAAATCGGCACTACTACTACTATGTATCTTACGTATTATACTGAAATTAGAGCAAACGCAAACGACTTTATAGTATGCTGACTGCACGCCTCGACCGCGTTGTTAGGAGAGGGGACTAGAAAAGTAGTAGGAATGTGCACCGAGCGGTCAAGCATCCTTCAGGGGAATCACTAACCAACCGTCTTCACAGGGCCCACTCGCGTCCAGCTTCTTCCTTTTTTTTTATCCTCCGGCGGGTGGGGAAAAAAAGAAAGCTTAGTAACCCCTTCACAACTGGAAACCCTTTTTGGGGACAAACTTACTTGGAGTTAGTATAGGGAGGGGTTTGGGGGCTCTAAAGGGGTTAAGCTCACCACACTTCCATGTATTTTCGTACATGTGCGCGTCGATTTAACTCAACTGCCTTCGCAATCCAGCTGGTTTTTTCTGGCGTGTCCTTCGGTTCCCAGTATTAATATGGCGATAGCGTTAGCTGTCCCTACCGGCGGTCCTCGTTACCACCCCGGCAGCGCAAGCTATAGTTGTGTAGTCTATACGGATAACAATCTGCGCGCTCAAACTATTACTTCGTATTAAATATTTTGGTACACTTCCCGGAGCGTTGACACATTATTCAGACCGTCCAGCAGTAAAAAAACGGGGAATGACACCGTTTTTTTGTTTGCGTTTTTTTTGTTTTTTTTTTGTGTAAAACCGACGTGAACGGATTCGAAATGATATGCAATTTTTCTACGCCGAACTGGCGATGAAAACACCGATATACCTTTCATATGGCATTTTGTATCTCCGGACACTGCTGTGGCAGACGGACAGTCGGACAGAACGCTGTACAATATCGGCGACAGAGACCTCAGTAAACTCGGGGGGGGGACGCAGTCGTTTCATGTTCGATGGCAGGAGCGTCGCATAATATATAGCAATAAAAGGCACCAAATACGAAAAGATGTTCGGCGAACAAATGGCACGCGTAATGACGCCAGAAGAGGACTCCCGCGCTACCTGCTACCTGTGGTCGTCAGGGGGCATCCGGGATGCATTCCCGGGTTTCCCATTATTCGATTTGCATCTTGATGGTGAAACGGATATCATCATACGGCTGACTTGCTCGGAGATCATCGCGCACACACAGCAGTCATTCAGCAGTCGCAGGCGGTGGGCCCGTGGTAAAGGCCCTCCCCGCGGCTGCTAGTCGTCGCCTTTGTGTCGCGTCTTTCGTCGTCGGTCAGCCTTGGGTTTGACCGTGTAGGGTCTGTCACCCGGGGTCGAGGGCAGACAGCTAAAATAGTGCAAGTTTCTCTGGTGGTGCTAACTCCTAGGACCTGTTTCATATCTCACAAGTAGATAGAGCTTGAAAACCCAACAACAGCCGCTAGTTTACCGACGCAACAAAACTAGACAGGCGGCGCCAAACTAGCTGAAAAATCGTGGGGGTCGAAAACGTGATGAATGGAAGCGTGCTATTTGGGTCTAGGGGGAACTAGCCTAGGAATCTAAAAAATCGAACCACGAGCACGTTTTGCGGGCATTGGTGTGCAGAGTTTTTCAGATCCCTAAGCGAGTAGTAGTAGAAGTTGATTATTTTAAAGTGGTTGGGGCTGTTGAGTAGTAGTAGTAGTAGTAGTAGTAGTAGTAGTAGTAGTAGTAGTAGTAGTAGTAGTAGTAGTAGTAGTAGTAGTAGTAGTAGTAGTAGTAGTAGTAGTAGTAGTAGTAGTAGTAGTAGTAGTAGTAGTAGTAGTAGTAGTAGTAGTAGTATAGTAGTAGTAGTAGTAGTAGTAGTAGTAGTAGTAGTAGTAGTAGTAGTAGTAGTAGTAGTAGTAGTAGTAGTAGTAGTAGTAGTAGTAGTAGTAGTAGTAGTAGTAGTAGTAGTAGTAGTAGTAGTAGTAGTAGTAGTAGTAGTAGTAGTAGTAGTAGTAGTAGTAGTAGTAGTAGTAGTAGTAGTAGTAGTAGTAGTAGTAGTAGTAGTAGTAGTAGTAGTAGTAGTAGTAGTAGTAGTAGTCGTAGTGGTAGTGGTAGTGGTAGTGGTAGTGGTAGTGGTAGTGGTAGTAGTAGTAGTAGTAGTAGTAGTAGTAGTAGTAGTAGTAGTAGTAGTAGTAGTAGTAGTAGTAGTAGTAGTAGTCGTAGTGGTAGTGGTAGTGGTAGTGGTAGTGGTAGTGGTAGTGGTAGTGGTAGTGGTAGTAGTAGGTAGTAGGTAGTAGTAGTAGTAGTAGTAGTAGTAGTAGTAGTAGTAGTAGTAGTAGTAGTAGTAGTAGTCGTCGTAGTGGTAGTGGTAGTGGTAGTGGTAGTGGTAGTGGTAGTGGTAGTAGTAGTAGTAGTAGTAGTAGTAGTAGTAGTAGTAGTAGTGGTAGTGGTAGTGGTAGTGGTAGTGGTAGTGGTAGTGGTTAGTGGTAGTGGTAGTGGTAGTGGTTGTGGTGTAGTGGTAGTGGTAGTGGTTGTGGTAGTGGTAGTGGTAGTGGTTGTGGTAGTGGTTGTGGTAGTGGTTGTGGTAGTGGTAGTGGTAGTGGTAGTGGTAGTGGTAGTGGTAGTGGTAGTGGTAGTGGTAGTGGTAGTGGTAGTGGTAGTGGTAGTGGTAGTGGTAGTGGTAGTGGTAGTGGTAGTGGTAGTGGTAGTGGTAGTAGTAGTAGTAGTAGTAGTAGTAGTAGTAGTAGTAGTAGTAGTAGTAGTAGTAGTAGTAGTAGTAGTAGTAGTAGTAGTAGTAGTAGTAGACAGGAGTAGTAGCAGCAGCAACGAAAACATCCAGCACATCATGTAGGCATTGCAAATCGGTGAAAAAAAACGATCAATATACGATACGGTGTGTTGTTAAGTTCTTCGCGCAGTTGGTTGGAACTGTTAATTTACCCGGTGTAAGCTGTACAGCCGTCGCGCGTATCTCAGCCGTACCGCACGCTGCCATAACAACTGCCCAAACTTCAACCAGACCGTCCAGCATGTAGGCGCTGCGAATGAACCTCGACGCTGCTTCGGTTTTTTCTTTCCAGTTGGCTCGTATTTTTCATTCGTTCAGCTTTTAGTCGCAATCGAGGAGTCCCTAAGACTCACTGAGTGCCTGCAACAACACCCTTCACTAAAACGCGGACACGTGCGGATGGCAAAGCATCGCTTCCAAATATCGACACAACTACCACCTGGCGAAAAGACGTATCATACGTGGGGTGGGAGGGGGGGGCGGAGTGGGGGGGTGATAGATTACCAAATTACAGCAGTGGTTGCCAACGTGAAGCATCACAACTCCAAGTCTATCCTACCACCACAAAAGTAATAAAAACGCTGTTATCCCTATAGCAGTAGCTGTGGACGCAGAGCCTGAACACTTCACGCCCACAGAACACCACAACAAAAGCACCGTCTGCCCCCCCGCCCACCGTCCTTCAAGAGATACCATACGACGTGCCGACCGTTTGATCGAAAATCTTATACCTGAAGACATGTCGATGATACGACTGCCTTAGTGGTCGTCTCACCGACAATGCCACAGGAAGGACGCCAGCCGCTCCCCACACACCAGACAAACTATGAAGGCGGCAAAGGACAAATCGATCGCCTAAGCATCATGATGGATAAACCCTCGAGCAAATATGTCGGTTAACGGCATTCGTGCCCCTTGACGGGGACAGCCGTCAAGACCCTCACCACACTAGAACTGGTATACTCAGCTAAAAGAGGCCTTGACGGGACAAACCTAGACCGCCAGCTGACATCTTAGAGCGGCTCAACCACTAAAGAGCACCTGCCCAGTAAACACTATGTAGTGCAGTTCGAGCCCTACTAGATTCGATTGCAAAAAGCGGGTCGCCGCCAAAGAGACACCACTAAAGCGGATTGATCGCAAAAGCACGTCGCCGCCAAAGGAGGGATGCGATGCGCCACGCAAGCCTCGTCTTGCCGAGCCCTGGACGGGAATCGGCACCCACGCAAACAAATCAACAAGCCTCCCAAGATACGCCAATCACCCCCCCCCCAAAGTGCCAGCCCAAAACAAGCTCACAAGGAATACAAAAACAAATAACATCGACCAGCCGACCGACCGACCGTGTTGGCACAGGGGGAAGAGTTGCATCAGCTCGTACGACAAGTACCTACAAGAACAAAAGCAGACACAACAACAACAAAAACGACCCCAAAAGACGCGCCACAGCGTTGCATCAGCTTGCACGGCACGTACCTACAAGAACAAAAGCAGACGCAACAACACACCCATACCATGCCCGCACCACGCGCACGCCCACACCACATTCGGTGGATCCTCCCACGCGAACAGCCGACAAGAGGATCAAGACAATCGAAAAAAACGGCATTTATCGCACAGCGACAATACCGCCTTTTCCCCGGCGACGTCCCATCATATCTGGCACCACACTTCAGCTGATTCTAACAATCAATCAAAATCTGACAGCACACCCCCCCGGCTTTCTCGCGCGCGAGGGGCCCCTCCCCCCCGCGCGTCTCTTTCACGAAAGGGTGTCAATAGGGAATCCCCCGTCGCGCCACTCGGAGTTCTCGTGGCACGTACCCAGTACTATGCCGACACCACTTTCAGCTATGAATACGACTACAGAAAGACTACGCTTATAGTTCCTCGTGTGCGTCCCCCGACTCGATGCCATCCAACTTGAACGGCGTGGATGCCTGCGAGCAACAGGGCATAGCCCAAGGGTGAAAAGATATAAGAGGGAAGGGCGAGGAGGCATCATATTATGAGAGGATTGCAACCGGTAAGAAGCAAGAGGCATTCACATCAATCCAACCTGCGTTTGACTCGACTCGAAAAACAGTAGTATTTATAGAAGGAAGCGGGGGTTATGTTAGTAAAACGGGTACCAGGTATATATACGGAACGAAAGCAATGGACACACAAACAAGTCATCACCTCGTGTATGCGTGCAAGAAGTTGTGGGTTGAGTTTGGACGTTGATTTCATTTCACTTGCGCGTCTTCTTCGTCTCGTATTGTTTTAGGTGGGAAATCGTAGTGTTTCCCGGCCAAATCTTGACATGGTTAAGGTGTTTCGGGTCTTCCTGTGACAGGGCTCCAGCACCGTTGTGTGACCACGGACTTTAGGTTTTGGGCAAGAGTTCTCAAGTGAGAACAACAACAAAAACGAACAACGAGAAAACATATCAATGTTACCACTACAACGACCAAAAACGTGAGACAAGAGCGGTCATGGTGGACTAGGCGGGGCGGGGAGGGCATTCCACCTCCCGCCACATCCGCAATCGTCACGATGGAAACAGGCAGACAAGCATGCTCCCGCCGTGGCATCCGTGTCCGCACCTTCTCCATAATGTACTTGGCGAGGTCTTCTGTCTCGCGCGCGCCCTGGTACTGAAGGGGGGTGTCCTTCGACTTGCCGGGGAAGAAGAAGAGGGTAGGGAATCCGGACACCTCCACCTGTCACGAGCAAACGTCGGCGGGACAAAGGGGGGGGGTGAAGATAAGAAAAGAAAAAAAACTGCATGTGAGAAATCGAGTACCTGGGGGAAGGAACGCTAGAATAACGCGACCACCGCCACCTTAATCGACAGGCCCCACCCACCCCCCCTCTCAAACAACGAAACACAAAGCACCGCCTTCCCCAATCGTTTTTGGTGGAGCCCATCTTCGTCACAACCACGGAGCCTACACCAACAACAAAACCAACAAACACCACTACCAAACCCATCCCCCCGTTCCAAAATCTCGAAAAAACTCTTGAAATGGCCCAGCGACGTCGATCTCGTTCTTCGTGGAGTTCATCTTGGCGATAACCACGACGCCAACAACACCCCCTCCCAACAAAAAATTACTAAAAATAGCAGACTCAAATCACACTCACACCACCGCCACCACTCCCTTCCTCCAATAACCCACCGCTTTAGTTACCCCAGCGACATCGATCTCGTTGTCCGTGGAGTCCATCTTGGCGATCACAACCGAGTCTACAAAACCAACACCAATAGTAATAATAATGGTAAAAGTACTACCATTTTGCCCGCGGAGTCTATCTGGGCGATCACACTCGAGTCTACAAAACCAACACCGATACCAAAACTCATTTCTCCGTGGAGTCCATCTTGGCGATCGCAAGTGTGCCTACAAAACCAACACCCGAAACCAATGCCAACACCAACACCAACACAACCGCCAGGCAAACAAATAATACCGAAACCAACTGTACACAACACCAACACCAACACGAATACCAACAAAAACACCAACACGTCCACCAACAAAAACACCAACACGTCCGCCCCCGAAAAATAACGCCAATACCAACTGTAAACCCCGATCCCCACTCCCCCCGCCGCCTACAAACAAAACTGCCTGCCAGGTACGCACCCCGTCAACATCGATCTCATTCTCCGTCGAGTCCATCTTGGCGATGACAACCGAGTCTACTCCCTCCAGCTTAGCCGCGAGGTCGTCGTACTTGGGCGCGAGCGCCTTGCAGTGTCCGCACCACGGAGCGTAGAACTCAACCAGCACGTCCTTGTCTGCGAACACACAATAAACAAAAAAAGGTCAGGTCACGGGCACACATCCCGCGTGAATCAACGGCAAAACAATCAACTTGAGTTGAGTTCAGTTCAGTATTTAGACAAGCGCGTTGCGTGGCTGGCAATAGGACGAATTTCGACGAAAAAAAATCTGCAGCCGACGAGTTTCTTCTTTTTTTTTCTCGTTTTAATCGTTTTTCGATATATTCTTGTCCTCTCAAAACGGATGGAAAAAAAACAGATCACACAGTATTTAATAATGCCCCAAGGAGTAATATTCCTCAAAACACCGGTGCAATTCGAAAGAGGTAAGTTAAGCTCGTCGCACTCCGACGTCTTTTTACGTGGATGAGTGTCAATCTAACTCGGTCACATGCCACAAAAACTCCAACGAAGCTGCCGAGTCATTGTACAACCACACCACACCACCCAGTCAGCTAGTTTGCCGGCGGCCACGGCAGCCAACGCACCCAATGACTGCAAACCAAACCGCATAATCCAGTCGGCTAGCTAGGTTAAGTTAGCCGCGGCGTACTCACCGTTCTCTAGCACGAGCTTGGAAAAGCTCTTTCCCTTGACCACCTTGACGGGGTTTGCGGTGTCCTCGTCTGACGGCTCCTCGGACTTGAGCGAGGGCGAGAGCTCTCCCTTGAAGAACTTCTCCTCGAACGCCACCAAGCCAGCCTCAGTGACCTCACCGTCGTAGCTGGGGGGGGGGAATACAAGGGTAAAAGTCGGGGTGGGGGGGGGGGGGGGGGGGCGAAAACGTCAGATTTCTTGAGGGGGGGGGAAAGAAAAAGTTTTCTCGTACAATACGCGACCTCGGACAGAGAAGATGGGGGCGGGGGACAACACGCGTTCAATTTGCGAGAACGAGGTCCAGGTCAAAGAACCCCAAAACTCGAACGCACAACAAAAACGAACGTGTACTTGTTGGCGCGCTTTCGTGAATACCGCATGCATAACTTCTTAGCTTGTTGACGCGGTTGGGCTTTGAACTCGCGTGTACTTCATGACGACACTGTTGGAGGACACGTCGGCAACAACAACCATCAGGAGGCAGCCACACGTCCCAACTAAAAAATAGTTCAAGATAATATCGCCATTAGCATCGGTCTACGTGTATGTTTTTGGGGGGGCAGGCATATGTTCTACATAATACGGGGGTATACACACCCCGTAACACGCGCGATCGAAGTATCACACGCAGCTTGCAAAGCTGAGTTTTGATCCAATTCCTTTTGGGTTGATCTCACACACACAGCTCAAGTGTATTTTTCATCTCTTTAAATACTCTGGGAACATAAGTTTACAAGATAGCATTGCCATTAGCGCCGGCCCACAAACTCACGTGTACTTCTTGATGGAGCTGTTGGAGGACATGTCGGCGATGACAATCATGGGGAGGTTATCTTCCTTGGCACCGAAGTACTGGAGCACGCGGTCCTCGGTGTGGGGTACGTGTACGTGCAGAAGCTTTCCGCGGTTCTTCTCCGCCACCTGCGGTTGGAAAATAAACAAATACATTAGAGCGCCGGTGCGTGTGTGAGTTTGGGTTGCAAACAACCAATCAAAATACGAGTAAGCAAAGCAAGAAGCCGCTACGGCGGGAGCTTGAGCTAAAAGAACAAAAACAAAGGCCGCATAGCGGTGTAAGCTTCAGTTTCAAAACGAAGCATACTATCCAAAAACCGACTCAGACGCAAGCAAGGGATGAAAAATGAGACAAATAAAAGCGTGTAGACAAAGCTGTTCGCGCACAGAAAATACGTACACCAGTAAAGCGGAAAATTAGAGCGGAAAAGTGATCGCGCTGTCCTTACCTTGGTGAGGGCCTCGATGTGTCCCTCGAAGGTGCTGGAGCTGGCGTCGGACATGTAGAGCATGTGCACCTGAGGCACCGCAAAAACACAACAGTTTTACGTTGAGAAAATAGACACATTTTTGAGAGACAATATGCAAGACGTCGGTACAAAACGAGTTAGAGCATAGTACCGCTAGTCAGTTGCTTGCTACTGAGCACAGTTCAAAACCCGACGAAGGACACAACACTAGAAAATCGGTGCAAAAAGGCGACGATAATTTCTCGACAAGCTGGTCAAGTACTGAAGACAGATGCACCCAACGTTGAGAGGCAACACTCACGGTGCAAGTCGGGCAAAAAAAAAGGCGTTAATTCGCGGACAAGCTGGGATCCCGACGGCCAAAATCCAAAACCCGCGACGCGGCGCAATTGGATCTTGAAACCGTCACCATGCACAGCATTTTTGTCAAATTAAAAAGTTACCTTGACGTTGCCTCCGAAGATGGCAGCGGAAGATTCGGCGGAGAAGGTGGTCACGAGGCGCATCGAAGAAGCCTCCACAAACTCCTCGATCTCGGCCTGGCAATCACCGGCACAATGACAACGCCACAACAGGTGGTAACGCAAGGTCAGGCAAGGTAAGGTAAGGTAAGGTAAGGTACGTCCATTCAAGCAAAGTCAAGTCAAGTCAAGGCAAGGCAAGACAAGACAAGACAGGGCAATTCACGCAAAGCCAAATCAAGCCAAGCCAAGCCAAGTCATCTCAAATCAAGTCGGTGTTTGCCTACTAACGCTCACCGCGGTGGCCTTCTTGGCGTCCATGCTGGCCTTCTTTTCGTCGAACACCTTCATCACCACAACCTTGTCGCTCTTAGACGCGTCGTAGGCCTTCAGCACCTGCAATTGCAAGGCACGGGCAGATGGGGGTGGTGGGGTGGGGTGGTGGGGTGGGTGGGGCACGAAGGGGAGATAGGTGGGGGGGGGCGATGGAAGATAAGATACTGTAGGGTCGGGGACGGCACGAAAGAAAGAACCACTATTCGAGCATGAGGAACGGAGACCGACCATTTTACAACGTGCGCAATACAATACGATATGTATGTGCATCTTGCTTATCACGCCGTGGCACCTGCTCTGGTACAAATCGTCTTTGAAAAACAATTCGCCCACTCTTTTATGAAATCTCTTCGGGCACAACAGACACAATAAGAAAAAAATAAAACTTCCTAACCTGTAAAGCCGCGAAGCGCCAAACACAACAATTCGCACCATTGTTTCCAAACCGTGTCGCCTTTCACTAATTTGATCACTCCTAACCGTTATTCTCAACGGTTTTTCAACTTATGTTCCTTCTATACTCTCAGAACAACAGAAATATTAGCTGCTCTCCGTGTCCACCCCCCGAAACATCCACCGTCAGTGTCATACACACCGGTCGCGCCCCGGTGTCGTATCAGTTTTCATTATCCTCGAGCCTGGGTATAGGTCAATTTCGTGAGTTCGAGTCTCCCCGAGTTCATACTCGTACAAATTCGTAAGGTTTTTTTTCTTGTGCACAAATTGACTTGCGGAAAGCGCGAGGGCGTGAGCTGGCAACACTCGACGAATTATCGACGAGCAGTGGGATTGCCGAACCCTATGCGCGACACCGAAACACCAGAACACCATAGCAACTGCAGTCAGTGCCATATACCGGCATCCCACCAGAAAAACAGGGTAGCTGTGGTCGGTGCCTGCATAGCAATTACGTACCTCCTTGGTAGAGGAGATGGCGAAGGGAAGGCGGTCGATGCCCGAGGCGGCGGACATGAAGGCCTTCGCTTGCTCAGAGTCGGGCTTTGAGAACAGCCCGATCACGACAGCCTCACCCTCCGCCTCGAAGGCAGTAGCCTCCTCCACGGTGGTGATCGTCTGCAACATAGGAGAACAACGACAAGAACAAAAGGTCATGAAACAATTTTCCAAAATTGGGAAAAATTGGGGGCGGGGGGGGGGGGGAAGGCTTCGATAAAAATACCAGAGTCCGCTCGAAGCGCAAAACGAAAAAAGGTCATGCCGATACACTACAAAGCAAAAGGAGATAATCTCACGGTCCAGGTTCACTTGCTATGTAATGTAGTCTCGCGGCTCACTTCGCCTCGATTCAAGTGTTTAGCCTCAAGCTCCTTGTCTTTGCCGAACTAGTCTCATGCATGAGCCCAGCTCTAACTTAGTCTCGTCCTACATTTCCCATTTTAGCTAAACATCGCTCCATGCCGAGATGCAGTGCCTCCAAGATATTCTTGCAGCCTCGCGCTTCCTGTATCACAGGTGTTTTTGGCTTCACTTCACACTTCACACTTCACACTTCACGTGTTCACCTTGGCGGCGGGTCCGGACTTCTTGAGCACGAACTTGACGATGTCGTCGGTCGTTCGGCCGCCGTTGTAGTCCTGAGGCTTGCCCTCCTTCAACAGCTTGAGGGTGGGGAACCCGCTCACGCCGTACTCCTTTCCGAGGTCCTTGTGCTTGTCGCAGTCCACCTGCCAGTGTAAGGTATCCGGAGAGAAGGTGTGTGGTGGGGGGGGTACTCAGTTTGTGCATGGCCGTGGTCGTACGACCATACTGTAGACCCTCGCATTCCTACGAGTACTGTGCCGGGACGGAGCAAGTCGTGTTTTCAGCAACCAGGCAGACATTGCTTGCACCAAGAACGAAGCACCGTGAGGTGTTCGGCGAGTCGCATGAAGGGTGAACTGCATCCTTCCAAGAACCGCTCGTAAGACGGACTTCGGCACCTCGTGCCTACTTTCTTGCTTATGGATGACAGCGTGCATAAGTTATGCTTTGTTTTCTGGTGTGACCACTCCAGAGACAGCAGTGGGTGTTACTATGTAATTGCCTCGTGAGTGCCTTACCATATTCACACCACGTGATACGATCATTCGATCATCCCCCTTATGTAGAGTTAGGGTTCTCCACCCCGCTCAATATGATCTACTCGATAACCATCATGGTGACCGTTGAAAAAAAAAAAAAAGTACCCAGGTTGTCTAGTCTAGCTCACGCAGTGAATGGCATGTTTTACGGCGTTGTTGTCAACCAACGCCAACCCCAATATACATTTAATGTTTTACAGCGTCGGTGTCAACCGAGGCCAACTATTATGTGTATATTTTACGGGGGGGGGGGGGGGTCCAGAGATGGGGGGAGGGGGGGCATCAGCTTGAAGGGCTCTAGAGATAAGAGGGGGGGGGTCACGGGAGGAGCATTAACACGAGCAATGCAGGCCCCATCCAGCGTCGCCACAAGCCGCCGATTGCATGCCGCCGCGGTAATGCCGAAAGGCGAACAACACCATGTCTATGAAAGACAAGGGGGACACCCTTACTGGGTCAAGCGCAAAGGTGGTACAACTGTATTTCACGGACAGCTTGCAAAGTTGACGTATCAACTTCCTGGAAAAGCTCGCAGCTCACGCCGTGTCCTTACTATGTACGAAAAAAACAGGTAGACGCCAACAACGGCCTTGACGCACCTAAAATAAACGCTTTCTTGTGATGCTACAATACAACGGTCCCCCGCGAGATTTGGTGTGCTTGAAATCCCTGCGTTGTCCCAAGTGGAAAAAAAGGAGCACAGACTTTCCTACGAGCAACAACCAAGGTGTGAGACACTGAAAAAAAAAAAAAAAAAATGAAGAAAAAGACACAATAAGCCCTTTTAGCCACCGAGCAAGTAACCAGGCAAGCAACACCAACATCGACCATTCCAAAAGACTACTTGTGTATAGCTTAGTTTAGTTCGTGCTATGAATAACAGCATCGCTGTAGATCATGCCCATCACCATGGACACTGTGTGGCGAATTACGCACCTTCGCGACCTTCAGGTTGTCCTTGGCAAGAATCTCCGCCGCCTTCACGTACTCGGGGGCGAGTTTCTTGCAGTGTCCACACCATGGCGCGTAGAACTCCACCATGAGGGTGGGGTACTAATGACATAGCACCATATGTAGCACCGCAGCGCAGCAGAAAGGAGATAGGAGGCATGTTCCGTAATCCGGGATAACGGGGGCGCCGAAGGGAGAAAGAGAAGGGAACGGGCAAGAGCAACAAGGGGGAGGTGGGGAGGGTAAGGGTAGAGGAGGGGGGGGTCTGGATGCCGTCTGTCACAGTAGTAGTCTACACGCGCTTGCAAGCTCACCTTGAAACTCAACTGTCTCAAACGTTTGCACCGAGAACCTTGCCTGCGTCCTACACGCCCTCGCCGCACGCCGCGACGGAACAGCTGGGACCCGTCTACGTTGAGAGGGCGCTTCCACCCCCCTTACCCCATTTCTAATACCGCCTCTATATCAATAACAAACTAGTAATTCCGACACGAGACCTCCTTGCAATCCACGAACTGCAGCACCAAATTGCGAGCCACACGCTCGTATTATCAAAAGGTTGTTTAGGTGTTGTGAAAGCCGTTGTCGTACCAACGCAAATAAAATAGACCACACCTCCAGTTTGATTGGCCAATCCTAATTTTACCTCACATCCTTATCCCACTACTTGAACCTGTAATTTAATCTTTTGGGGGTTAGTTCAGTGCTTACGGTTCTGGTTTGGTCACGACCTGGTACTGGTACCACCTGGGGGGGCTGACTTTGTAAGCGCGAGCCGTGACCTTGCGGCTTCCAACTAGTGCTGCAGTTCTACGATGGCGAGGGGCTGCACTGCGCCCGTCCGAAATAACCGGGGGCGCCAACGGGAAAGGACAACGGGAGGGGTCAGGCTGGAATGCCATCCCCGCATTAGAAAGCCTTCCAAACATCTACCTGGTACAACCCCAACACGAGGCGGGTAAGGGCGAGGGTGAGGGTACGGGGGAGGGGCGCGAAGGATATAAAAACTACCAGGTAGATATTGAAGACCGATGACAATGGAAAGTCGATGGTTTGGCCAAAAAGTTTGCAACCTTTTTTTGGGGGGTTATTGGCTGAAATATTCCGGGTCGTCGCTATGGAAAAAATATTACAAAAAAATGGCTCCTTCTTCGGTCATGCGGTCCAACAGGTCAATTTGTCTATTTTTCATCAAGCCTTGATCAACACTGTCTACCAAACACGATTGACCTTCGATCTCGAGATAGGGACAACCCATGGTCAATCCTCTTCGTTCCGGAGAAGGCCACATGAGTGTAGGTGACAGCGCTGAAGAGTTCATCTCGACCCATGGCGCGAGAGGCTGCTTGTGTTGTACTGTGGTCTTCCGTCACATTCTCTCAAAATTCTGTTTTTTGCCCGTTGGGAGACGATAGAGAGTTTTTGCCTCAGTTTTCTACACACCAGCTGCCAAATGTGTTTTCAACAGAAGCCCGATTGGCGCCCGCCACAAATCACCGGCCGTAGAGTGAGCGCTGTACACCAAGGGGGGGTCGGAGCCCCTAACGAGCTCGCCACGTTCAGAGTTCAGGACACTGTCGTTGATTTCGTCGAACGAAGTGTGTGGAGAACAAGAAATTGCGCCGCATCTAATCCAAAATCTGATCGACAATTTCTCAGACCGGTGTTGGCCAAGACCGCCCCGCGAAATCGATTTTTTCTGGATTTCTGGAAAGTTGAAAAAAAAAAATCTCACCAAATTGGGTCCATAGGCGACCGTTCAGGCAACGTTTGGCTGGGATCTTCAGGAATTTGAAACTTTTGGGATTCCATTGTCACCGGTCTAATACACCCTTCTCCCGACTCCTTACAGCAGTTATCCGATGAAAGTCTATACTGCTACCTGGTAGTCTTTTGGTAGTCGAACAGCAATGCCAAGAGGCCCCATATATCGGGAGTGCGGTGTTTCTTGTGTATATAAAACAGGAGTCAAGAGTGTCTTCTTTTTTTTTATCCTCCGGCGGATGGGGAAAAATAAAGCTTTAGCTCACCACACTTCCACGTGTTTGTCGTGGTTCGATCAAGGTCTATCCGAAATTGAACTTACAGCTCTGCTGTATCAGGCATATATGGTGATAATCAGGTATCGCAGGATGAAAGCCTATCCGAAATTGAACTCACAACTTCTACAATGGTATCAGGCATCATGCATTCGTGGTGATAAACTCAAGTTCTCAGCACCATCAGCGACAAGGCTGTCGCTGCTGCAGCATGAAGAACGCCGCCGCGTAGTCACCAGGGCACAGCACTGCACACCGCACTGCGTACCATATCATACTACACAACACCACACCACACCACATCCCACGTACAAGACCATATCAAACCATACCATATCAAACCATACCATTACACACCACACTACACCATCCCGCAGCGAAGCTTACCTGTGCGACGGCGTCCGCGAAGTTGGAGGGGTCGAGTACGAGGACACCATCTTCCTCGGGGATCTGATCACAAAATACGGAAAAAAGAAACAAAACACGGCCACATGGCCAGTGCAACAACAGCAGCAGCAGCAGCAGCGGCAGCGGGCCGCAGAAGTAGAAGCCGCAGGCAGTAGCAATAGCCGCAGTAGTCGTAGGTAGATGGCGGGTTGTTGGACCAACATAACAGGCCACGCCATGATCGGAGGAAAGAGGTCAACCAGCGGACACGGAGGAGCAGCAAGCGTCAGAAGGAGGGGGTAAAAAAGCGGAAGAATATTTAGGCAATGTGATGTTCATGCATCAATACAGGAGCTGCAGTACGACATGACAACCCAGCCGTGAGTGAGCTCGAGACCGGGCCTTTCGATAGATAGGTGTGGCATTGATGGATACCTCCGTGTACATTCCGAGTAGATACGAGCGTGAAACATATCTCTACACGAATTTGTAAAGCTGCCTGCACCAGGCGGGGCCGAGGTGGGCTCGAACGATGATCGCCCGGGGAATATACAGCCGCAGCCTCCTGTGGGACAGCTCCCGCAGGAAAATGATGCAAAGCAACCGCACTGAAGTCGAATGTCTAGGGTAATGCTACGCACAGGTGAAGCGTACATAACGCCAGGGGCAACGTGGTGGGGGGGGCGTGGACCTATTCCTGCGCGTACATCCGAGTGTGAGTACACAAGTAATATACTGCTGTGCCAGGTAGCGGGTACCAGGCGTGGTTGACTCGGGCCAACTCGGGGTCGAACGATGCTCCCTCCGCCCTCTGCTGGGCACATAGATAGAGGAGGCGGAACGGTCTTCCAGAGTCTTCCAGAGGAAAATTATGCGAGTATTCATTCGCTGGTATACTCTGTATCTGGTGTATGAGATGTGTAAAAAACAGTGAGTGAAGCCGAAAATAGACGTTCCGATACAACGACCCCACGATACCGCCGAAAATGGCAAGTCGACATCTCGGGGCAAAGGCGGCCAACTGAGGTACATCAAAGCTGAGGACAGAATCTAGCCCTAGCCGTCACACGGGTCGGAGGCAAACCCCCGCACCGGGCCAGGCGGGTTTGCTACCGGGTCCGAGGAATATAGAGTGCACGTGGGCCACATTCGATGGTGGTGCCGTGCGGGTCGTGTTCCCCCGCACACAACAGCGGGCAAAGACAGCGACCGTCTCGCCTCCCAGCAACCGCGGGGGAAGCCGACTCTTGTTGAGCATCGCAGCCTGCTGAATGCGCCTGTCTCACGGTGGGGAGGGCGTCTATGGGTCCGCGTGATGGGCGTAGGGCTAGCTAGGCCAAACCCACGGAGCAAACTTTAGGGCATCATCTTCGCGAAATCTTTTCGTTCGTTCGCTCCTTGCCCAACACCTCACGACTTTACACAACCCGGACAATGCTCACGTCTGCTGCCCACGCGGTGGAGACAACCACCAGCAATGCCACACCGGCCGTCTTCAGGAAGTTGAACATGGCGGTGATGCTGCTGAGGTTGGGGCTGTGTGTCTGTGGGAAGGAACGCCCAACAAGCTGGCACGGGGTCTTGATCAGTGCTAGAGTGCAAGGGGTTGGGATTCACCGCGCGACGTGGGCCAATCAGCGAGGTAGCACTCAATTTCAGGATCATAAATAACCCCCAATCCCTATGCATTGAGCCTTTATACATGCAAACCCCGCAGCTGAAAACTGAAAACAACTACCCTCTGGTACCATCGTATCCCTCTGACGCTGGATATATCGTTAGCCGTCGGGATGGCCCACCAAGTGTCTTGACCCCACGCCGGCGGACACAGCCAGCCACCAAAACTCAGGCAACATCGACTAGAAACAACCCACACAGACCCGCCCAGTTCGTTGCAAACTGGCCAATATCCTTCCTTGTTGATCTCTGCTGCTGTTGCGCGAGTTGACTTCTCGTTTTACCTGCTGTCTCTCCACGTTGCTAGCATGTGCAAACGTGTGCGCAAACGTGTGCGCAAAGCATCCAGAAGTCCTCTTGGCGCGAGCAACAAGCGCTACACCTCTGTCGTGGAGACCTTATTTTCCATTCCGTCTACATAGTACGTACTACGCGTACCATAAGATAGATGATGAGTTGGCGATATAACTTGAAAGTCAGCTTGCGCTGCCGGGGTTGTAACGAGGACCAATGATAGGGACAGCTTACTCGTACCTACAATGGGACTCGAAGGGTGCGCCAGCTAGCGTTGGGCTGCGAAAGCAACTGAGTTAAATCGACACACGACGCGTATGAAAATACGCGGAAGTGTGGTGAGCTAAAGCTTTATTTTTCCCCATCCGCCGGAGGATAAAAAAAAAAAAAAAAAAAGATAGCAGAAGACTAGTATTAGACTAAATGGTAGTATGTGTGTGTGTTCTTCACATTAAACCGTTCTTCTACTCGTCGACATCCAGCACACCCAGTGTCCGTACTGATTCTTCACCCTAGAAAGATCAGCTCTGTGGTCACAAGCCACGACACAGAGATAATGCATCGTAATGCATTCGACAACGCAATGTCATGCCCTAGTACTGGGTACGACAGGCACAACATACATACGTCAGCAACAGAAATACATTGGAAGAGAGAAATACGAAATAAACAAAAGTATGGACTAGTCCAACGGTGACGAAAAACGAATACCAGGTCGTAAATGAATGAAGCAATAACGACTCTTTGTTCCTCCTCATCTCGTTCATCGTTGGCGGGGAGCAGCTACCATACCGGGTACTAGGTATGCTATTTTTATAAAAAATGAAAAACACTCCAGCTGCATGAGATCGGATATTTTGTCGAAACTCATCTTTGCCAGCTGTGTGTGATACTCCGATCGCGCGTATTACGGGTTATGTGTCCTCATTAAGGATATAGGTCGGCGACTCCCCTTGCAACTACAGTGTAGCTATCAGGGTCAACAGAGTGATGCTAGTCAGTCTGTGCGCAGAAACTACAAAACCCGTTTCTGAGGGGGACAAAATCTTACAGCTGTGGAAGGAAATGCATCCGTTTATCAAGTGAATCCTGTAAGTCGAATAACCGGTGAGGGGAGGGCGGAGTTTTTAAGGACGTGGGGGCCTGGTTTTGATCAAAAGGGAGCGGGGTTGGAGGGGGGGGGAAAGGGAAGGGGGGGGGGGGGGGGGCAGCTCAATTTGTGCGTGGAAACTATCATGGGAGGTGGGGGGGTTGGGGCGGGGGGGGGGGCGGGGGGGGCAGCTCAATCTGTGCGTGGAAACTATACATTATTTTAAGGGGATGAATGCGACGGTTTTGGAAAGAATGCACCAGTTTATCATGTATATCCTGTAAGTCGTACAATCAAGGAGTAGAGGGCGGAGTGTTCGAGGAGGTGGGGGTGGGATGGGGTGGGGGGAGTGGGGAGGTGGGGGAGGGGGGGGGGGGGGAAGTGGGAAGGGCTTTTGGTGGCATAGATGTAGGGGCTTGCTATACGTGTGGTGCTAGGTCTAGGCGATGGTGCGGGTGGTGGGGAAGGAGGGGGCGTGGGGGGGGGGGGGGGGCGGGGGGGGGGGAAAGCAGCGGCATGGATGGCTCTAGAAAGATAATGAGGGGATATCCAGTGCGTGAAGTGTTTATTACTCTGGCGGATTTCGATATTAGGTGGAGCGTTTGAGCAAGGGAGAGCGAGAAAAAAAAAGAAAAAAAAAGGAGGGAGGGAGTTTGGGGGGGGGGGGGGGGGGGTAGGGTTTTTAGGAGGTTTAGGTCACTTATAATATTGCAATACACTCTGGCTGTGAGATCAAAGATATGTAGGGGCTTGTTATACGCGTGGTGCTAGGTCTAGGCGATCGTGCGGGTGGTGGGAAATGAGGGGGCGTTGGAGGGGGGGGGGTTGAGGGGACGGGGGGGGGGAGAATGAAAACTCTGTCATGGATGGTTAGAAAGATTATGACGTGATATCAACTGCGTAGAGGTGTTTGTTACTCTGGCAGATTTCGATTTTAAGGGGGGCGTTTAAACAAACTGGGCGGAAAAAAACAATAAAAAATAAAATAAAAAAAGGGGGGGGGGGGGGGGGAGGGATCGGGGGAGGGGGGGGGGGGGTTGAACAGGAGGGATCGGGGGACGGGGGACGGTGAGGGGGGGGGGGAGGGACATTTCGATATGTGCGCGGAAACTATAAATCCTCAAAGTGGACAAAATGACGGTTGTAGCAAGAAGACACCCTTTTATATCATCTGCCTGGTAATGTTTACTATTCTAGAAGGTTTGATGTTAGATGCATGATATTATTTGCCAGCTAGTCCTAAGAGGAGTCGCCAACCTTGGACACACCCATGTTAATATTAATTGGGCGGGGACACAAGAGTGTCCCCTGCAGGTCTGCCTAGTAAGCCCAGGTCCTCGGTGAGTACTCATTTTTTCTTACCTGTATTAAGTAGAGAAGCAGCTTTATTGTTTCCGCAGTCCCGGATAGCATCTGGCAAAGCGAGGCCTCCCTCCCAGTAGCCTTTGCGATGTTATCATCCCACAAATCATACCAGATAAAGTACCAAATTTATTTTGATGTGTGTGGTGGCCCGCACATTCTCTCTCGGTTTTTCATAAACGCCCATTTATCACACGAAAACGGCCAATTATCTATCTAATCAGCTAATTACAGGCTTTTGAAGGCCGTACTTCAACACTAGCCCACCCTGATGATCCGCATATACAGAAATTTGGGAGATTCGGGTAAAGTCTTCGGTTTTACGAACTAGTGTTATGGTATTAGTGGGGTAGTAGTCCGTTTGACCACTTGCAAAAGGTTAACCGATAGCTTACCCAAACTAAGCCTTATAACACTCTCCAACCCTGAAACGGCGGGATAGCAGGTCGGCCGGGTATACGGGCGGACCTGTCAATTATCCAAGCCGTTTCATTTCCTGGGTATACTGGGGAGAGTATTTTTCAAGTTCGACGTGGGGAAAGTCTGAGAACGTTTATTATGGTGGATGTGGGATTTGAACCCACGACCCGAAAAACCCATGGTCTGTCGACGACGTAATTTGTTATGGTACTTGTGGGGTATTAGTCCGTTTGACCACTTGCAAAAGGTTAACCAATAGCTTACTTCACCCAAACTAAGCCTTATATATAACTAGACCATGAGTCGAAGATGCGGCTCCTCAAAACCCAATCCAACACCTCTAACGGCCTGATTATGGAGCCATGAAAATGCGAAGAAAAGCAGTTGAAGGAGACGCAGTCCCACACCCACCCATCAAAAACCTGCCGCGTACCGCCGGTGTAGCGTGGGGGGGGGGAGGACAAAAAAGGCTCTACGGCAAACAAACCACAGAAAAGGTACTATGGCAAGGCAAACCCCCTTGTCGAAATGAAGGGGAGCACAGGCGCTAACACAAGGGAGGAGTCATGCCGAAAACCTCCCGCGGATCATTGGCATGGCGGGGGGTTAGATGAGGAAACGACAAATACCCGGAAAGGAAGGTGACACCACCTACAGCCCCGCGATGGGGAGGAGTGTTTAGCCGAAAAAATAGAACAAACACAACACAAAAAAACAAAAGATCACACACAGTCCCGTATATGGCCCCGTACCACGTGACGTCATCAGAGTACCCTGGTCACGCCCCGGCTCTGGGCTGAGGAAGGCGTCGGAAGGGCGAATTTTAAACGAACACGAAAAGTCGATAGTCCTGCGCCTCAGATAGCGGCGTGATTACCCGGACCGTGGCCCGGCACTGGGCGGGTGGGGTCGGCAGGACTAAGAAGAAATTGTAAGAACCGCCCTACATCCAGTCAAAAACGCGTGAAACACCACGAACAACCCAAAGACAAAAGCTCCAAACCCCATAACCCAGAGGCAAAAAAATGGAGAACTATCGAGGAGCGGTGGCGGCTTGAAAGCCAATTGGCCACGGCCGCGCCTCGAGATTCTATGTTACGTTGGATCCCCCGAGGACACGCGTTGGCGACGTAAACTTGCAGGCACCAAGAGCCTCGTACGGCCCCCGTCGAAGTCGTATAGCGCACCGGGGGGAGAGGAAAGTTAATCGGCTCCGGGGTCATCCAGAAATCGTACCAGATATACGTTGTCCTCGGTTGTGCTCGCGCTGATTTTTCCAAGCCACCACAACCCATCGTCTCCTTTGTACCAAAAAGTGGGCTTCCTTAGGAAGCACCGTGTTGTGGTAGCGACGGAGCCAATCGGCGCGGGGAACACAAGCGTAGCCCGGCGCTAGAAACCATTCCCCATTGTTACGGGAGAGCTCGTGCTGTGCCGCCCTGCTTCGCATTCAGCGGTAGGCGGTTGGTTTGGCGGTGCGGGTCCGGAGTGCCGGCCCAACAACGCAAAATTCGAGGACGGGAGAGGTAGAGATCCATTTCCCGCTCCCAGGAAGGTTCAGAAAGTCCCGCCTGATGCGTCTTGTAGAGCACCGTGATGACGCCACCGCGTCCCCGGACCGACTGATGGTCGGTGATCTGCTCCACCACTGTCGTTGGAGGGGGATCGAAACATTCTCTTGACTGACATGGTACGGAGGGGACTTCTTGGAAACATATTGAGCACATACCTCGTCAGCCCCGCCAGTAGGCATTTGGGCACGGCCCCGCGGTCGTGGAGGTTGGCGCAGGGCTTGCAGCGTTCAATAGCCACACGCCGACAAGCGTCCGAAACGGGCAGGTCGGAAGGGAGGTCCAAATAGAGAAGGTTGCCCCCGAGTGGCGAGCCTTCCGGAGTCTCGGTGGCGGAGCAGGGACCGATTGCCAATATATTTTAAGGGCCCCGCCAGTTAAGCGCGAGTTTGGCCTTGAGCACCTTGGCGTCCGTATTCGCCTTCACACCCTGGTGGATGGTGGGGGCTGAGTTGTACACCCATGACCAACCACCTACAGCGAAGTTAGGTGCTGAACGCAGCGCGTCGGCGAGGGCGGAGTTTCTGCGGTTAACACGGCAAACGGTGAGGGCGTGGTGTGCGTGGACAACGTCTTTCGCGCGCTTTTGCCGGTCGGTGGCCAAGTCGCAATTGGCCAGGTGGTCATGGGCCAGACTCTGGTGTCCCACGACACCGGTGCGGTCGAAAATCGTCAAGGGGAGGCGTGAGAGTCGACCCATGTGGACCTCGTTGGGCGCTAGGCCCGTCGCCGCGCCGACGGAATTGTTGTAAGCGAATTCGACGTGAGGCAGATGCAAGCCCCAATCGCCTTGTCGTTCGTTGACGACCATAGCCAGCATTTGAGCCATAATGTGGGTCACCCGCTCAATGCCCTCGTTACTATTGGGGTGATAGGAGCTTGTAGCAAGCTTGCGCACGCCCAACAGCTGACATACAGCTTGTAAAGGCTTGGAGCAGAACTGCAGGCCGTTGTCCCAGAGTATGGTGCGCGGCCACCCCCACAAGGGAATGTATTGGTTCACCAGGATATTAGCTATACCCTCCGCGGTGAACTCAGCGGCAGTGACGGGGAACATGCCGGCCCGACGACTGAAGCGATTGGTGGACAGCAAGATGTAGGGGTTGCCGCGTGGCGTGACCGGAAGGGGGCAGAAGTATTCAAAACTGATAGTGACACCCTAGGCTTTCCGGTAGGGTCATGGAAATGATTGGCCAGCTGACAGTCAGCCGCGGGGTTTCCTAGGGGCTTCAAGCGGTGGCGACGCCACCACCGGGTGCAAAATTTCATACCAATCCACCAATAAAATCGCTCCAGCGTGTGCAACGTGCGCGTGGTGCCAAGGTGACAAGAAGCCGTCGAATGGCAAGCTTGCATGATCCAAGGGCGCATGAGATGGGGGACGTAGATGCGAACCGGCTCGTCGTTTAGCAAGCAAGCAGCTCGCCCCACAGAGTTGGGTTTGTCAGACCTTGTTGGCGGTGTTGTCGGGTTACGGAGGAGTAGGACGATGTCGTCGTCGGTTGTATGCAATCGACCTCTACCCGGCAGCTCCTGGATGTCTGATAGGGAGGGACGCTTGTGGGAGAGGTAGCACGCCAAAAAGTCGGGCGGCAGGACCGACGGCCGGCCGATAGAGATGTAACGCATCGCAGCGTGGCACGCCGGCTCAGCGTGCTGCTATCGCTTCCAATCGGCATGCGAATAACGCCCGACGGAACCAGCGAACCGAATTTTAGCAGCGTCGCCGAAGGCATTCGATCTTGTAGGTGCAGTCGGCGTGTCACCAGGAGAAGGCGTGAGCCGCAAGAGAGGAGTTCCCATAGGCTCTACGTGGTCGCTTTCGGACGGAAGTGGCACCGTGCGGACCGGCAAGTCTGCAAGGGCAGGAGCCGCCGCTGCGAGCGGAGCCGACCGCGGCCGTGCGACTCGCGACGGGGTTGTAACTCGCCAGGAAGATGGCCGAGGGGCCCCGCCGGGCCCGAAGCCATAGTCGACAGCTGGGGGTGCCTTACCAGCTGCTGTTGCTGAACGCCGGCGCGTCCTAGTGGAGATGCGGTCTGAAGACTGCGTCATCGTCTGGGGTGCCGGAGAGCCAGGCGAGTAAGAGACTGTCGCGGCCGGGACCGCGGGCTCGACCGAGTCAGTGCCTTGTACCGATCTCCTGGAAGGAGTCGGTTGGGCGACTGACGTCGTGGTAGCCTGGGATTCTGCGGTGCTCTCGCTGACCGCGGTGGGTGCAGCAAAAACCGAAGCGAAATCGCAGTCGGCTGCACGCGTGACCCCCCCGCGGCCGGGGGAGCTATCGACGGTGGCGGCGGATGCAGAAACACGAGCGGCGAATCTCCAGGAAGGAGCAGGAAGATGGCCAAGCCTCGTACGTGGCCCGTGTGCGCGAAAATCGCAAAAATCGGCAGAGGTGAAAGGGAGCCCACGCAAGGGGTTACTTTCGGTGCGGGGCATTAGCCCACCCAAGCCGACACCCGGATTCGGCGAACACACCCAGTAATACGCGCGATCGGAGTATCACACCCAGCTTGCAAAGATGAGTTTGCGACGAAATCTTTATCCTCGATCTCACAGCTGGAGTGTAATTAAATTGTTTCAGCAGTATTAAAAAATTGAAAACACACACTTGAGCTGTGTGTGTGAGATCGACCAAAAAGGAATTTCTGATCAAAACTCAGCTTTGCAAGCTTCGTGTGATACTTCGATCGCGCGTGTTACGGGGTGTGTATACCCTCGTGAAGCATACGGCTCGGCGACTCCCCTGCTATGCCAGGGTCAACAGGACTGAGACGTTCTGCCTGGTTCTGCGCGCGGGAACTGTATAACCCACATTGAGGGGGACAAAACCAGACATATGTGGAATTCAGTATGCTTAAAAGCAATAACTGTTATAGTGCGAGTTAACGTTTGGGGTGGGTTACTTGGGTCTACCGGGTTTGTGCGCAAGTTCCTGTGTAGTCCCTGTATATGTGGCGGGCCAGCGGAGGTCCAGCCCAGGCCTGATACTCAGGTTGTTAGTGTTGCCGAGTCATGATGGAACATGCCGTGGACATCGAACGCTACTGTTCCGAATTGATCTCTTCTGCTCTTGATGTAATGAAAACGCACACTTCACACACCTGTATTGATCGAATGAAGACCGACGAGTGAGACCTGGCGTTCTGCATCAGGCGTCGGGCGGTACACGCACTCGATCCTAAAGCTTTTCGATGCCCACCTCACACACCGGCAGGGAATACACAAGCTAAAGCGTCGTAGATCCAAAACGCCAGACCCCTGCACTCCAACAGATGGACGCTCTTGCGCGAATAGTACATAATGATCAAAGGTGTGTCGCCTCACAGCCGATTGCTTTGGCTGTTCCAGGGCGCCTCCATGGTCATTTCTGGGTAGAGCATCTGCAGGCCACAAAGTTTTAGCTCACCTGTAAAGGCGTATATTATACCAAGACATACCCGAGGTGGATCCGGGTCGATGACGCACGGTTAAATGCGCTCAAAACCTCGCCACGGACCCGCCCTAAGTTATTACCAGGCGTTATTTTTTCATTTTCTGTCGGACGATAATAATGCGAGTGTGCAACGTTATAGTGCCAACCACAGAGTAGAAAAAAACACCAGGTATATGCACGTGGTATGGTGAATGAAGCAATATGTGGTTGACAGACCCAATAAATCGAAAATACAGACCGCACGAAAAGAAAAAAAAAACGCAAATCCACATGTGAATGAATCCAACCGCCAACAACTCGACTATGTACCTAAATCCTAGATGTGCGTCCATGTCATCCTACAGCGGGTACCCCGGTTCAACAGCGCCCCGATTTAAGCCGAAGCAAGCGCTCTTAATTACACACTGGTCTTATCTGTAGTGGGAAATATATAGATTTTAGTATAGTCGAGACATGCTGGTTTGACCGTTCTCAAGTCCCGAACGCTCTTACTCTGGGCGCTCTTAAATCAGAGTACCCACTGTATGTTGGGAAATTAACGGAACCGGGATTACTTATACTTCAAAACCGTATCCATCCACATTTCTGCGGCCAGGCTCACTTGAAATTAGTGGGAGATGATTTTTACTGTGTGGCACTTCTTGCTGACGACATGGAGCTCGTTCGAACCTGTTGTGCTCTGCATGGTTTGTGGTAAATATACCTTCTTAGTGGGTCGTAGAGTCCTAGTACTATCTATCGTCTTCGGATGTTACATTTTCTGGAGCCCCTTTCCTTATATTGTGCATTCATCTGCACCAGTACTTTCTGCTCAGCGCTCTTTCGACAGTAAGCGCACGGAATGACGCCTACCAAAGGCATCTTAGCCTCAATTACGAGGTGTGGGTTGGTCTATAGCCTCATTTGCTGTCGTTGATTTGAATAGTAGTATATTCGATCCACTGCCCGATTTCCTGATGTCTTAGTTAGCCATCGCTATATCGTCGTCTGATCTGCATCTACGACTATTCAGGGTGGGCTAATGTTATGGTGTGCCACTTCGTATGTGCTATTTATACGAGTAAGAGACCAACCGTCCACCCCTGCTGGTCAAATAACGTCGGATTTCTGTTATTCAAAAACTGTCGCGTGATTCGGAAACTGTAATGTGATTCGGAAACTGTCGCGCGATCCAGCAAACGGCACGTACACACACAAGCACGACACTAAAATGAGCCACAAAATATGTGTGGTACTTATATATTAAGGGTAGATGGGACGGGTTTGCTCGCCGCAGGTGGGAAAAAAATTGTGTCCCATTGTGTGCCTTATGGGATCCCGCGGTCAGAATATTACGGTCCCGCTTTAATGGGATGGGATGGGCCCACTTGGGTTGTATGTGGGATGGAGATGGGACGGGAAGCTGGGACGCCTTTCATCAATGGGGACCACATGGGAATCCACAAAAACCGAGATGGGATAAGATGGGATGAGACTAATGTGTCACACGGTGGGGGGACGCCGCTGGGACTGTGCCGTTGGCAATATGGGATTGTACGTGAGATCCAGTACGGGGCCACACGTCCCCAACAACCAACTCCGAACAAGAAGCGAACCATATAGATCTGCGGTATTTGCAGGTTGTTGTCGTATTCTGCATTCTCCAAGGATGAAGGGCTGCACCAAACATAATGCACAATGCCCCCAAACCTAGCCACCCAAACCCAAACCCAACACAAGCAAGTAGACGAGAAGTGAGAACTGGAGAAACTAGGTTTTCGTCTCCCTCCGCTGGAGATGCTCTTGCTGGGGTCAGCTTCGACGTACTTCATCAAGTGGCCGCAGGTTACCTCGCGTTCTGGAAGCGTGTCCACCGCGGGAAGTGTTATTTTCACCATGCACTTGACGTTCTCGCCGGCCGCCGTTGGTAGCGTGAACTCCACCACATGCGTCCAAATCCCTGAAGTCTGTCTGTGTCTCCCTTGCCCAGCACCGACCAGTTGTACCGTAAGACCGCCTATCTGCAACGTTGTTGGCTGTGCCGACACAGGATGAGCTGGCTGTGCTCACACAGGATGAGCAGCAGAGCCGCCGCCGCCGGTAGGGTCCGTCATAGGGCTGTGTATGTGTTTCCCTGCTGCCTGTCCGCAGTGCGGATGAACATCGGAGATTCGAATATATGTATACGTATATATTATGAAATCCTCCGTACAGTATATGATATTCCCCGAAGAAGATTCTATTGTAGTTTCAAAGACTCTTGTGTGTGTCCTGAACGCTGCAGAACATTCTATTTGTGGAAGGAATATGCTCTATTTGGATGGGTAAGTCTCGCGCCAAGAGTTCCCATGGGACGGGAGTAGCTGCGTTGACAGCGGGGTTGGGACGGGAGTAGCTGTGCCAATGCTGGGATGGGAAGCAGGTGGGACGGGAGCGGAGATTTATCGGTTATGTTGGAGCAAGTGGGGTGTGAATTCGCGATGGGATGGGAATGGGATGGGATGGGCAACACAAATATCACTGTGGGACTGCCGTCCCACCCCATCCCATCCCATCCCCGTCCCACATGCCCGTCCTATTCAATCCCATGACCACCCTTGGTACATATACAACAATGGTAGCCCCCTGTCTCGGGCTACGGTCCGATCTGATTCGCGCTGTGATTAGATAGTGGCGCGCTCGAATAACGGGTAATATGGCTTTTAGAAGCGCACCTAGATTCGATGTGATTGGCTGTGTTTTGGTGTGGTCTGTATGCTGCATTAAGTCAGGCAACACGTCACATGCGGGGCTCTGTTGTAGAGCTTACGTCGGTAGGCAGCAACTTGCGCTGACGGATGACGTTGGGGATGACGCTTTGTATTCCTTGACAGTACGCGAGCCGGTTCTCGTAGCTTGGCCATGACCAAGCTACCCCCACCCCCACCCCCTCTCGGTCACTCTCGTACCCTGACCCAATCAAGCGAGCCTTACACGATAATAATAAGAGAACTTATCTCTATCTGGATTTTACCCAGCTGACAGCTGGTGAGCGAAAGACACACCTGTGCCCTTCGGTGGACCATATCTTCAGGGATCTCCAAGGCTCGTATTTACACTGATGTGTAGTGTTGCGGTATTTCCCTGGGAATGATTATCTAGTAGTCTAATATCAGTCGAAGTCCTCGTTGATAGTATTTCGGGGATTAAGCTATAACATATCACGGGGATAGTTTTGCGCAGTAAGGGGATATGGAGAGTACCCCCAGTGCCTGGATGTCGCAGCGTCGTTGTTCCCCCAGACCTTGGTCAACCACGTAACCCCTCTCAAAACTACGCCCACGTCTGTGGGGATTTCCTAAGCTTGGAAATAGCTAAGGATGTATTTTGGTAGATGGCGATAGGCTTAGTTAAACTCGGAAGCGGTACATATATCCGATACATTCTTACGTTGCGCGGGGTCCGAGGAAGACATGTGTTTTTACGGTCAGTCACAATGTCCCCGAAGACACGCTGTTGCTGCTGGCCTTGGTCGGCATCATCATGATGCGTCGTTCAGCGCAGTAACTTGGAGTGCTCATTGTCGAGAGACGGTAGGTCCCGGGAGGTAATACCACCGGGAAACAACTTGGCGCAGAGCGTTCCCAAAACAGGATAAACACAACCAGTTTGCCGGAGGTCAAAGTTGGAGAAAATAATGACTGAGGGGCTGGGTTAGGGCGAGAAGGGGGGCGGGCGGCAGTCCTGCGGAGAGCCGCCTGATGTTGGCGGAAGACCCACCTCTGAGGGATGTTCGATTCCCGATTTCTAAGAAGGTTGTTGGGCACTGCGGGAGCCTTGGGGGGGGGGGGGGCCCTATGGTGATTGAAATATGTTCGTGGGGTGAGGAACCCGGGAGGTCCCTCGTAACCTGCAACAAAACCCCCCCGATAATTTCAAGCTGTGTGGGGGCCAAAACGAGGGTGCACTTCAAACCCCGTTCTACAAACACGTGACTGCGGCAAAAGGGGGAGAGGGGGAGAAGGTCAACACGCTTGAAACAAGTTGAGGTATCTGCAAGCAGTACACCTCCCTGGAAGGCGGGACGGCAAAAGGTGGCTCCCGACAAAATGCTCGTCACAGACGCCGATTGGTGGTCATGCTTTTGAGCCGTCAAAGCACTCTTAAGACCGAATATACTAATTTTAGTGTCGGGGTGCGTTCCTCGACGGCCGTCTGGCAAGAGACAACATTGCCGTCAAATTACACTTTAAATACTAGATTTAGTGTGGGAACGTCCTGGACGTCCCTTGACGGCGGTCCGTCAAGAGGCAAGAGTACCGTCGATCGACCACCCTGGTTTTCGTTGACGATAAGATAGAGTTTTCAGCGAAGGATCCCACCGAAAATTCGCCCCTTGGCCCCAAGTCCGCTTCGGAGCGAGGATGATATTGGCAATACTAAAATACTACCTGGCATGCAATTACTACCTGGTATGTGTTATTCTAAAAACAATGAAATGACGCCGTAGCCTTACTCGAGGGCCAGTGGATGTACCAGGTAGATCATTTTCGAACGGGTAGGCATCCGACGCAGGCCGGAGGCAGAGTAGGGGGGGCGTGTACTCGGTTTGTGCATGGCCGTAGTCGTGTGACCAATGACTCTCGCATCTCTACAACGCCGGGACGGAGAACGTCGGTTTTCACCGACCAGGCAGACATCCCGTGAACCAAGCGCGAAACGCTGTGAGGTTTTGAGGTTCGCATGGAGGGTCTGCTAAGGGGGGCGGGGGGAGGGCGTCGCTACCGGGTTTGACCTCGCTCGAACACGGAGTTCAACAATATTGTGTTGGCGCAGCATCACAAACTGTTCAATGCCGGTGCCTATCGCGAAACCGAAAAGAACAAATGCTTGGTTATGACCCGCGAATAAATAAGGTACCCAGTCGCGCTTCGTAGACGCCGCTGAAAAAATCAGGGCTTTTCACGCGGGTCGGGTCGGGTCGGGTCAGGTCGGGTCAGGGTTATCCGACCCAACCCGTGATATTTAAACACCTCCTGACCCGACCCGTTCCGATCCGTGATATTTGGAACTACCTCCGGACCCGATCTGACTCGACCCAGGAAGGTTTGGAAACTTCCTAGCCTAACCTGTGAGTTCGGGTCATGACCCATGAAAATCTCGGGGAAAATTAGCCCCCAAACATGCCCCTTTGCTGAAAAACATGCCCCCTTATTGCGCCCTTGGCCCGCCGTGTGTGGAAACTTCGCGGCGTTCACGCTAAAAAAGGCTCCGAGATGACCCGATCCGTAATATTCGAATACCTCCTGACCCGACCCGTTCCGACCCGTGATATTTGGCACTATCTCATTGACCGATCTGACTCGACCCGGGAGAGTTTGGAAACCTCCTAGTCTAACCCGTGAGCTCGGGCCATGGGCCATGAAAATCCCTGAAAACAATAGGCCCTAAACATGCCCCCTTACTGAACATGCTCCCTTACGACACCCTTGGCCCGCCGTGAGTGGAAAATCGGCGGCGTTCGCTATAACAAAGGTTCGTTCCGGGACGCACCCTAGTCGTTCGTATTGTAATTCCGCAAACGCGGGAGATGAGCATTCGCCAATGACGGCGCAGAAAAGGGAAAAGTCGTGGTTCTTCCCGACGAAGGAAAGCGACAACGTTTTTCACGGCTTATTTCGGCTTTGTCCTTCTGGTCCCGGGAATACCCTGGAGTCGTTCCACGGTAGCTCTTCTAACTTTTATTTAACGAAATCGCCGGTTTCAAAACCAGCTCCCGGTCGTATCTCCTGAAATACGATGTCCCTCGACACCACGACGTCGTCGATCGTTAGACTTTTGCACACAAGAAAATATGCGGATCCTTTTTTTTCAACAGTATCGTTCCTCGTATCGAGCAGCCATGAAACGTTCGTTCGTTAAAGAAAATCGCTGGTTTGGGGGGGGCTATCGTAGAATCAGTCCCTGGTACCGTTCCCTTGAGTGTTGGTACTGCGGTGTACCAGGTACGTTTTAAGGTGCACGTGCTTTTTTTTCCATCTGGGAGCCGTTTTCCCCCTTTTTCGTGCGCAGATGCTAGATGCCAGGGAGACGATCCTCACATCGAACTAAAGGTCAGCCACATGGCCGTAAGGGGAGGGGGGGGCGTACTCATTTGCTGCTTGCCTTAGTCGTTTGACTATTGGCCGCGCATCCCTTTCGAGAATGAGCACCGTTTCTACTCCTAGTAGAGACACCTCCAATGTTGGGGCGCTCAGTACGTTTCTTCCGTACGCTACATAAAACGTTTTACTCCCCTAGTCTCCTTCCTCTTTAGTCGTCTGTGGCCACCATCTATCTCCTAGGATACGAGCAGCAAGGGAAAGTAAAACAGCTACCCGAGTAGTCATTGATCGATGCAGTACCGGAGCCACAGCGGGCGCCTCTTTCGGTGTTGGCATTCAGTTCGCCATTCCGTTTTGCAGCGCATTGACTGAGACTGCTGCATCCATCGAGGGGTCGTATTTGATTGGTACGTTTGGTCGGTATTTCCAGCCCAACAACCTGTATGACGCAAGCCACGGTCGAGGTGGACCTCATGGTTTCCTCAGACCCTCAGTTCAAGAGCTCCATACCTCACCTAACCCTCGATTTTGGAGTCGTTCTTCGGTGTTTCCCCAACTATTCTTTAACGAAATCGCCGGTTTCGAAACCAGCTCCCGGCCGTATCTCCTGGAACACTGTGCCCCTTGCCACCCCGACATCATCGTTCGATAATTGTTTGCAAACAAAAAAATACATGAAGACATTATATTTATCATAACATCCTTCTTCGTGCCGAGCAGCCACGAAAGGTTCGCTCAAGAAAATCGCTGGTTTTTGGCCGGGGTGCTATCGTAGAACCAGTCCCTTTTGTTCTTTTAGGCTTTGGACATGATGAAATACTCTAGACCCCACCTAAAAACTGATTGATTTTCGGAGAAAAACGAAAGTAAAACCCGATGAAAGAAGCACGGCCTAGGTATTCAAAAAAATGAATGTGGTTTTTTTAATTTGTGTTTTTTTTTTTTAAAGAAGCAACGACATTCCAACGAAATTGGGTCAAGGAGCCCGTCGCTCAGAAAAAAAAAAAAAAGTCAAAAAGCGCAGCTAATAGCTCAAGCGAAGCAGTCGTAACTTAGGAAACATGAGTAAACACCAGAGCGTGATTCCAACACTATTGGGTCTTAATGCCTCCGTTGAAAACCCCGCCACGCAGAAACCGTGTTGTCCAAACACTGCTCTCGGTGAGCCGGAGGAGCTCGCGGACAAGGAAGTAGGCGCGTCGTTGCCGGTCGGTGGCGAGGTTGATGGAGACCCGAAGTGGTCACGGTCCAGGCCCTGGTGACCGCCGATATTGTCGGGTTCGAAGACCAAGGGCGAGGGGCGGGGTAGGCGGCCGATGTGAATCTCGTTGGGCGTAAGTCGTGTTGAGGCGTTGACGGAGTTGTTGTAGGGGTCTACGGCAAGGGCGGCAGCAGCACGTTCCAGTCGGTTAGTTGTTCGCTGCCAACCATAGAGAGCATCTGGGCCAACACATGGTTGACCCGACCCGCGCGACGCCGCCGTCGGTGCAGGGGGGGCAGGCGCTGGTGTCGGCCTTTCGGATGCCAACACGGTTGTAAACGACAGTCGCCAGCTTTGAGGTGAGCCTTTTTCAATTGTCGGAAAGTAATGCCACCGGATACCCCCAGGGAGGGATATAATCGTTGAGAAAAGTATCGATGGTGCCGGCGGCAGCGAAATTGCGCTGCCGAGACGGCAAACACATCGGCGCGGCGGTTGACGCGGTCGTTGAAGAGCAGGATGTGTACGTTCCCGCGCGGTGTGAGAGGGAGGGTGCCAAAGTAGTCGACGCTGACGGTGATTTCGGGGTCGTTGGGCAAAGGGAGGGAGAGGATGGGCCAACGAACGATGTGTCGGGAAGTCTTGTACGCCTGTTATTGACGGCAGCGGCATATGTACCAGCAGGCGGAAACGTAGATAATGATCCACCAGAAAAACGTGCCAGCATGCGAACCGTTTGGGTAAGTGCTAGGTACAAGGAGGTGTTGGCGTGGCCTTTGCCCAGCACCCAGGTGCGCATCAGCATCGGAACGCGGACGCGCGGGGAGGGGGGGGGGGGGGGGGAGGGGGGGGTAGACTGTTCCCGTGGGAGGCCGTAAGACCAGGAGGGTGGTTTTATCGTCGGTGCGGTGGCGTTTCCTTTTAACGGCAAGAGTAATGACGTCGGAGAACTATGGGTGCGGGCCGAAGGGGAAGTCGGTCGGCGGGGCGGAAGGGGGGTCCAGCGACGGAAGTGGATAGTGGCGCAGCACGCAGGCTCGGTGCGTTGTTCGCGCGCCCATTCTTTGTAGTGTAATGCTCGACGCAGGCGAGGAAGTGGGAATCGTCGTCGGAGTTGACGGCGGGCTCCGGGAGCGGACATGTTGGTGGCGATGGGTTCGGTGGAGAAGACGTCGAGGGGGAAGGGGGGTCTTGGTAAGGTTGGCGACACGACGCGGACGGCGTGGGGGCGGCAGCTGGAGGCGCTGTCGTTTCAGGAATCTTCGGCTAGGCCCCGGCCGGAGGCGTGGGCGGGCAGCGGGCAGGTGTAGGTCTTCTGTCTTCGATTAGTGGCCACTTGTTGCGGTCGGCGTCGGACACTATTGTCGGCGGTGGGTCGAGGAGTTCCCGCGGCAGCGGCGACACGGTACGAGCCCGAGAAGAGATCAGACCCGAAGGGGTTGTTCCGTGGCGCCAATGGCGGACGACGGGGAGACGACGGGTGGCCTGGAAGCCGAGCCAGGAGGAGCGCCAGTGTTCACGGCAACATTCTCGGGGCCGACGAGCGGCCCGGCGGTGAAGTCGTGGGCCGAAATAGGCCCGACGAAGATGTTGGGGGCGCCGGGGTACTTTATGCGTCGTTCCAGTAGGTGAAAGTCGCCGAAGTCGTCGTGGGTGAGGGGAAGAGGCTGGATGGTTGGAATGGGTCTGGAAGGGGGGGATACGAGCCCACCCAAGCTGATACCCGGCGAGAGCGGCTTGTTCGACGCGAAGCCGCAGGGGGCGGATGAGGTGGATGACAACAATGTCGGGTTCAGTGAGGCGGTTGCGTCCGCTGTGGTCGGCGTCGGTGGCTGATTGAGGGAGTCGGGAAAGGAAGTCGGCGTTGTACCGTTGGCCGTACCTTTGCGGTACTCCAGCGTGTAGATGTAAGCCGAAAGGAACTCGAGGCAGCGCCTGACGCGAGCGTTGTGCTCGCCAACCTTGGCGACGTTCTCGAGTGCTTTTTTAGTCCGAATATATCTGGAATCGGGTGGACCACAGATGCCCGCGAAGTCGTTAGATTGCACAGACGATGCTTCCGGCCTCGAGATCGAGGGGTGCCCATGAACATTCGGCATCCAGGGTGGCGCGACTGATATGAAAGATGGAGCCGACTGACCCGTCGGGTTGTTCTCGTTCAAGGGTTTCTCCGAAGCCGTCGAAACTGGCGTCGCAGTAGAGACGGAAGGCTCGGGAGTTGTCGGCGGCAGCATCCCAGTCGGGGTCAAGACGAGAATCGGTGGTTCGGCAAGTTCGTGGAGGATGGCGCGGACGGCGATGTCCATGGCGGGGGGGGAGTCGAAGGTGGCGCCCTGATTCAGTAGAGCGTTGATGGGGCGAAGACGTCTGGAAATGTTTGGTAGGAACTTGCCGTAGTAGTTGATGCCTCCAAGGAGCGAGCGAACTTGCTTCTTGTCGGTGGGCATGGACATTGTGGCGAAGGCGGCAACCTTGTCTGAGTTGGCGCCGTAGCCGCCGGCGGAGATAGTGTGCTCCAGGAAATCGGCGGTGATGGCGCCAGTTTTGACATTGGCGGGGGAAATGTTGAGGTGGTGCTTTCGAAGGCGACCCAAGGGGACTATGATGTTGGTGAAGTGGTCGGTGGGGTCGGGGTCGAAGACGACGATGTGGCCGAGGTACGCGGCGACGCGTTCCAGACCTTTGATGACTTCGTTGATGACTTTAACAAACCAGCCGGGGGAAGCGCTGTTGCCTTGGGGCGGCATCACAAGCCACTCTGAACAGCCGGTTTGGTGCGCAGAACGCCGTCAAAGGGATGGCGTCCTCGTCGATTGTGATTTTAATGAAACGAGGAAACCATCGAACAGGGGAGAAAAACCGCCCTTTTCCCAAGGAGTCGAGGACCTCGCCAACGCGGGGGGCGGGGAGCTGTCCGAGAGAGCTAATGGCGCTCAGCTTCTTGTAGATGGTTCTAATTCGGACACCGCCGTCTTTTGTTCTGGATGGCGACCATGGGACTGGAGGATTGTAAAGGAATGCTGGATCAAGCCGGCGGCTTAATACTGACCGAGGACGGCCTCGGCTTTCTTGGCAAGGGTGAGGTTGATCCTGTTCGGGCATGAGGTGACCGGTGTGTTGTCCGGGCGTACGGTAAGCTTGAACGACACCAGCCGAGGTCGGTCTTGTGGGTGGAGAAGACTTCATTGAAATTCTAGAGTCGATCTTGTGGGTGGAGAAGACTTCATTGAAATTCTAGAGGATGTCGCACAGGTTGTCGATCGCCGAGGGGATCACCCAGAGCCGTGAGGGTCGGAGATGACGCCGTGTAGGTGCGACGGTAGCCGGGGTCAGGGGTTGAGGAAGCTTATTCGTTGGTCGGCGTCGAGGCGTGCAAGGGGTTGTGGGCGCGGGGCTTTCGGTGGGGCATGGGGTTTGGCTGATGATGGGCTCTCGTTGGCCACGGAGATGTTTTTCGTGGAGGCCACGTACGCCCAGCTCGGGCGGGCGGGGTGCATGGTTCAAAGAAGGGTGCCTAAGGGTGCCTAAGGGTGGTTTGTGGTACTTGCACCAGGGCGGGGAGAGGGAGGTTCCGAGGAGGTCGCCCGGTTCGAGGTCGGTGGAGCCCACCAATGGAATAGTCTGGTGCCTGGTCGGAGACGAAACTTGCGGTGTCGGGAAGGAGATCCTCTCGGGGTGGAGCATGATGCCCGTGTAATACCCGGTAAACGCTGGAGCGCCGGACTTACTAACCAGGTTGACCTTGACGAGATTCAGCGCAGAGGAAAGCGAAACAGCATTGATGCGGGCAAATCAAAGGTGGTAGACGTCGTCGGCATTACGGTCATCATCGGAAATGAAAGCGAGGGTTCCGTTGGGATCGTGGTGGCGCAGGAAACGTTCGCGACGGGTTGGCTGGGGGGGGGCTGGGGAGGCAGCGCGGGCTGTCGCGGGAGCGTGGCGTACGAGCGTCGGTCGAAGCGCATCCAGCTGTCTCGTCCTAAGAGAATGGGGTGCTGCATAGTTCCTGCAGGAATGCCGAAACCGACCTAAACCCGTTCTGCGAGGACGAGTCGGACTGGCCCCTCCAACACTGCGAGGAAATGCACATGGTAACGGCCACCTTCAAAACACAGGCCCCTCCGCGGCTGACACCGCTCCTGACGAGCTCGCCCCCTGTCCAAGCCTTACGTGCTCACGGTGGCCACTAACTGGAACGGGGCCGACCATGGCACATGAAGACCTGCTCCCAGGACTTCCTCAACACGTCGGGCTTCGTATCACGGCGCTTGGACAGCTGAACCGATGGTGGGCACGCCTACCGGCTACGGCGACAACGGACGCGCTCCTGCCGCCCGTGGCAGTACAACCGCAACCTAGACAGCAATACCAACCGCCACGCCCACAACAACGGCACCCGTTGGCGAGGTCGCGGTAACCACCGCGCTGCGGTTACGTTTGTCTGTGTACCAGGGATATACTTAAGGAGTACGGCGGTGCGCTGGCGCATCTTTTTCGCGAGAATCCCGCTTGGCATGTGTCATATACTGGATGGAGTCAATGCGCGGCTTGCCGCACTCCCGCTTTCAACGGCGCACCATGTTTCGCAGCAGGCGATTTTTTTGTGCGACGTCCTCCCTTTCGCCGTAGGCGAGAATTGTTTTTGGGTACGTTTTCGCCGTCCTACGTGTGTGTGTTTTTTGTTTTTCGGTCGTTTCGCCATTTTTTTTAGGGGGGGGTCCCGTTTCGCCGTACTGTACATATTTTTTTCAATTTTGGGTTCGTTTCGCCATCGAACTACTAAACGTTGTTTTGTTTTGTTTTCGGAACACACGCTCTTATTTAAAAATTGCATCGCGTAAGGTGGCGCCTTTTTTCTCTGTTGGAGGTGTAATTTTAAGGTCCCTTGTTACCCATACACATGCTCGACAGTCGACACGCTGACTCGAGGCTAAAACTGTCATCATCCATTCAGGTAGAAGAGCGCAGACTCAAACGTAGGGTATTATAATGCTTCGGGGGTATAACGGATTGCTGCTGCTGCTGTTGGATATCGCACACAGCCCGCCAGTCTTGCTCTTAGTCTGACTCTGATGGTGGAGCTCTGTCCGAACGGGCTCTAATACTACACAGCTGCGTTTCTCTCGTGAGTGGCGTCAAGCGGATGAGGAAGCTTGGGTGTTTGAGCGATGCCTACCCTGAGCTAAGCGTTCGTCCACGACCATGCGACAATCACATAGTTGTTGTCTTGTTTTGTTTGCGCTTTCTAATTCTCCTTGGGCTATCGCATACTGCTTTTTGCTTCGTACCAGTACGCTATAGTGCCTCTGTACGTTAAGAGGACCCACGATACCGCCTTCAACGAAGAAGGTAGCAGGAGCGTGTAAGACGCACATTTTGAATATATATTACGCATTATCTACGCATATAATGTCCAAACTTGGGCCTCCGACGGCCCTCGGGAGCCCTCCAAGGGCCTTCCGGGGAACCCCTTGGCGAGGGGCCGCACCGAGCTTCGCGCACCCCGAGCCGGAAGTCTAAGCATAACCCTGGTCTGTACCACCAGGCCACTGATATACAACTGTTCAAGCATCTTCAACAACCATATAAACTTAAGTGCTGTGCACATAAGACCCTATTATACACATCCTCGACGAACACAGCTGCATGTTTGAGCTCCATCATAGGGTTGTACATCTTGCAATGAGGCATTTTAGCCTCATTATCACGAGGTGTGGGGGAATCTATAATAGCCTCATTTTCGTTTGCTTTCGAATAGCCGCATCTTCGATCCCCTGTCCAATTGTGGATGTTTGGTTGACATCCATCCGTTGATTGTCAGGTGTGACCTGCATCTACGACTATTCAGGGTGGCCTAATGCAATGGAGTGCTCTCCGTAGAAGGATAGTTTGTCATAGATTCGACGTGAAATCGTGCCATGGTCTTGAGGTAAAACCACTTGTTTAGATGCCATTAGTAGATGTCACACTCACGTCCATTATAAGGCCATCATAGATGTGGGCGATAATGTATCAGGTGACGATGATGGGACGAGCAGGACGCCCCTCATCTCGCTGCCCTGTACACCACCCTGCCCTACCCTGCCTAGCCCTGTTGTGTCTGTCTTTTAGCATTTCTATTTAGGGAAATAATGCATAAGCTTTGAGCTTGGCCAGCGAGCCTATGAGGAGAGACGAATAAAGACACCGGAACCCATGAGGGGCGCACGTTGCCCAACATCGACCAACCACGCATCCCCCGCACTCGTAGTATCGTAGTACCGTGACATACAGTTATCACGAACACATACTAATAGAATACGAGAAATCAGGACCAAATATGGTTGGTAAAAACAGGGAAATATATGTAGGTCTTTGTCTTTACCGTGCCCGGGTTCTGATTGCTATCACAAATGGTCCCCAGCAATGGTCCAGAAATGATCCCTCTATAGTGCCGGCTGAGTAGTGCCGGCTGCCCGCTATAATGCCTGTGAAATTGCTTGGTAAGTATATAGCATAGTACCAGTACACCAGTATATATATCCAAAAAGGCAGTAGCAGTGGCAGTGTGCGGAGTAGTTCCGGTTTCCGATACAGTGCGTTACTACAAGAAGAGCAAATATATCCGTTTGACGGCGCGCAACAACAGAAAAACTTATCCCACAAGACCTTTCTGTCCTTGCATATAGAAGAACAGAGGCTCCAGTCATCAATCAAACCATTTTTTTTTCGCGCTTTTTACGTCGTGTCCCTTCACACAACTGGAACCCCTTTTTGGGGACAATTTTACTTGAAGTTAGTAAAGGGAGGGATTTGGGGGCTCTAAAGGGGTCAAGACATTTCCCAAATCAGGACCCCTCAGAGAGGGTGGTATTAGAATATTTCATTACCAAGTATTTTTTTCGCCCTCCGACAATATAGCGTAGATGCCGTTCCGATGTAAGAATAGTCGTTCTACGGTAGCTCCACTCTAACTTTCCTTTGACGAAATCGCCGGTTTTAAAACCAGGTCCCGGTCGCATCTCCGGAAGAAACACGGTGTTCTTCGACACCCCGGCGTCGTCGATCGTTATAGACCTTTGCACACAAGAAAATACGTGTGGGATACTTTTTTTGAACAACAGTAAGAAGTATCCTTCCGTGTGTCGAGCAGCAGTGAAACGTTTGTTCGACTATCAATCGCTGGTTTTTGGGGGAGGCTATTATCGTAGAATCCAAATCAGTGGTAATAATGAAACCAAATATCGTTCGACCATAAAGCAGTAGTATTAATAGTAGTATATGTCTACGAAAAGTCGAACACTCCCTTCACAAAGCTGTGTGGTATCTTCTGCCAACCATTTCGACATTTCCTTTCCCCACATATATTCTCTTTTTTTTTATCTACGTACTGCTTCCTGTTTCTTTGCATATGTTTTAGCTATATCAAGTATCTACGAAGTCGAATAGTCCCTCCATAAAGGAGTGGTATCTTCTGCCAACCATTTCGCCATTATTTCCTTTCCCCAAATCTTCTCATTTTATCTACTGCTTCCTTTCCTTACATATGTTTTAGCTATTAGTCTATTAACTCGTCAGCACTATACCAACCCACGCCAGTGGCTGCACGTACAGTAGTCCTTTATCGCTTTTTCCTCCCGTCTCCTCGCGGCCTGATGCTTAACTATAGAAAGCTAAACATCGATATTCTGCCATATGTCTATTATTTATCCAAGTCATTTATAGCGAGATTTTTCTCCCCCCGCGGAGATTTTCAGGGACAATTTAAGCTTTCTTAAAATGCAGGAGGCCCTGATGAAGGATACAGGTCCGTGACTCCCCTGCTAATGGGGGTCATATTATATCAAACTGCGAACTTTTTTTGGTTCTTGTTCTACTTTTTGGGGTAGGGGTGGTGCTTTTTTGGCTGCGCGTCATCGATGCTGATGATGACGCCCGTGTCATACATGTACCACATACTAGACGCTGAATGAAGCCCTATCATCCTGCCCTTCTCCTGAAAAACTTCCCAAAAAAACAAACAGCAAAAAAAGGCGTGCACACATGTATCTGGGTGTTGTGCTGATTGATGTCGTGGGGTCTAGAAAGAGCTGTTCAACAATGATGTGAAGAAGACAATATTTACACACACATGATGCGCGCATGTGCATTAATGTGCATACACATGCACATTATATACATGATGTATAACTTACTCGACGAAAAATCGACGAGAAGTGGGATTGCTGAGAACCCTATGCGCGATGAAAATTGAAGAGGCAAGAACCGGGGGGAAGAAGGGGCGACACCTCTGTGACCACGGCTTGTTGTCCAGAAGCTGGAAAGTAGAAGTGTGAACAAAAAATATATCTATATCTATATACAAGCCATCATACAAGCAATGATGTGGATGTGCCAGTCTGTGTCCCCACCTATAAGTTTGCACCAACCAGGGTATTAAGCGCGCGCACATTATGAGCCCCCATCATCCATACATACAGAGAGTTACGAAATGAAACAAGAAACAACCTTCTGTGTGTGTGTGTTCTTCACATTAAACCGTTCTTCTACTCGTCGACATCCAGCACACCCAGTGTCCGTACTGATTCTTCACCCTAGTCTGTGGAGGAAATTGGAGGAGGAGGAAAAATCTATCTTTATTACTGTTTATGTTTCCACTTCATTCCTCCTGCGTGCGGATGACGCCCTCGCACCTTGATTCACTGCGATTCTACGAACAGTCAGCGCGATTTATCCCGGGGGAGGACCTGATATAATAGCTACATGCAGTGAGCGCCTACTACTACTACTACTACTACTACTACTATCTATCATTGCCATCATCGATCTTTCCATAGATATGGCGAGAGGGAGAGGGCTATTTGCTGCGTCGCGTCGCCAGCCCCAGACAGAGACCTCCCAAAACAAACAAACAAGCAAGCAAATAAATAAATAAGTAAAGAGTTTTAGAGGCTTGCGTGTCCGCTTACAACATGTAGCCACCACAGCATGCGATGTACCGAGCATGTGCATGCACAATAGAAACCCCTCCTCCTTGGAACACAGATAACTTCAAATTGGAACCAGTAATATCCCTCACTGACTGGAGGAAATTATATATTGTTATCTTGATTAAACACCATGACTACAACCAGTGGCTTTAATAACGTTCTTACCATACATAATAAATATATCTTCTGGGGGGTTGTTTGTGGCGTCAGTGCGTCGCCCCTCACCCTCCAGAAAGAAGACTTGACCAAAATCGAAAACTTTCAGAGACAGACTCATTCCCAAATCGAGAATTCCCATCAGAAGAAGCTTGCTTGCATTAAACGCAAAGTCTCCATTCTCATTCAAGTGTACAGCGGGTGGGAATGCACACGCGTGTGTATGTATGTGCATTGACCCCCCATTACAGAGAGTTACGAAAAATGAAAAAAAGAAAAATCCCTCGGGAGGGAAAAAATTCTCCCTGTCTTTTGTTTTCACTCCATATCTTCTCTGCAGCGGGCGGCCAAAGCGCTTTTACCATATCATATCATAGTAGGCAGAGAGAGGGAGGGGGCTGATGGTGTGTCGCCCCGCCCGTGAAAAAAAATCCCAAATCGAAAGCTTCCAGCTTTCTTCCCAAAAAAAACATGTCATTTTTGATTGCGACGTGTACACACATGCAGCCAGCCATCGTGCAGTGTGTACGGCGGACGGGTATTATTCGTGTGCCCGTTGACTTCCCACTACAGATATTAGTTACGAAAAAACTGGAAAAAGAAACGTCTCTCTGGTGGTGGAGGGAAAATCTTATCTTTCTTTGTTACATTCCACCACATGACACTGCAGCTGGTGATCAACGCTCTCACCATAGATAAATAGGCAGAGGGAGGGGGGAGGGGGGGGCTGCTGCTTGTGTCGCCCTCCCCCCCCCCCCCCCCCCCTCCCCCCCAAAAATAACATAATTCCCACGTCTCGCAAACTTTCAGGAACTTCCCGAATCGCAACATTCCGGAGGCCTGCACAAAGCACATGTCACCATTATCATCAAGCGATCAATGTGCCTCGGGTGTGGGTATGCTTGTGTGCATGGGACCCCCACACGCGGATAAAAACGAATTGAATACTGCAGAAGAATCCTTCCTCTGGGAAACTTCTAAATTTTTACACCCTGGTATATCTACCGCGAGCGGCTGCATATACAGCGCTCTTCTTGCCATATACGATGGGTATCCAGGCGGGGGGGGCGCTTGTATCCCCCCCAACCCCCCCGCCCCCCCCCCCGAATAATTCCCCAATAATCGAAACTCCCAGACAGAGCCTTCCCACAAGAAAAAACAATCCAGACAGAGGAGGCTTGCGGAGTATACACACGTGTATTAATAGTACCCGTCAAACAATGTACCACGGAGGGGTATGCACACGCGTTGACACCCCCAACCACAGAGAGCTGCGTGAAATGGAAAAAAAAGAAACATCCCTCTGGAGGAATATTTGTGTACCTCTGGTATTTATTTGCTTACACTCCACAACAACCACACCTACCTGTAGCGGAAGGCTAGCGCTCTTGATGTGGGCGGAGGGAGGGCGGGGTGCTTGTGTATCGTCCCCCCCCCCCCCCTTCCGAATAATTCCCAAATCGAAAACCCCTGGAAGAGAGCGTCCATTCCCGAAAAAGAAGAAAAAAAAATCCAGAGGCTTGCGGATCATACATGTGTAGTAGTGGAGTGCCCTCCGTGTAGAAGGATAGTTTATAGATTCGACGTGAAAACCATGCCATGGTTGAGGTGAAACCGCGTGATGTTAGATGCCACATTCACGTCAAGGCCATCATCATAGATGGGCGGTAATGCAGCTGACGACTACGATGGGACAAGCCGAGGACGCCCCTCATCTCACTACCCTGCTCTACCCTGCGCTACCCTGCGCTACCCTGCGCTACCCTGCAGCCCTGGTATATGTCTGTATTTTAGTATATCATGTCTAGCGAAATAATGCATAATAGCTATTGAGTCTATCCAGCGAGCCATTAGGAGGGACCAATCAAAGGCACCGGAACCCCATGAGGAGCACGTTTCCCAACACCGACCAACCACGCATCCCCCCCACTCGGAGTATCACTACATACTAAATACAATGACATACTACTACATAGGTACATAGCACTTTTCGTCTTTCTCTGGGGTATTTTTTTCCCCTTTGTTCCCTCCTTGCGTGTCCAGGTTTTTGGCTCGTGTTCGGATTATCTTATTTTGGTTTTACTTTACTTTATTTTATTTCATTTTATTATGTTTCTTTTCCGAGCTTTGGCTCTCCTTTGCGGTTGGGTTGTTTTCTTCGATTTCCCCTTCATTTTGTTTGTTTCATTTTTTATTTTATTTTTATCTTTGTTTTTATTTGTTTTCTTATTTTGTTTTTTGTTTTTTTTGTTTTTGTTTTTGTTTTTGTTTTTGTTTATTTCGTATTTCTCTCTTCCAATGTATTTCTGTTGCTGACGTATGTATGTTGTGCCTGTCGTACCCAGTACTAGGGCATGACATTGCGTTGTCGAATGCATTACGATGCATTATCTCTGTGTCGTGGCTTGTGACCACAGAGCTGATCTTTCTAGGGTGAAGAATCAGTACGGACACTGGGTGTGCTGGATGTCGACGAGTAGAAGAACGGTTTAATGTGAAGAACACACACACACATATGTTGCCATCCATCGTACAACGTACCGCGGGTGGGTACGCATGCATGTGCATTCATTCACGGACGACCCGCCACTACACAGAGAGGTACGAACTGGAGAAACGAAACATCCCCCCGCGGGAAAAATCCATAATTATCTGTGACGCTCTTACTTGATGCGTGTCCGTAGGAGAGGTCTAGCCTTGTTTGGTTGGGCCATGATTTATGGATGACGGGAGCTCTATACAACCCAAAATCATCGAGAAGGGCCATTGTTTTTTTTTTGTGTTTCAGCAAAAAAAAAAAAAAAAAAAAAAGAGTTTTCATTTTTTCGTTCGAAAGGCTACGATAACAAACGTTCTTGGGTTTGCTTGCTTGCTTCAACGAAGACACTCACTTGTCGTTCGCTCGCGCGCAGCGCAACCCGCGACCAACGTTACACGGTAACCCCCTCCCCTAAAAAAAAGGTTTGCCCACGGTGTAATTATGATGCTGACAAAAACGTTAGCTGCACTAATTGAGGGTATCGCGCTCTAAGACGCGCGCTACACGATAGAGGCATACCTGTTTTTTGGCGAAAATGGTGTTCTGAAATGACGGGACTCACTTCACGCATTTACCACTGGAAACCCGTTTGGGGGACAAAATTACTTGGCACTAGTATATGGAGGGGTTAATGGGGGGCTCTAAAGGGGTTAAATACCCAAAAAAAAAATCGTCGGAAAAGAAAAAATCTACTACCTCGTAGAATCATTTCGTTTTGCATGATGAATCTTCTCGTTGTGTACCTAGACCATGGAGGGATGTTTTCATCCGGGGTAGTGTCATAGCAGTTTTTTTTTGTTTTCTTCACAAATCAGTTTTTTTGGAGAGCTCATCAAATTGAGGAAACCTCGCGGGGGAAACAAAAAAAAGTGGTGTGCACCAATATCATGGCACGCGTCAAAAAGCTCCAGTTCATTCTAGAAGAGCTTGCCACTTTCTCGACAACACCTGGTTGACGCCCTGTGTACAAGACGAAGGGGGGTTTCACCGTACATCGGCGTTTTGGTTGTTGCGTCTCATTGGGTTAGGGTCAGGGCACATATAATTTAAAGAGTATGTCGACCATGTTGTCGGAAAAGCGGTAAGGTACCCCTCCAAAAAAGGTACTACCCAATGTGAAGAATCTCGTACTGTCTAGGTACACACAACAAGTGGAAACCCTTTTTCGGGGACAAACAACACTCTTGGAGTTAGTATAGAAAGGTGGGGGGGGCATTTTGTGTCTCTAACAGGGGTTAGGGGTTAAGGAGCCCCGCCATGCAGAAACTGTGCCACGACCGATTCTACGATAGCCCCCCCCCCCCCCAAACCAGCGACTTTCTTCGACGAGCGTTTCAAAGCTGCGCGGCAGGAGGAAGGATGCTATGAAAAAAAACATGCCTTCACACACTGTTTTATGTTTGTATTCTAGAGGACGATCGAACGATGACGTCGGGGGGCGGTCGGGGGCGCCGCATTTCTGGAGACACGGCCGGGAGCTGGTTTCAAAACCGGCGATTTTCGTTAAAGAAAAGGAGTTGGGGGGGGGGGGGGGGGGGGGGTAACCATAGAACGAGGCTCTCAGCCGAGAAAAAAAAAAAAAGATTTTCGAAAGGGTGAAACCACACGCGGGTATCAGTATCGGTGGGGCGTGCAATGGACCAAAGCTACGTACGATAAGGGGAGTCACTTTTTTTTTTTTTTTTTGGGGGGGGGGTGGGGGGGAGACAAGACTTTTTTTTTCTTTTTTTTTGACGCGTGATACGATAGAGGTGCTACAACACCTTTTTTTTTTCTGAGGTCCTTCGCGGGTTTGGGAGCTCAAGAGACATGTATGTATGTTTCTTCTTAAACCCGAAAACTAATTTGGACAAAAATCTAAAACTGATAGACGACTCGTATGATATACCGGATGAAAAATCCCATCATTAGCCTAGGTGTGCAGCTATCATATCACGGGAAAAATAAATGGGGCGTATTTTCCGACGATTTTGGTTTAAGGAACCGCGTCATTCAGAAAACAAAATAGCCAAAAAAAGGTATACCCATCTCTATCGTAGAACGAGTTTACGGAGAGAGGGTGTCGGACGGTCACTCGTGTTTCACGACATCCCCCCGCCGTCGTTTCTACCTCGACAGCTGCAGGTGGTGTAAGCATCCATCCTCGAACCTGTTGGAGAAGGAGCCACGGCAGAAGTCGGCGACGGAAGCGGTGCTGCCCCGCGCCTTAGCTCGGAGGAACTCCTGCAGGAGCGCTCTCCCCAGACTTGGTGCGGCGGCGCGGCGAGCCCATCAAGTCCATGCGTCAAGCGGAGTCCCGTTCGGTGGGTATGGCATGGTCCAACATGTACCCCAGTACGTGGTAGGGCCAGAGGAGGACCGCCCCGCCCCTGACCCTCGTGAAAGCTCTTCCCAGACGGCCCATGACGACGTCCAAGGCACCAACGTACTATGGCCGAAGCCGGAGGATGCTCAGCTGGAGCTCCGCCGCCGAAAGAACGAGAGCCGAGACCGGGGGCAAGACCACATCCGCGGGGCTGGGGATTCTGGCGGAGGAAGTGGAGGAGCAGCGGAAGGGGCGGCGGTGGCGGGAGCCATGGTGAGGATAGCAGCTCCCACCATCGCCGTGGTGGAGGCGACGGAAAGGGTGGTGGTTGCGGTAGCCACACGGTGGGGGTAGCAGTTCCCACCACCGCCGTGGAGGAGGCGGCGGAAACGGAGGCGGCGGCGACACGTCAGGGTCTGGGGCACGTCGTGGAGCACCCGGACACCCGTGAGAGTGATGGGTTTTGGGATACCCAATCGGGGATAGGGTGGCCGCAGTTCGGGGGGCGGTCAAGGCGCACGCAGGCTTAACGCGGGAGGCTGTCCCCAAGACGGCACATCAAGCTCCTCCGGCTTGACCGCGGGTTCGAGCGCCGACTAGGGCGAGGTCAAGGTGGTGATTGGGCCATGGAAGGGGGATCATCTGGGAATGAAGCCTTTACCCGCCTGTTGCGCCCGCTGACGGCGTACTTTGACCACGTCGACACGGGAGAGGGATACACTAAGTTCCGTGATTTTGGAGTGTGAAGTGGCACGCCCTTTCGCGACTCCAGTCGGGAGTTTCGCGTGCTAGTGTCGGCAGTTACGGGGAGCGAGCGCATTTTGGCTCCGGGGACAAACGTCGTGTCGGAGGTGGTTCGGATGGCGGTAAACGAGCAATTTCCGACTCTTACGCCTACGTTGTACACCCTGGTTCGAAGGTGAAGGACCCGCAGCTGTACGTCTCCGTTGGGTGCAATGAGGAGGGCTTTTAGCGACGTGGCTCATCATAAGACACCTGCCGTCAACGGCCAAAAAAACAACTATCTGCCTCGCTTTCGACACGGGAGCGCGGTCATCCGCCCCGTCGGGGCCCCGGCCCGCCGGTCATGGGCGCAGCCCCAGGGCCGAGTGCCGTCCCAGTCGCCTTCGTGGCAGACAGGATCGAGCCATAATCCCATTGTCATGCCCATCAACGATCCCACTGACCCTTGGCTTGACCAGACATCCATCTGCTGGCCACTATGAGAACATCACTACTATGCAGAAAGTTTCCCCATTCACGTCTCAATTGAGACCGATGACCGTCCCCTCTGGATCGTCGTCCTTCTTTCATCCTCCGCTCGCGCGCCGCTGCTCTTCGAGAAAACCGAGGGCTTTGCCTCAGCCGTCACGAAGACAGCCACTCCTCGAAAAATTGTAGGCATGAATTCATTAATGCGAGCTGCTCTTTGAACCCCCTGAATTTGGCCAACAAGTTGGCGAAGACGATAACACGTAACGACGTCGGAAAGCACGCATGACCGGCTGCCGCCGCGACGGCAATCTTCTCGCCCGAACGATCACAAAAAACACTTCGCCGTCGTCACTCAGGTCAATCGCGAGGATACCACCAGGATCAGGGCCAGGTAACTACTCATAACGGAAACACATACACGTCGGGCGACCATATGGCCGTATCCCGCCCTCGCCAGCCCCTTCCGCCCCCTCTCCCCCTCCTGGAATTCGCCACGGAGCCGCCCACAACCCGGGCGAAAACCCGAACGCGCGCCAGCCGGGTACGTTCCATTTGCTAGCAACTGACAGCTCGACGGCGGTATGGCACACCCGGCCCGTCCGCGCAGATGGCACTGTCGAGAATACCTCCTCTTATGTCGAGAACATGTCCGGGTGCCTGTTGCTAGCCATTCCAATAACGCAGCACAAATTGCCCCCGGCAAGAGCTCACGGGCTCCTACGCCGTCTGTTGAAGATCCTCACGGTGGGGTACCAGCGAAGGGAAACCGCGCTTCCAGCGTCGTTCCCCTCGGCCGAGGCATAAGTTCGGCATTGGGGGTGCACGCGCGCCAAACGCTGCCCCCATCAACCATGGCACGGGAGACTGCATTTCGCGCGCTCCCCCCAGGCACGCGCCGCGCAGCATTAAGGATGCATTGACCGCGCGTCGCCCTCCTAAGCGGACGTGTCCATCCCCTCCTCTCCCTGACCATGTGGTGGCGGTCGGTTGGAGGTGTGGGAAGGCCGAGCCCAAAACACTTCTTCCTGACCACGAGGTGGCGGCCGGTTTGACGGGTGGGAAGGCCAACACGAAAATACCGAGATCGTTTGCGAGGCTCAATCCAGCGTTTCCTTGGGATAGCAGCGGGCGCTCTGTCCTTTTTTCCAACGGGGAGGGGGTCGATAAGATTTGGCTACTTCGTCTCCCTTCTCCAAGAGGCCTGACGGAAAATAAACTTATCGGGGGGAAGTTTTGTTGCCACCTGCGTGGGTCCGGTTCCCGAAGACGTCGACAGGGTCTGCTGCCCCTGCTTCGTCTTCAAGCACGCTATCCCACGTGCATCTCAGGTTACGTCTGCCCCAGTGGTACAGGACGAATATCCTGCACACTCTGCGTGACGGACTCGCGGTGGCGCCACGGCCTCCAGCCCGATCATAAGCTGGACGCTATTCTCGTAAAGGTACGGAAGAATCGCATCTATGCTCGTCAAGCAGAAGCAAGCTCAGAGCCCCCTGCCCCCTTCGGGCGCGCAGTTAGAGCAGCTTCTTGCGATTATTCGCCCAAAAAGAGCGATGAGGCCACGAGTCGAGAACCCATGGATTCGGACTCGCAATCAATGTGCTCCCCGAGGCCTGGTGTTCCCGCAAGGGGACACTACAAGCCCGAGAAGTGAAGAGGACCGGCGTACCCAGATGGGGACATTGCAGGCCCAACTGCCCAAACGCAGCTTTCGACGGACCGGCATCGTCGGATTTAGATCCTTCTCTCGAACGCTCCATGCGGACAAACTGGTGTCGTTCTGGCGGACCATCGTCGTCCCAATTTCCGCAGTGGTCTGCTTCGTCGCGTTTGTCGTGGACGGCGTGTCATGCTCTTGCGCAGAGCAGCCGCCTACGATGGCCGAATAAGGCCGGGCGTTTTTAAAGACCATACAGATCCAGCAGTGGAGCTCATAATGTCGTCGCCTGATCAAAAGCACACACAAGAACGCATCGATCGGTCGAAGCTTTTGACTCCGAGCTGTTTTGGGACACAGGGAGACGAAGCAAAATGCCGTGCTCTATCTGGCACCTACCACACGCCAAATTCACAGCAGAATCCACACAAGAAAAACCACCCTTTTGAGTGAGCACTGGTGGCCCCACGAAATCGTTTGGCTGAACCCTGCCCTCTGGACCCAGTGTGGGGCATTGGTTTCCGGACGATGACCGCAGGGCCAACGACCCATACTAGCGGAGAGGAGGAAACATGCTCCGTGAGGCGCTTACGGCCGTGCGGAAAGTAATTCGCGAAAATGAGACCGGGTCGGCACACCCGGCCTCCTCTAGAGTCCGTGTTGCAGGAACCCAAGAAATTTCGTCAGTCGCCGCGGCCCGGACCGTTAACCGCGGCCAGCGCTCGTTAACCGCGGCCAGCGCTCGCAATAAAAGTCCTCTTTCCTTCGGAGTTTTTTTTTTTCGACCTAGAGTGTTCTCGGACGCGCCGGCCGACTAAAAAGCCGCGTGAAATTTTGGAGATGAGTTTCAGGCGTCGGCCCTGACCTTGCGCTGTCAGAACACGGCCCATGCCTCGTCGGGGGTGCTGTGACGCTGTTGGGCGTCGCTATACGTAGCGGAGGGGACACTGTCGACGACGGCTCACGTCCGTTCCACGTGCATTTGTCTAGAGGTGATCCCCGAGGGGGCGCAGGAATGTCGGTGTGTTAGGAATGGTTGTCCTCAAGGGTGCCGGTGTATTCACTCATCTCTCCTAAGGCTCGCTCTGCCTAGATGCAAAAGGCTGACATTGTTCCTCTAAAGGAACGCTCTAGAAGATAGAGCAGAGCAGAGAGCCGCGCAGTGAACGATGAGGGGTTTCCCGCCTGGACCATCGCCCTTACATTATCACCCATCTCTATGATGGCCTTGATGTAACCCTGACATCTCCTCTCACCCTCTGGTTTCACCCCCCAATCATGTCACGGCTTCATGTCGAATCCATAGAACTATCCATCTGCGGGGAGAGCACTCCATAATATACTGCGACGCTTGCATCGACGGGTTTGGCATCGCCCTTGAACAGGAGCAGGCGGACGGAGCTCCATTAACCCATCGCGTATGTCAGCCGTGCAACGCTCGACTCGGAGAGGCATTGGGCTCCTCTTGGTTTTGGAGATCGGCAGCATTGGTTGGGCCCTCGAACGCCTCCAAGGGCGCCTTTCGGGGGGTGGGGGGGGGGAAGGGGCGCATGTCCTCTGAACACAAGGCGTTGGATAGCGTTGGCAAAGTGGGGACCCACTTGATACGGGGGGGAGAAACCGATTCGTTTCGGCAGGCGATAACGCCTGCCAGGTAAAAATAGGGGGGACAACTGCTTTAAATCGTAAACGCCTAAACGGGCGAGAGGGGGATGATACCAGAACGGACAGACACATGCTTCGCACGATAGCTCGGTGAATAAACACTCTAGCTCTTTTTTTTCGTTACCGGGGGGTGAGGCTGCAGGGTTGGCTTGAAAAACGGCTGACCAAATACCTCACCCCCGCACACCGCCTTTTGAATATTTTAGAAAACTGTTCAGAATTGCGCACACCGCCGCCGACGACGAAAAAAAAAAAAAAAAAACAGCAGTAAAAGAACGAAAAAACAAGAAAAGAGAGACGCGTGTCTCGTCGTGGTGCACATACATACGATAGTGTATCTATATATATATATGTATGTCTAGGAGGTATTTCTCACTTTTTGTCGTTTAAAATGGTTTCTAAACGGCGGAAATCCTTGACCAAAAATCGTCGGAAATTTCGTAAAATTTGCTTTTGGCATGATGATTATCGTTCTATATTAGACTATTTACCTAGGCCCCGCGTGAGATTCCTCATCCGATATCATGAAAAGCAGCAATTTCATTTTTTTCCCAAAACAGTTTGTCGGGTTCAGAAGGACATGTGTCTCGATATAATTTTGCGGAGAGATCTATTGTTAACAGGGGTCATTTAATGCCTAGACTATGGGGTCACAACTCTGTCAATTCTTTGTCGATTAACGGTAAACGATAGCTTGGATTGTTCGCATCTAGGCCTTACGGTTACGGCGCAAAAAATTAAAAAAAAAAAAAAAAAAAAAAAAAAAAAAATGATGTTCTGGCCGAGATCAGTGCGAAAATTATGAGAAATTTCCGGTGTTTTTTTTGCAACACAATATATATATGGTGATGACAAGGCATTTACCCCTGTTAAGTTACAACGGTGGATCTCCGTAATAAGATTAAGAGGGGGTGTTACACAGACACAGGCCACACCCTTTCACAGATTTCTCTACCAGCGAGGTCGTAGGTTTTCACGTTGCTCACGCACTTGCGCTATTTAAGCTCTTGCATTAGCTCCACGCTCGCCAGGGACGAACTGAACAGCGTTTCAATTCCACGCGAGGCAAAAGCATCATCCCCTTTTCCCCCTATATACGCACATATACATGCCCTGTTCTATGCGGCCATAGGCTTTCGTGCTGCTTCAATATTCCGATAGGAATCCCCAATGAAATGGTAATGAGTAACCACGCTGCGCCAATCAAGCAAATCGACTAGATTGTGCTCTTGTCATAATGAGATACAAAGTCACTCGAGTGCGAGTAGCTCATATCTGGTATTAATATTATTAGTGAAAATTGGAGAGTATCCCCTGCCCTAGCCTTACCTTGCTCGCCGGCTGAAAAGTTTCACACGCACAGCTTGCAAGCCAGCAAAGAAAGCTGCTCAGAGTCTCAACCATTACCTGGAACCCCAAAGGTATATACCGGTACACCTATTAATTAAACTGGCCGAACTCACAAGAAAAAAAAGCTGGAACGCGCATTCGATGTGTCGTATACATTTTGAAGCAAATCTTCTAAAAAACACGTGTGGTCCTTAGCTAGCTCTGTGAGTTCCATAAACTTGGGGGTCCTCGATACCTCTCATCTTTTTGCAAGCTACGTTTTCGAGACATATATATATACAAGTACAAGTAAGTATCAAATTTTGCGAATACACTGAATGGAGGAGGAGGAGTTAAAATGACGCACACGACGAGAGATGTAGACTATCTATATATATATATATGCATGAACATAATACAAGTATTATTAGTCTACAGTCAGTACGTCGGAAGAGTAAGACTTAAGTGTGGTGAACTTAAAATTAATCTTTTTACTTTTTCTTTATCGAAAATCATCCCGACTAAAACACTACTTAAACTTGTAAGTATGATCACTAGCACTCTGTTAAAAACGACAGCAAGCAGCGCAGCATTTTAGTAGTTAATTGGTTGTTACAAAGTATTGTGTGGAGGCAGTGCATTTATTTCATTCATTAGAAGAGAAGATCTCTTTGACTTTTCAACCATTGCATTTCCAAGTCTGTAAAACGCACGATTATTACACTACCTGCTACCAGGTACGATGTACTTCTCAGGTATGTATGTGGGTATACAAGCTCATCGTAGTACTTTACACCTGCTGTGTGCGTACATTCGTCACAAAATATGACCCGATATTTCCACACGTCCACAGCATCAGTATTATATTAATAGTAGTAGTCAAGGATATACCTACAGTCCTACTAACTAAGTACTAATTAACCGTTCTTCTCCTGAGGGTGTCGGCATGGACATCATTGACACTGCTCTGGTTGTGAGCACGCACTGCTGTCGACGTAGATGGGTATGGATTTCCAAAGATCGGTTCAATGCGAAGAACACGCACAGACAGCAGAGGTAGGTATAAAAATTTCAGAACGTACACGACACTTTTGTTTTCAGGACACTTTGATCAATTTTCAGCGACAAAGTGGTTGACAGTAGTAGTATCAGACTTCTCACTTTTCTCTACACTCGAAACTCGCCAACTCGCATCTCTCGTTCCCCGAGAAATTTCCCGTGCTGTGGGATGGCATGCTATAACTATAACCCTATAACCCTATAACCCTATAGCCCTATAATAACCATGTAACCCTATAAGCCTATAACCCTATAATAACCCTGTAACCCTATGACCCTATGACCCTATAACCCTATAACCCTATAACCCTATAACCCTATAACCCTGTAACCCTATTGGTAACCCTGTAAACCCTAACCCTACTAACCCTGACCCCCTCTAGCCCATTTCTTTTTTTTTTCACACACATCTACTTTTTTTTTTTTTTTCTTCATCCTCCGGCGGGTGGGGAAAAATAAAGCTTTAGCTCCACCACACTTCCACGTGTTTTCATACGCGTCGTGTGTCGATTTAACTCAGTTGCTTTCGCAGCTACTTTTCCAAGCACATCTGGACAAACAAGCCGTGGTGTCACAGGTGTCGTCCCATGTCTTCCCCCCGGTTCTCGCGCCTTCAATTTTCATCGCGCATAGGGTTAAGCAAAATCCCACTGCGCGCTCGCCGATTTTTTATCGACTGTGCGTTGCTGGCTCACGCTCTCGCGCTTTCCGCAAGTCAATTTGTGCACAAGAAAAAGTCCCCACGAATTTACACGAGTACGAATGCACACTCGGGGGGGGATTCGAACTCACAAAACTGACCTATACCAGGCTCGAGGATGACCTGATACGCCACCGGGGCGACCGGCTGAACCCATAGAATACCGGTGGACATAAGTGTCCCCTAACGATGTGATAGTGATGTCACTGGGGTGAAATGGGGTGAAATGGTTGAAAAACATAGACAATAACTCAATCAATGTGCATCACGCCACTCACTGCGATGCGGCCGGCTCTCTGTCGGCAAACAACAAAATGTGTTTTAAGGCTTAGTTTGGGTAAGCTATTGGTTAACCTTTTGCAAGTGGACAAACGGTCTAATCCCCCCCTATTTTCTTGACTAATAATGGCGTCGCCGACAGACCACGGGTTTTGGGGTCGTAGGTTCGATCCCCACCATCCACAATAATAAACTTTTCAGAATTTCCCCATGTCGAACTTGAAAAATACTCTCCCTGGTATCCCCCACGAAATGAAACGGGGCGCTTGGATATTGACAGAGGTCCGCCGTATATCCGGCCGACCTGCTATCCCCCGCCGTTTCAGGGTGGGAGAGTGTTATAAGGCTTAGTTTGGATAAGCTATCGGCTGAACTTTTGCAAGTGGTCAAACGGACTACTACCCCACTAATTCCTTTACAAAACACACACCCCGTGCCGTCTGATTGTGTGTTCCACACCCTTTTGCTCTGTTGTTGTTGTTGTTGTTGTTGTTGTTGTTGTTGTTGTTGTTGTTGTTGTTGTTGTTGTTGTTGTTGTTGTTGTTGTTGTTGTTATTGTTGTTGCTGTTGTTGTTGTTGTCGTTGTTGTTGTTGTTGTCGTCGTTGTTGTTGTTGTTGTGTTGTTGTTGTTGTTGTTGTTGTTTGTCGTTGTTGTTGTTCTCACAATAACTCGCACAATTAACGAGTACGTGGCTACAGGACAGGCCATGATGATGGTGAGTGACGAGGCTCCACTAACCTGGAAGTGAGGGAAAAAAAATATACACTTTAATCCAAGGGGAGTCGCCGACCTACCTGGTATATCCTTAATGAGGACACGCACCCAGTAGTACGCGCTCGATCGGAGTATCACACACACAGCTTGCAAAGATGAGTTTCGACGAAATCTTCGATCTCAAACCCCTATAGCTGGAGTGAGTGTATTCTAATTTTATACATGTAATATATACCTGGTACATACTTAGTATATACTCCGGAGTATATAAATCGCATACACATAGCTTTGTGTTAAGTTGTTAGTGGGGTATTAGTCCGTTTGACCACTTGCAAAAGGTTAACCATTAGCATACCCAAACTAAGCCTTATAACATTTGTGCACAACCCAGAAGAGAAGAAACTGCATACCCTATATAAAAATATGCTGGGGTGTTCTCACATTAACTCGCAAAACCAAGTCCGTAGTCACTGGAGTGTAATAATGGAGAGTGCCCTCCGCAGAAGAGTTCAATGTATAAAGGAAACACAACATACGTGGTTGTCACACTGGAGTGTAATGGAGTGACCTCCGTAGAAGAGTTCAACATGTAAAGGAAATATATATAGTCTGAGCTTCTGAGTCTATCCAGCGAGCCATGAGGGGAGACCAATAAAGACACCGGAACCCATGAGGAGCACGCTTCCCAACACCTCGACCACCCGCGCATCTCCCACTCGGAGTACCACTACAGAGTGCACATGCATCCCCCACGCGATAGAGGTATATACCTTTTTTTGGCTATTTTTTTTCCGAACGACGGGGCTCCTTAACCCCAAATCGTCGGGAAAAAAAAAATAATAGCCCATTTTTTTTTTGGCATGATTCTCGCGTTGTGTCGTACCTAGGCCATATGGGGATTTTCCATCCGGTATCATAGCAGTTTTAGATTTCTCCATATGTATCAGGTTTTGGACCCGTGCTACGGTAGAGGTACATGTACCTTTTTTTGGCGATTTTTTTTTTATTTTTAAAGGGGGCTTACTTAACCCAAAATCGTCGGAAAAAAATAAAATAATAATAATAATAGGAGGTCATTTTGTGCATTATTCTCGCGGGCTGATTCTGCGATATAACCCCCCCCCCCCAAAAAAAAAAACGCGATTTTCTTCAACGAGAAAACGTTTCATGGTGTCTCGACATGAGCAAAAGGTTGCTATTACATCAAGGTCTCCATATATTTTCTTGTTTGCTCAACGGACTACACTATCGAGCAATGGCGTCGGGGTGGCACAAGGGGCACCGTATTGCAGGAGGTACGGCCGGGAGCTGGGGGTTCAAAACCGGCGATTTCGTTAAAAGAAAAGTTTGGGGGGGGGGGGGGGGGGGGGGGAGGGGGGGGGGGAGGGGGGGGGGAGGGGGGGGGGAGGGGGGGGCGAGGGGGGGGGGGAGGGGGGGGGGGCATCGTAGAACGACACTCTTCATTGTATGCCTAGGCCATAATGTCGAGTTTTTTCAACCGGGGTGGCAGTTACCCCCCGGTATATTTTATCGATCTAAATCAGTTTTTGGGCTAAGACGAAGGGCGTGTCTTCAAAGCTCCTACACTAAAGTGAGGAATATCCTCAGATGAAAAAGTGGGGTGCACACCTCTACACCGCAGCACGCGTCTTTTTTGGGAGATGGCTTAACCTCCAAAATTGAGGAACCACAGAAAAAAACGCGGTGCACCTCTGTCGCAGCACGCGTAGACCTGCACAGGCTCCAGTGTGGCAGTAGTCCGAGTGGGGGATGCGTGGTTGGTCGGTGGTGGGAAGCGTGCGCCCCTCGTGGGTTCCGGTGTCTTTGGTTAGTCTCTCCTCATGGCTCGCTGGCTAGGCTCAAAGCCTATCGTGCATTATTTCCCTACATAAAAACATAGGCATAACAGGGATAGGTAGGGGTAGGGCATGGTATAGTGCTGCGTGGTTGCAGCGTAGTGAGAAGATGAGGGGCGTCCTGCTTGTCCCGGGTCATCGTCACCTCCATTTTATCGCTCATCTATGACATGGCCTTGACGTGAGTGTGACATCTAACATCACGCGGTGTTTCACCTCGAAAAAACCATGACATGGTTTCACGTCGAATCTATAGACTATCTACGGAGAGCACTCCGCCACCCTAGACAATCGTAGATGCAGATCACCCACTGGCAATCTAAAAAACATGTCGATCGACAAAAACATCCAGAATTGGAAAGGGGATCTCGAAGATGCGGCTATTCGAAAGCAAACGAAAAAGAGGCTAATATAGATTCCCCCACACCCTCGTGATAACGAGGCTAAAAAATGCCTCATTGTTGCAAGATGTACAACCCTGTGAGATGGAGCCCAAGCGTTCTTCTCCCGCTACCACCTCCCACCACCACCATTCTTCTCCGTCTAGGTATCACATACATCGCCGATATTGCCCGCAGTAGTAGCAGCGACAGCGAAGTCGCCCAAACCATGCAGACGCCATCTTATCAATATTGGAGGCGACGACGGTCGCGACTACCTCAAATTGTGACGCCCACGGCGCCTGCATCTGCGTCCCAAAACCACCTGCGACGACGCGTCATTCTCAGCCCCACCTGGCCATCGAGTACCACTCCAACGCTGGGTTTCGGGCATTTTCCCTGACGTCTGAAACAACAGGTAGTGGCGTGGAAAGGCGGCGGTCGGGGCAAGAGGGTTGGTTTGACTCGACGGTCGTTTGAACAACTGCGTCAGCGGCGGAAGTGGGTCGGAATTTCGAGGAAGAAAGCCCGCGCACAGGCAGATTACCGCAAGCGGGGCGTCTAAAGATGCCGACGACATGAGTCGTAGTTCACTCTGAAGCTGAGGAATATATGTACACCCACACACTGGGAAAAGGCACGAAAAAAACAAAAAAAGTGGTACACGCACATACCTCTCATCATTTTAGCTGACACAAAAATTGTGCCCTCTCCTCCAGAAAAATATTAAAAAGTGAAATCGGGAGTCAGCCTACGATGTGCCAGGTCCATACTGGTACATATACGTCTCACTACACACAACTTGCAAACATGAGTTTTCGACAAAATCTTCGATCTCACAGCTGGAGTGTATTTTCATTTTTTTATAATATACATTCGTCTCACGATATACTCGCGCCTGAAAAACCCGACTACACCGCTTGACACCCAGAAAAGACTCGTGCCACGTATATATTACACGCAGTGTGTACCTATCACTACGCTCACGTACGTCAGACTCATCAGGTCGATTGGAAAAACAAAGAAAAGAAAAGAAAGAAACTAAAAAATATATATGTGGAAAAGAAAAGAAAGAAAGGAAAGAAAAGGAATCGAAACAGGAAAAAATTGAAGGGAAAATACAAAATAAAACGAAATAAGCAAGGAAAAAAGGAAAGGAAAAAAAAACAACATACAAATACTAGACTAGCAGACCCTAGGGACTGACTAAAGACGGCATGATTGGGCTCATAGAGGGGTAGCAAGTGCATCATCATCAATAGCACTGGAGAGAACGCCGCAAGGCGAAGAAGTCATGGCAGCCTTACGCTAACTTATGGCGGCCATTGGAAGGCCCATAAACTTCAAGACGATGATATGGCAGGACCCAGACTTTAGTCTCTTGGGCAGGACGCCCCCCCCCCCCCCTCCCCCCCCCTCCCTTCTTCCCCCCCCCCCCCCTCCGGTCGCTTAGAGATTCCGACGCTGGATGGCGCTGCCGCGGTCTTTACGTGTCGCTCTAAAACTCTGCATCTCTCCGCGTCATGCCACTTCCGCATGAATGACTCTGCTCCCTCCTCTACCCGCGGAAACCATCTGCCGGCCTTCTGTGTGCAGCCTTTCTCCACCCTTCCAATTCCATTCCAAAGGCCGACATATCCTCCTTGAGGTGCACCAACCAGTCCTTCTCTTGCCCCCCTGAGTAGCCCCATCACCTCCAACAAGCTCCTCAAAACACCATGCACCCTCTGTGGCAGACGCTCCTCCCCCATACGTGCCACGAATCCGCATGAAACAATATCTTCCGTTTGCGCATTATCGCCTTTATGCCCTCGGAAGCTGTCTTGGCAAGCGGGTTGGCGTACGATAGGGTGTGATCGTCGCGCTCCCGTTTCTGCCATGTCCGAGGCATCGGAGGAGCACGGATTGTCGAACCCGTGTGGTAGCTTGTCAATATAGTCAGACTTGTTCGGGCTCTGGACACGTCATGCAACCGTAGAGGAGTAGTAGCAGTGTCTCGATCACCTCGGCTTTTTTAGCAACTGCATCTTCAACCGTAAGCGCACATCCGGGCGATCGTAGATTTCCATCTTGTACCGCTGGAAGCACGCCCACAGGCCCTCTGAAGACCCCGCGTTATCTCTGTAATATACCCAGCAAGGTAGATATAATGTGCCGGTCGCGCCCCGGTGGCGTATCAGGTTGCATTATCCTCAAGCCTGGTATAGGTCAGTTTCGTGAGTTCGGGTCCCCCCGAGTGCATACTCGTATAAATTCGTGGGGACTGTTTCTTGTGCACAAATTGACTTGCGGAAAGCGCGAGAGAGCGTGAGGTAGCAACTGTTACACTCGATGAAAAATCGATGAACAGTGGGATTCTTGCTGAACCCTATATGCTCGAGAAAAGTTGAAGGGCAAGAGCCGGGGGGAGGGAAAGGGACGACACCTGTGACCGCGGCTTTATCCAGAAGCTGTGGAAAGGAGAAACGTGTGAAAAAAAAAATAATACGCGCCATATTCTATAAGAAAATACATTACCGCTTTTTCGACAAAACATGGTTGACATACATATACTCTTTAAGTTACATCATATACCCCTCTAAAACCTCAACCCTGACCCTAACCCAATGAAACGCAACAACCAACCAATGTACGGTGAAACCCCGTACGTCTCGTACACAGCAGTGTGTGTCAACCATGTTGTCGAAAAGAGTGGTAAGCTCTATAACTTATGATATATATACGCAGTTGATATCACGTCATCATGTCTTGACCATCCATGACGTAGTTTTCAATTCTTTCCCCCCACTCCCCTCAACCCCCCTCTAACGCCCCCTCTTTTCCAACCACCCGCACGATCGCCTAGACCTAGCACCACGCGTATAACAAGCCCCTACATATCTTTGATCTCACAGCCGGAGTGTATTTGAATATTATTTGTGACCTAAACCTCCCAACCCCCCCCCCCCCCCCCCCCCCCCCTTCCCTTCTCGCTCTCCCTTGCTCAAACGCCCCACCTAATATCAAAATCCGCCAGATTAATAAACACTTCACGCACTGGATATCACCTCATTATCTTTCTAGAGCCATCCATGCCGCTGCCCCCCCCCCCGCCCCCCCCGCCCCGAAGGCCCCCTTCTTCCCCACCACCTGCACCATCGCCTAGATCTATCACCACACGTATAACAAACCCCTCACCTAAAACCCTTCCTTTCCCCCCCCCACGCCCCCTCCACCCCCTCCCCCCCCCCCGCCCCCACCCCCCACCTCCCCAATCCCCCCACCCCATCCCACCCCCACCCCCTCGAACACTCCGCCCTCTCTCTACTCACTGATTGTACGACTTACCCCAGGATATACATGATAAACTGATGCATTATTTCCAAAACCGTCACATTTATCCCCTCAAAATAATGTTCAGTTTCCACGCACAGATTGAGCTGCCCCACACGCCCCACCTCCGCCCCAACCCCCCCCCCTATGATAAACTGGTGCATTTTTTCTTTCCCAAAACCGTCAGATTTATCCCCTTAAAAGGATTTATAGCTTCCACGCACAAATTGCCCGCCCGTCCGCCCCCTCCCCCCCCTCCCCCCCCCCCCCCCTCCAACCCCGCTCGCTTTTGATCAAAACCAGGCCCCCACGTCCTTCAAAACTCCGCCCCCCCCCTCACCGGTTATTCGACTTACAGGATTCACTTGATAAACTGATGCATTTCCTTCCACAGCTGTCATATTTTGTCCCCCTCAGAAACGGATTTTATAGTTTCTGCGCACAGACTGACTAATGTCACCCTGTTGACCCTGATAGCTACACTGTAGTTGTAAGGGGAGTCGCCGACCTATGTCCTTAATGAGGACACAACTCGTAGTACGCGCGATCGGAGTATCACACACAGCTTGCAAAGATGAGTTTCGACGAAATCTTCGCGATCTCACAGCTGGATGGAGTGTATTTTCATTTTTTATAATATAACAAAGTTTGTCTCGGGTAGAGCCGCGTTTCATTTGGTTTCATTGACGGTTGCCATTGCTATTTTCGGCCGCCACGTACACATTCTCCCTGACCGCCTTCTTCTTATTATCTTTTTTTTTCTTTTTTTTTTTATCCTCCGGCGGATGGGGAAAGAAAAAGCTTTAGCTAATCATATACTGTATGGTTTCAGTGATGAATACACAGCAGTATTGTGTCTTCTTATTATCATATACTACTGCTGTATGGTTATCAGTGATGAATACACAGCAGTATTGTGTTTTTTGACCGTTTCATCCCCAGTGACGTCATTTGGGACACTTCGACCGGTATCATGGTTGAAATGGGTTAGGGTTAGACTAGCAGAGGGTTTTAGGTCCATGGTTGTGTTGAAGAACACAATTTCATAACGTAGGACTACTGTCCACCATCTTGCCACCTCCATGCCTCTGTTTTCTACAAACAAGAAACGCTCCAACGAACGGTGCTGAGCAACTGGGGTGTGGGGATGGAGAATGTTTTCATTGATGGCGGCGAGTTTTCCCCGCTTTTTTCAGCATCATCTCGAGATCGGTTCATACCACGCGCACAGCTTGCACCAGTTAGTTGTAGAGTTACACATACTACTGCGTCAGTAGGCGGTGCGGCGGGGCGGGGCGGGGCGCTGGTTCACTCTTCTCGTCAAAAGTTTCGCCTTTGCGCGCGCTATCCGCTGGATGGAGGCAATGCGCGGCTTTTGCCGCACAGTTGTACGCATGTGGTCAAGAGAGAGAGAGAGATCTAGACTTTTTTTTAGGCCCCGGACCTTTCTTCGCCCCAGGCGGTTTTACTTTTTGGACGGGTCTTTTTCGTGAGGCGTTGAGCCGTAAGATTTTACTTTGTGCGGCGACGTGTACCTACTTTTTTTTGCCGTGCTCTGGTGGACACATCGTTCGTGCTTACTACTCCTAGGAGAAGGTTAAAGGGCGTGACACGTGGTGTATGTTAAAGCATTGATCTTGGAAAGGCTGTGTGTTGGTGTGTTCACCCCTTCTCGACTTGCGATGCGCCCCCGGCGATATCACAAGCTAACCCCATCTCTATAGAAGGAACCTTGTGCGATATACCTGGTACATCAGGTATTGTACATACGGTAAAATATGTGTGCAATACAGTATATCCTCAGGCTTGCGAAGCTGCGTGCGTGGCGCCGAAGTGTAAGGAAGGGTATTAGGCGGGAGACACAGACAGACAGTAGTCGGAATACAATCTCCGAGAGAACCCTCTGGGAATGTTCGAGGAAAAAGGTCTTCTCTGAATTGATGATTTCCCACCCAACTTCTTGGAAAATTCCCGCAGGTCGTGCGTTCTAACTTACTCCGCTTTGCCCCCTTCATGAACGCGCAACCGACACATATCACATATATTTTCATTCTTTACAATATATATTTTCATTTTTTATAATATATGTACAGCAGTACACACATACATGTCTAATAATTAATCATATAACTAACAATAAATGATATGCTCCGTTACCAAACCCAGGCGAGCACGCGTACGTCGGATATATTTAGTATGGGCCGTGTGGGCGTGCGGTTGACGCGTTCCCTGGGCGCGTGTGTGTGTTGACTGAAACCTATTACCAAGTACAACAGTGTCAGTTAAAGGCAAGGTTGCATTTTAGCTAGCGTTTCGTCGCGGCCGAAGACATTTTCTCTATCATCGTGGGAAAAAAAATCGTCCGGGTGTCTCAAAATATAAAAATGTATATTCGTACATCTTGTATTAATCATAACCCTTTAAATAATACTTCGAAGTATTACGCAACATCACGCGCCTGGTCGACACATTTTTTTTATTTTTGTTCCCCCATTTGCCGTTTGGGCTACACCTGGTCCCAAAGGCCCACTGGCCCATGACGGAGACCGTTCGCGCCATCTGTTCGGTCCTGCTGGTGTACACGTACGTTTTGCCCCCCCCCCCCCGCCCATGTCATCCCGATGCTGCCGTCTCCAAAGAAAGGGGATGCATTCCATTGCGTGGTCAATGGTCAATCGTCAAATGACTTATTAATAGTAAGGCAAGCAACAAATGATTACGCCCCCACCTCCCTCATGTTTTTATTCCACGAGAGAGCAGAACCCGACATAGTGTGGTGGAGCATAATAATTACAACGACGTGTTTGATTTCATTTTTGTGCCAATAGAGGGGAACGGAATGTGTCAGAGGGAGCGGCAGTAGGAGGAACATAGACGGGTAAATATGTGGCATGTGGAGACGTTTGGTGCACGTTAGATTTAGCAGAGAGCGAGGACACGATCGCGTGTTGTTGTTGTTGTTGTTGTTGTTGTTGTTGTTGTTGTTGTTGTTGTTGTTGTTGTTGTTGTTGGGTGTTGTTGTTGTTGTTGTTGTTGGGTGTTGTTGTTGTCGTTGTCGTTGTTGTTGTTGTTTTTGTTGTTGAGTTGCTGTTGTTGTATTATTGTTGTTGTTGTTGTTGTTGTTGTTGTTGTTGTTTTCGGGTGTTGTTGTTGTTGTTGTTGAAGGTGTCTCTACTACTGCTCCGTCTCGAAAGGGATGCGGGGGGTCGAGGTCAACGACCAAATGACTATAATAATAACAATAAAGAAAGGCAAGAGCAACAAAAAAATGGTACCCCCCCGCCCCCCCCCCCCCCCCGTCCCACTCTGATAATTATCTTCGCTCCTCCTCCTCCCGTTGTCCTGTTTTATAAAAAATATTTCAAGGACGTCAGCCGTGAGTTCGACGAATTTCAGGTCAATTGATACTCATCTTTTCAAGCTGCGTTGTTGGTACTTACTTGTAATAATGTACTATTATTGGGCGAGGGGTCCTATTTTTTGTTCACTATTATATTGTCTAATAATGGTGGTAAGTGTTGGTATTTTTATTTGTTTTATTTTTCATTTTTTTCCCATCACACACATTTACTTTCCAGCTTCTCGTGGGCAGCAAGCCATGGTCACCCCGGTGTCGTCCATTCTCCCCCCCGGCTCTTCTTGCCTTCGATTTTAACGCGCACATACATATATAGGGTTCAGCAATCCCACTACTGCTCGTCGATTTTTCATCGAGTGAGAGAGTGTAATTCATGTAACCCCTTACTCAGGCCTATATCATGCTACGTAGTATCATACGGTAAATATATATATAGAAGGGTGCATCTAGATCTATTTTTGTTTCTGGCGCTGCTGTAGAGGTCTCGTCCCCGCCTAAGAAAATCCACCACATAATACCTCATCATGATATAATTATGGCATCCAAATCTTGATTCTCCCATCGTACCCCCCCCCCCTAACTTTTCTTTTACGAAATCGCCGCGGTTTTGAAACCAGCCCCCGGCCAATTCTCCTGAAACACGGCGGTGCCCGTTACCACCCCAAGGTCACCCTGTTGACCCTGATAGCTCGTACACTGTAGTTGCAAGGGGAGTCGCCGACCTATATCCTGAATGAGGATACACAACCCGTAACACACGCGCGATCAGAGTATCACACATACAGCTTGCAAAGATTTTGAGTTTAGACAAAATATTCGATCTCACAGCTGGATGGAGTGTATTTTCATTTTTTTTATAATATATTTTCATAGCATATCCTGTTCCTCGTGGGTCGAGCTGGGCTCCATGAAAGCGTTTTTTAAAGAAAATCGCTGGGTTTTTTTTTGGGGGGGGGGGCTATCGTGGCAAGAATCAGCCAATGCAGATTATCGCGTATGGCAAAGATACGTGGGCTTTAGACGGCACCCTTGCCCCACTGTCGACGGACACAGCCGCCGTCAAACGAAGAACTCCGCATGTACTACACTGAAAAAACTAGAGTATGTGATACTCAAGTCCAAAGACGCGTCCTACTTTGACGCGCGGGTCAAAACACTCGAGACCCCAGTCTTAAACCCCGACATCCTCTCTTAGTTTCGTTTTTTGGCTGACTGACGAATTGCTGACGATAATAGGTTCCCCCCCCCCCCCGCAAACAAGCGATTTCCTTTTTGACGAAACACTTCTTCATGGATGGCTGCTCTCCGATCGACACGACGAGAAAGGACGCAAACGAACAAAAAATACCAGCAATTTACTTTGATGATCAACACACTTCTTCATTCACGGCTACTCTCCGAGATCGACACCAACCAGTATTTGTTTGAGAAAGGCTGCAAACGAAAAAATATGATCTTCTTCCCTAACATTTCCTTGTGTGCAAAAAAAGGACTACGACATATCGTCCGACGGTGACGTCGAGGGGTGGCAAGAGGGGCAACCGCATTTTTCTTCAGGAGATACGGCCGGGAGCCTGTGTTCAAAAACCGGCGATTTTTGCGTTATTATTAAAGAAAAGTTGGGGGGGGGGGGCTACCGCACACATAGAACAACTCCCGAGGGTGGGGTATAGAATACCTATGGTAGATTTTATCGAGTCTTTCTCAAGTCTGAGGAAGGAGACGAGAGTTCAGAAAAAAACATTTTATAATAATTATTGTGGTTTGGCGTTAGTCCACGGGTAAAAATTACTCGAAAATTGCCCCCTATTTTATTGTAGTTATATAAAAGGGATGAAAAAGTGCCCGTCCTCTGACCACTGACGTATATTTCCCGGATCTCGGGGGGCCCCTCCCTCCAACTGACTCTATCTGACTCTATCTGACTCTATCTGACTCTATCTGCTGGGTGCATATTAGACATGATCCTCTCGGGGAAATTTTATCCCGCGGGCGAGGCGAGACCGACGCGGAAAAAACGTTATTATTAATAACAAAAAAAAAAGACTTCAAATTAAAAGTTCTTTTTTGTTGTTTTATTTGCCGTTTTTTTTCCGCACCACAAAAAACCGGCAACAAACAACAAGGGTCCACACTATTATTAACAGCTTGTAGGGTGTAGGCAAATTGGTTGAGACCTTTTTTTGCCCCTCCACAGCCTAACGTAGCACCGTACCAGCGGTTTTGGAATTATGGCGAGAGGGATACGTCTTGCCCCTGTGGAAAACGGTTGGAGTTATATCCGGAGACTTGTTCATTTGAGCTGCGCCCCCGCGTTGTTGTATATTAATATTATAAAAAATGAAAAGACACTCCAGCTGTGAGTTGTATATATTACATCTCTTCTTCTGCGCTTGGCACATACATGAGTGCGGGATGAGTCAAAGCAGGTGCGGAAAGTGTGGCTAACGCAAACCCGTATTATTAGAGCCCTCCAAAATCCAAAATCCCCTCCCACACTATAATAATGCGAAGTGTAATTTGTCCTCCAAAACGGGTTTCCATTTTTGTTGCAAGCCCCTGGGGTAGTGTTTAAAAAGTATTGTTGAGTGGGGTATTATTACGGAGATCCATTGTTAACAGGATGAAATTTCACAAAACAAAAGGGGGGAAGCATCGCCACTTTATCTAGGCGAGCTCTCCTCCTGCGCTACAACAACTGCTGTGTTCGATCGAGAGGCTCTGTATGTATGTACTCGGCAAGACCAGCCAACGAAACAAACTGTAGCAAGAGAGCGCTTTTACACAAAGCCCCGGGGGCGTTTTCGCCTCCTTTGCTGTTTGATCATTAATCCTGCTAACAATTGATCTCCGTCGTTTTAGTCCGCTTGACCACTTGCAAAAGGTTAACCGATAGCTTACCCAAACTAAGCCTTATAACACTCTCCCACCCTGAAACGGCGGGGGATAGCAGGTCGGCCGGATATACGGCGGACCTCTGTCAATATCCAAGCCGTTTCATTTCCTGGGGGATACCAGGGAGAGTATTTTTCAAGTTCGACATGGGGAAAGTCTAAAAATGATTACTATTATTATAAAAATTAAAATACACTCCAGCTGTGAGATCGACAGTATTTTGTCGAAACAAACTCATCTTTGCAAGCTGTGTGTGACACTCCGATCGCGCGTATTACGGGTTGTGTGTCCTCATTAAGGATGTAGGTCGGCGACTCCCCTTGCAACTACAGCATATTATATATACTTCCACGCTATATTTCCAAATCTGGATAGTAGTAATTGCTATTATCATGGAGTCATATGCATATAATATCATACCTATCTAGATTTTATGATCGTACAATTTGGAAATAATGCCTTGCCACTAGTTTTATTTTGTCAGCATCTTCTCCATGTATGTACATCAAGAGATCCGGGGAGAATAACTCGAGAGAGTACCGTTCAAAATACAAAATCTTGCGCGCTCCTCGCTTGTCTCGCTCAGTGTTGCAACGCCCATCATCCGCGTTCACGTCTCGAGATGCAGAACGGATACGGCAGGGCGAGAGGGGCGTTGGAGCCACCCCCCGAAGACGGCGCTCGAACGAAGCGATTTGACCGAGAAACTCCCCAGTAGTCCCGCTCGAGAATCCCATACATACTGAGGCCGAGACAAAAAAAAACTCCTGACCGAATCCCCTCAAAAAGAATCGTGACACAGTGATCATGTATATAGCTTCCGCGCGCACACATTGAAGTGCCCCGCCCCTTCCCCCGATTCCTCTCTTGTTCTAAAACGCGCCCCCACCTGACAATCAAACTCTGCCAGAGAGTAGTAAACACTACCAGCCAGCCAGCTGATATCACCTCATTATCTTTCTGGCCATCCATGCCGTGTAGTGATATGGGAAACCCATGCTCAGGGGGTCGGCTTGCTCGCGGGGCCCACCTCGTGCGCGGGGGGCCTTGATTGCGCGGTGGCAGCGGATACAATAGAAGTCCTCCAGGTGTTGATCATAACGTATCTAGATAAATCCATTATATTACTGTCGCGTACATCCGCGAGAGCATATATTATCACAAATCAAGACGTGGGATTATGAGTCAAGATCGGCCAGAAGCCGCTCACAAACCAGGGGCAAAAACTGGACCAAACCAAGACTGAAATAAAGGGTATACAGCAGTACCCCATCGGAATCAACCCCAGAGAACTAAACACACCGTAGAAGGCATGTCTCCAGCGGGGTGGCTGACATCGGCCAGAAGCCGCCCACAAACCAGGGGCAAAAACTGGACCAAACCAAGACTGAAATAAAGGGTATACAGCAGTACCCCATCGGAATCAACCCAGAACTAAACACACCGTAGAAGGCATGTCTCCAGCGGGGTGGCTGACATTCTGACAAAACACACCATCACCCACAATAGAAAGCACTCATTTCTCAATACCAAACATCCTACAACGCTCGTACATATACGTGAAATCATGAATCAATTGTCTGCCGTAGATTACAATAAACTGTCCTACGGCTCATCGGGCAGGCTGCAAGTACTAGATAGATCTTTCACCCCCCCCCCCTCCTACTTGTATGTCTGCCTTGGTAGCAGTGCGCTTCTCTCTATATATATATAAATATATCTCTGATGTATTTATCCCGAGATAAGAACATAGTTCTCCCTTATTCTACCAGCACATATATATTCGACATCCCCCGAACATGGACCAGTCACAAATCAAAAACCCGAATAAATAACAGCGTCAAAAAATCAAATCCAAAATATCCCCCAAACACTATCTATATTATTATAAAAAATAAAATACACTCTCACACAGCTCTGTGAGATCGAAAATATTTTGTCGAAAAACCAACTCATCTTTGCAAGCTGTGTCGTGTGATACTCCGATCGCGCGTATTAAACGCGGGTTGTGTGTCCTCATTAAGGATATAGGTCGGCGACTCCCCTTGCAACTACAGTGTAGCTACGATCAGGGTCAACAGGGTGATGTTAGTCAGTCTGTGCGCGGAAACTACAAAACCCGTTTTTGAGGGGGACAAAATCTGACAGCTGTGGAAGGAAATGCATCCGTTTATCAAGTGAATCCTGTAAGTCGAAAAATCGGTGAGGACGGGGCGGAGTTCTTAAGGGTGTGGGGGCCTGGGTTTGATCAAGGCGGGGGGGGGGGGGGGGGGGGCAGCTTAATCTGTGCGTTAAAACTATAGATCCTATCCTGTAAGTCGTACAACCAGTGTGGAGAGGGCGGAGCGTTCGAGGGGGGTGGGGGGGGAGGGGGGGGGGGGGGGGCGAAAAGGTTTTTAAACAACATCTTTAGGTCGCATAGATGTAGGGTTTGCTATACGCATGGTCCTAGGTCTAGGCGATGGTGCGGGTAGTGGGGAAGGAGGGGGCGTTGGGCGCGGGGGGGGGGGGGGGGGGGGGGATTGCAGCAGAGGCATGGATGGCTCTAGAAAGATAATGAGGTGATATCCAGTGCGTGGAAGTGTTTATTACTCTGCTGGCAGATTTCGATGTTAGGTGGGGCGTTTGAGCAAGAGGGACCAGGAAAAAAATGAAAAAGAATGGGGAGGAGGGTGAGGGGGTTCAAGATGTTTAGGTCACATACGTATAATATAAAAATACACTCTAGCTGTGAGATCGAATAATTGGTCGAAACTCGTCTTTGCAAGCTTGTGTGTGATACTCCGACCGCGCGTATTACGCATATATGTAGAGGATTGCTATACTCGTGGTGCTAGGTCTAGGCGATCGTGCGGGTGGTGGGGAATGAGGGGGCGTTTGGCGGGGGGGGGGGAACACTATATTATAATTAGCGTAAATCACCATCAAAATCTGATAATCAGTCCAAGCGCATCAATTGTGAAACGACGTGTTCGCTGAACGATAGACACGATGCCTTGCTCGCGACCTGTACCAACAGAGTTGACAGACAAAAAATCAGTTTTCAGCACTGACCATATGATCAGGTGCCTAATCAAACACATCACATCTCCTATCATATCATAATATACCGTAATGAGGATTGGAGGATTGCACCAAGACACCCATTGGGAGAGCAGCCTATGAGTGATACCATACCATAAATGTAACCAGAGAGATGTCAACGACCATAAATTGTCATTCGTGACATACGTGCATATATGCGCGCGTATATGCTTGCGCAATGACTACGACGTACCGGCGCGCGATGTTACTGATTCAAAGAACAAATCGTCCAGAGACCACAATTTATTCGTGTACACTTTCACCCAATAAATACTACCAGAAGAGGTATACTTTCAGAGCACACCTAAAATATCTTCCATAAAAAAACACAACCAACCCCGAAAAATCCCAAGACAAACCACATACAGTAGGGGTGGCCCTGTACAGTGCGGATATGTGTCACAAAAAATTATCCGCACTATACCGGGCACCCGCACTATATAAAAACCGGCCACTATAGAGGGGTTTATATTGTGCCAAACGATTTTACCCGCACAATATCGGACACCCGCACTATATGACCCGCACTATATAGGGCCACTTACTGTAGTATCACGCAGAAGATATTCTACCTCATGTGGAGATGGTGAATCCCAACGGCCATGATACCCCCCAATGAATTGCCAAATCATGCAGAATAGATAGCCTGATCAATTTTCCGCTGCTGTCTCATGGCGGGAGTGGGCTCTACTTATACGTGGTCATACCTTACCCACCAGCTCAGTCACACACACGGGGGGGGGGGGGGGCTACTACATATCCCCAACCTCTCGCCAATTTTAATTATTATACTCGTATTCAGAAAGCACGGAAATAATAATGGAGTCTTTCGTCGGATTGCATACAGCAGTGCTCAGTACCATACGAGTAACCTGCTGCCAGATAGATGTACGTATATGCGTGTACCACCTTGGGTTGTGTGCGTTTTTCCATGGGGTATTCCTCAGCTCCAGAGTGACTGGAGCCTGTCCTGTGGCCACGGACTTGATTATGCGAGTTAATGTGAGAACAACAACAACAACAACAACAACAACAACGTCAGCAGCATCGTACGTACCTTTTCAAGAATATGAGCACGACAATAAATAAAACCGCAGAAAACAATAAAAATAAATAGAACGACCGTTGGTTCGTTGAAAAGTCATTTCTCACATTTCATCATCTCGTGCTACATCCGTCCCTCTCTATTAATAGTACTACTGACCCCGGCCGTCGGGCCGGCCTTCCCTCGGCCTCATTGGTCTCCTGGCCGAGGCTGGGTCCTCTTCCCCACCGTATCCACCTGGGCGATTGCACGTTGTCGCCCCAAGTGGCTTTTGTGAGCCGAGGCTCGTGCTGGCGCGGAAGGGGCGGTCCCCTTCTTCCTTGCTGTTGTCCTGCTCGCTTCCTTTTCCCTGATCTTCCCCAAATCCCCTGCTGCTGTGCACATGCATGCATGCCGCTGCTCCACGCTCATTCCCATGAAAGCTTCGCTTGCGGCTGTCGTTCCACTGCCATCCCCCCTCTCCCAACCATCGTCGCGCAGAACTGCTCGTAACTGCGGCTCAGAAGTCAGCCCCGAAATCGCTCGCTCAAAATGCAAGCACGTACAAGGAGGTCTGGGGCTCTAGCAGTGTGTAGGACCGTGTGGCTCTTCTCCTAGACTGGAAAGGGCTTGGTGGACCTAGTGTATCTGGCAGTGCCACCCGACGACGCGGGTACACAACAAGTTCGTGCGCGCGTTCATTTGACCGCGTGTTCCACACTGACTGGCCAAAGGCTCACCCCCACACGTTCGTAAAAGCCCAAGTGGTTCAAGGTTCCTATATAAACGCGGGGTACCGTGTACGGTTCTGAACGCGCAATTCGACGCGAGCCGGGACGAGAGGGAAGGGACTATAAATTTATTGGAATCTTCTTGTGCACGATCAAGGTTGAAGGGGCACAAACATATACGCACCGCCGTTGTGCGGGGAGGGGCGAGAAAAACGTGCTTATTTGAGTGACCCCCCCGCGGGGACATCTTTGAGTTGCAATTGGGGAGAGGGAGTTAGTTGTAGTGTCTTGGGAGAGAGAAAGATAATGTGCGAGAACCAGATAATAACGAAAGGCATGAACGAACGAGAGCACAAATGAAAATGAAAACAAAACGCGGAGAACACCAACAACCCCTCTCTTTCAACCACAAAAACTCATATCATCACACCCTCTAAAACTCTTCGTAATCCAACCACAAGAATATAGAGCAGTGAACCCTCCAATCCAACGGGGGCGCGGGAATGGTTCATTGTACGGATTGAGTAGTTTCACCGTTTCCCACCGGCCGAAGGTGTAGCTCACACCCCTGGCTAATTCCAAGCAGTTACAATGGTTGCTAGATGTATTGTGTCCAACGCGCGGGCACAATATAGACCATATATATTATAAAAATGAAAATACACCCCAGCTGTGAGATCGAAGATTTCGTCGAAACTCATCTTTGCAAGCTGTGTGTGATACTCCGATCGCGCGCATTACGAGTTGTGTGTCCTCATTAAGGATATATAGTCTATAGTTCTAAATAAATGCGTATGTCGGGGGGGGGGGGGGGGGGGGGGGTGTGAAACGATTTACAGTAATATTTATCCGCCTTGAAAAACGTATAGATCCCACACGCGTCCCCCCGATAAAACATAGCATAGAGGGTACGACAAAAAAGTATACCCTGGAGGTACCTTATTTTTTGGCTGTTTTTTTTTTGTCTGAATTTTAACGGTGTGAGCTCAAAATCGTCGGAAATCGGCCATTTTTTTTTTGGTTGTTGTTGTGCAGAGGATTCTCGTTTGCCGTGCACCTAGATAGAGGCCATGGGATTTTTCAAATCCACGGTATTATTATAAAAAATGAAAATACACTCCAGCTGTGAGATCGAAGATTTCGTCGAAACTCATCTTTGCAAGCTGTGTGTGATACTCCTATCGCGCGCATTACGAGTTGTGTGTCCTCATTAAGGATATAGGTCGGCGACTCCCCTTACAACTACACTGTAGCTATCAGGGTCAACGGGGTGATTTTAGTCAGTCTGTGCGCGGAAACTATAAAACCCGTTTCTGAGGGGGACAGAATCTGACAGTTGTGAAGGGAAATGTAACAAGCTCTGGTAATAATTTTAGCAGTTTTACCTTGCTCTCCCAATATGTTTCGGGGAGATGAGTGCATCCCTCAAGGTGGGCTAGTGTTATGGTATTCCCCCTGTGGAAGCTTAACTAACAAGGCGTGGGAATATGGGATACGGCTGGATATAAAAGGGTTTCACATGCCTTTGAAGGCATGTATGTGCGTATAATATTAGGTAAAAGGGGAGATGATGATTTTGCCTCTCGCGGAATTGAACGCTATTATTCAGTTCGTCCGTGGCGTGTGTGGAAATAATAATACAAGAGCTTATCTAGTACTACACAACAAGTGAGTGACCAACGTGGAATCTGCCTTAGTAGATAAACCTGCAAAGAAGGGTGGCCTGTGTCTGTAACATTCCCTGAGTCTCAGGAATAAACATATTGTAACGACGTCAGCTGTGGTTCGATGACGTAGGGTCGATACCTCATCTTTGCAAGAAGAGCTGCGTACTAAATCGATCGCCCCCGTCTTTAGTTAATGAAACTTGACCTAAAATTACATTGTACTCATAGTTATCAATTATCACGTACAACAATTTGACATACCATAAGAAATAATTATCTGAACACTTAGAGGCTGTACCAATCGCAACCTCTCATAGAGGCCGTATCTTAACATGTGTTACTATTGCCTTATTAAAGTTGCAAAATAGGGTGTACTCACAAGTGTACTACCAAGTACACCTTAATATACATGGCGTCGACGGCAGGACGCTCCCAAGTGTGTGAAAAATCATCAAAAAAAAAAAAAAAAAAAAGTGGTAGCACGTCCACCCTCTCCTCCATCATCGTAGCGCGCATCGTATCCAAGCACTTCCTTCTGTCTCTCTCTCTCTTCGATGAACCAGAGATGGCTACCGTACACCCCCTATCATCTCACCGACAGAGGTGTGTCACCACTTTTATTTCTGAGAGGGTGTTTCTCAATTTGGTGGAGCTTACGACATGTCTTAACCCCCTAAAACTGATATTTTGGAGAAAACCAAAACTGACTTGATCTGGAACCGGGTGAAAAAACACCTTTTGGGAGTCTAGGTACACAACGAGAACCATATAGACTACCATATGTATTAGTCTATATAGTCTATATGCGAAAACAAAAAAATGCGCCAAATTTCAGACGATTTGGGGTTAATACTTAAGGTGTTGACCCCCGTCATCCGGAAATGATTTAAGACGAAAAATGACTCTACAATTGTTCAGGGTTGTGTGTGCTCTTCGCGTTGATAAACTAAGATTATCACACGCACTACTAGAAGACTATACATCTATTTATGTACTACAACAAGAACCAGCACTTTTAAAGCAACCACAGTCAGGGTGTGTGTGCCCGCCGCGTCGATATGCATTTCCCCCCGGGACAGACGAGATACCTCAGCTAGCTGTGTGTGGTCAAAAACTACGAGAGAGACCAAGAAGAAGAGATATTTACGCACGTTTGTTGGCGAAATATCTACTTTTTGCAAGAAAATGTGGTTTTGGCCAGATGATTTCGGCCAGATGCACGATCAATGCCGAACCGCAACGAGCCCGGCACGCGCGGAATTTTTTTTTCATGATCGGGCACCGGCTCTAAACAACCTCCGATTATCGAGAGGGGGACAACGGTTCTGTAGGGAATACCGGCAGGGAATACGAACTCTTAATGTAACGTTTCACCGCTTTCCACTTGCCAAACGCATCCGCCAATAATTCCAAGTAGTAGTAGTAGTAGTTACTCCCCCAATTGAAACGCGGTCGCAAACCTTATCCCGCACTTTATTAGCATCCAAAAGCAGTTAGGCCTCCAAACGCGGGGGAACAGTGGTAGTTTTATGGAAGGAATACGTAATTGAACCGTTGTCCGCCCGCGAAAACACTGCTAGTCATAATTCCAAGTCTAGGTAGTCCTCCAAGCGCGGGAACAGTTTACAATAATAGTCAATGCTATTGCAGTTGCCGCGGGAATCTGGCGAAGGCAGAAGATCTAGGATTCGGATACGGCATAAAATGAGTTTCACATGCGTTCGAAGGCTTTTGCATGTATGTAGAAAAGGGGGGTGGGGTGCAACTGCGCTTCGCGGATGTTGCAGCGCGCGCTTAGCGCTCAGTCCTATCCGTGGCCAGTTGGATTCGCACAAGTTCCAGCTTCTTCTCTTCTAAGACAAGTGAGTGAAAACGCGGAACCTGCCCAGTAGAGAGACGTGCGAGAGGGTGGTCTGCGCCTCTGTTGTCAGGGCTGTGTCTGACAGTGATTGGTGTGGACATCTTATAATATGATCGAGGGATTACGTACTTTAACCTTTTTCCGCCCGTAAAAAAACACTCCTGCATTAATTCCAAATAGTTCGGCCTCCAACCGCGGCAGCAACAGTAGTTAATGACGGGATTAAGCAGATTAACCATATATATTTCCGCTTCTCGGAAAAGCAATCCCGCACGAACTTCCAACACAAAAGTAATTCGTCCTCGCCGAACGCAATCTACCCATTTTCCGCACCTACCTGCACAAAAACAATCAATGAAATCCACACTGATATTCCAAGTGGTTAAGCCTCCCGAACGTGTGAACAGTAACAATATCTGGAGGGAATTGCGTGCGGACTATATTGAACCTTTGTCCCACCTCCTCCTGCTGGAAAAACAATCCCACACCAACTATCCTCCAAAACGCGTGGACGGTACATAGTCATGAAAGGACCACGCGTAACGTAAGTTGACCGGTTTCCGCCTGCGAAAAACACTCCACAAAACACCGATACCGAAGCAGCTAGGCCTCCAAACGCGAGAGCATTCGTTGCGAAGGGGGCTCTTGACGTAGTCGAACCATGCGCCCCGCCCCCTGAAAAAAAACACTTCTCCGACACACTCTACTTTTTTTTTGGTTTTTTTTTTTTCGCGGACATCTCTACTTTCTTTTCCAGCTTACGGACAAGCCGTGGTCGCAGGTGTCGCCCCTTCGCCCCCCCGTTCCTTTGCCTTCAATCTTTATCGCGCATAGGGTTCAGCAACCCCACTCATATACATTTCTAAGCAGTAGTTAGGCCTCCAAACGCGGGAGCAGCAGAGCTCGTAGTTACGCGAAGGGGATCACGAAGTTTAGCCGGCTTCCGCCCGAGCTATCCTACACTCTGGGGGTGCCCAGCAGGAAGTCCCCGAGCTACTCACATGAGGGGAGAGCTCAATATCTCACCCGATACTACACGACTTCGAAGGCGTTCGTTCGCACAACACCCGCCGGGGCCAAGCTTCTATGCGGCCGTAGTCTTGAAACAATATGTACTCCCCGAGTGAAATTACTTGATCATATGACTAACCGCTAGTTCCTCACGCGAGGAGGAGCTCACAAATCGGACAGAGGGGTATACCTTTTTTGGCGCAAAAAGTGCAACCCCCTCGTACCGTGTGGGAATGACTCTGTGTTGGTATATATGTAGCAAGCCATGGCCTTTCGCTGATGAATTTCGCAAAAATTAAGACAGCTCTGCTCGAACACGACGAAAGCTTAAGGTCATGCAGAAGAATAAGCAGGTGCGGGGGGTGGGTCGGGTAGCTTCTCGAGCGCGCGCAAGTGATCCCGAGCGCAACAATAACAAAAAGGGTGCCAAATGCGACTTCCCCACCGTAGCCTAGGGGATACAGCCGACGCGCGGGCGATAACTATACAATAGAGGCGTGAGAAAACCACCTTTTGTTTTTTCTTCGCGGGGGCTCCTCACTGACATAGAAGCTTCAACAGAGACCTTTCTTAAACTAGTTCTTTATAACCCCAAAAACTGTTTTTTTTTGTCAAAGAAAGGAAAAAATAATAACACACCGCTACACACCGGATGATAACATCCCACACGGGCCGCCTAAGAGGTGTGACGCTTGCTACGACAGAATAGGGTATAACGTTTTTTTGGCTATTATAGCGTTTTTTTCTGGATGACGGGAGGCTCGCGAAAAAATCGTCGGAAAAATATGGAGGAGTTTATATATGTTGTTTTGTGCATCAAATTATCGTTGGTTGTACAACACCCCCAGGCCACAGATGGGTTTTTTTTTTCGTCCCCCAGGTCCAACAGAGTTGGTGTTGAGGAACTTAGTGGGGTATTAGTCCGTTTGGCCACTTGCAAAAGGTTGACCAGTAGCAGCTTACCCAAACTAAGCCTTATAACACTCCCCCCCCCTGAAACGGCGGGATAGCAGGTCGGCCGGATATACGGCGGACCTCTGTCAATATCTAAGCCGTTTCATTTCCTGGGGATACCACCGGGGAGAGTATTTTCAAAGTTCGACATGGGGAAAGTCTGAAAAAGTTTATTATGGTGGATGTGGGGCTTGAACCCACGACCCAAAAAACCCATGGTCTGTCGACGACGCCATTTATTTGTTAAGGTATTAGTGGGGTTATTAGTCCGTTTGATCACTTGCAAAAGGTTAACCAATAGCTTACCCAAACTAAGCCTTCTAACAGTGGTTCCAGTTTTTCTCTCCCAAAAAAAATATCAGTTTTTATCCCAGGGGAGAGAGGTCTTGACCCCTTTACAACTGGAAACCCGTTTTTGGGGACAAAAATTCTTGGATTTAGTATAGGGAGGGGTTCGGGGGTTCTAAAGGGGTTGGCCCCTTTACAACTGGAAACCCGTTTGTGGGGACCAAATTACTCGGGTTTAGTATTGGGGGGGTTCGGGGGCTCTAAAGGGGTCAAGAGCTCCCAAAATTAGGAACGACACACACCCCTCCGAATAAAAAAACGTGGTGTGCACGACACGCACCTCTATCGGCCTAGTTGTTGTACAACTCGAGAATCATCATGCTGGAGCCATCTCACGGTGTGCACTCACGTGCACCCGAACGTCCCTGAGCTCCTCACACTCACATACATGAGGAACACTCTCAATATCTTACTCGAGCGCCAAAAATAATTTCGAAGGTTTATCATTCATTCATTCGTCCGTTCGTTCGTTCGTTCGTTCGTTCGTTCGTTCGTCCGTTCGCACAAAACACGCGACCAAACTGCACTCGTTCGCACAAAACACGCGACCAAACTTCACTCGTTCGCAGAAAACACGCGACCAAACTTCACTCGTTCGCACAAAACACGCGACCAAATTTCACTATCGTATGCCTTTGTAGCAGTAGAGTGAAAAACAAAAAAAAATGTACTCACGACACGAGTGAAATTGCTTCATTTACCCCCCCGACAGTTAGTTCCTTTTCACATGAGTTGATGAGCTCAATAAAAAAATGTACTCACACGAGTGAAATTACTTCATTTACCCCCCCGACAGTTAGTTCCTTTTCACATGAGTTGATGAGCTCAATAAAAAAATGTGCTCACACGAGTGAAATTACTTCATTAACCCCCCCGGCAATTAGTTCCTTTTCACATGACTTGGGGAGCTCAATAAAAAAATGTACTCACACGAGTGAAATTACTTCATTAACCCCCCCGGCAGTTAGCTCCTTTTCACATTCATGACTTGGGGAGCTCAATCGCCTAGGGACTTTTAGGGGCCCGAAAACTTCAGCCCCCTACGTACAGCAGTGAGATGTGTGCAAAAAAAGAAAAAGCGTAGTTTTTTTCGGACGGCTTCATTGGGTTAAGAAGGAGTCCCGCCCCTTCAAGCCACCATTTATACAAAAAAACGGTGTGCCCTTGTAATGCCCCCTGTGGGTATCGTAGCGCACGTGCCAGCCTACGGTAGAATGGGACCCAGATGAAAAACCCCCCTTGGTCTGTGGGCGTACAGCGATAGAGCCCAGCTGGTGATCACTGTAACACTGCGCACTGAGCTAATACTGAAAGTGAGGCACGTGAGCCATACGTGACTATGAATGGCTCAGTTTGGGTATGTAGTGCTGTACAACCAACGTCCTGTGCTCGCCCTCGCTGTCCCATGCCGTGCCCCGTGGACACAGCCCCCCGGGTGGCGGCGGTGGCGGCGGCGGCGCCCGTGACGGCCGCGGGTGCGCTGGCCGCGTAAGTTCTTTCTTTTTTATTACACTATTATAGTCTACAGTCTCGATGGGACTCTCTAGGCTTAACCCCCCACAAAAAAACTGATTCTACGAAAAAAAATGTACCGGACGAAGAAATCCCATCATGGCCCGAGGTACTCAGCGACCGAGGGCGGCTTGCTCTTCGGCAGGAGATCCTCACCGGCCAGAAATAGCATGCAGCTTCCTTGACTGATTTCGACGCGTGCTACGTTTGGGCTAAATGCCCAGGCTATCGATAGCGGGGGGCGGGGGGGAAGGGGTGCACTCAGTTTGTGCATGGCCGTAGTCGTGTGACCGTAGACCCTCGCATCCCTACTATGCCGGGACGGAGCACGTCGGGTTTTTTTTTTCGCCGACCGAGCAGACATTCGCTTAAGATGACCCCTCGCACAAAAACTGATTTTGAGAAAAATCAAAACTGCTCTGATACCAGATGTAAAATCCCATGGAGCCTCTAGCTACACGACGAGAAAGCATGCAAAAAAGAAATGGCCCATTATTATTTTTTTTCCCGACGATTTTGGGTTAAGGATCCCCGTCATATTCAGAAAACAACATAGCCAAAAAAAAGGTACACCTCTGTCGTAGCACGCGTGCTAAAAAAACGCGTAAGAACGAGCCTCATATGAAAACCTGGCCTCCCAAAACGCATAAGAAAGAAACTAATTTTAAATAAAAACCTAACACCTGAGAAACGCGTAAGAAAGAGCCTCATTAAGTAAAACCTAGCCTTAAAAGGCACGAGAAAAAGAGCCTTGGTATAAAAAACCTCTAGCCTCTTGAAACGAGTAAGAATGAGCCTCACAAGAAAACCTAGTCCAACCTAAACGCCTAAGAAAGAGCCTCATAAGGACAACGAGCCTCTTAAAACGCCAAAGAAAGAGCCTCATACGAACAACGAGCCTCTTTAAAACGCATAAGAACGAGCCTCATAAGAACAATGAGCCTCTTTAAAACGCAGAAGAACGAGCCTCATAAGAACAACGAGCCTCTTTAAAAACGCATAATAACGAGCCTCATAAGAACAACGAGCCTCTTTAAAAACGCATAATAACGAGCCTCATAAGAACAACGAGCCTCTTTAAAACGCATAATAACGAGCCTCATAAGAACAACGAGCCTCTTTAAAAACGCAGAAGAACGAGCCTCATAAGAACAACGAGCCTCTTTAAAACGCGTAATAACGAGCCTTATAAGAAACTTAGCCTGAAACGCAAGGGGAAATAAGAGCTTCGACAGCCGCTACGATACATACCGAAGATAGTTGTTCATGTATAAGGATTCTTCTAGCCGGGAACAAAAAAAAAAAATCGTTTCTTATCAGAGAGTTGGAAACACCGTGTCGGTGTTCGATATTCCGAGGGCATATATGCCCTTGTCAGGCGGTACCACAGGCTTGCACTGGTGGTGATCAAACTACGTTGCTGGCGCTTGGAACGCAAAGAAGACGTTTGGTGTTGAAAAGTAGCCGCTTGTGCGGGCAAGGATGGTATACAAGTTGACCGCCGCCACCAGCGCTAGCCTGTGCTATTAATACCACCTGCCAGCGGTATTCCGGCCAAATACCGAGCAGTCTGGGAGGTGTGTGGTCGACGAGGATCACTGATGCTATATAAACGGCTTAGACGTCACCGATAAAACTTTTAGAGGGGGTATTATGAACAGTCCTTGTGACGGATAAATAAAAGGTTCACCAGACTGATGCTACGATGACCCTCCCCCAAACCAGCGATATTCTTCAACGAGCATTTCATCATCATCATGGCTGTTCGACACAAGAAAGGACACGATTGAAAATAAAGTATACCTGGTATCCATTTATTTTTTTTTGTGTGCAAACGTCTATCGATTGACGACGTCGGGGAGGGTGTCGAGGGACGCCGTTTTGCAGGAGATACGACCGGGAGTTGGTTTTAAAACCGGCGTTTTCGATCAAGAAAAGTTGGGGGGGGCTACCGTAGAACGACTCACAAATTGCCTGCCCGAACGAAGCCTTGTAACACTATGCCCTCCTGGACCGGCGCGAAAGCAGCTTGGGCGGATACACGGGCGCGGACGTATCAATATCCACGCGCTCGCCTCTCTTGGGGATACCGGAAAAGAGAGTTTTTTTTCAAGTTCGACTTGGAGAAAGGTTCGTAAAAGTTTTGTTATTGGGTGGAAGATGAGATTCGAAGGTCTCTGGACCCCCCAAAAAGCATGGTCTGTCGTCGACGCTCCATTTGTTAAGGTATTAGAGGGTGTTATTTCGTCTGACCCCATGGGTAAAATGTTATTTTGAAGAACTATCGAGGAGCGGTGTGGCGGCTTGGAAGTCAACTGGCCACGGCCGCGCCTCGAGATTCGTCTGCGTTACGTTGGATCTCCCTGAACCCACCCTAATGAGCTCAAAATCGGATAATTACAGCCCTTTCGAGGCCGTATCTTAGCATTATCTGCAGTATAATGTACCTACCCAAGCTAGAAGCCTTATAGCTCTCTCTCTCTCTCGCCCCCGCCCCCCGCTCTGTCACCAACGAAGTTACCGGGCACCCAAAAGCAAAGATGTGGGTTGACGGCACTCTTGCGCCTTGACTGACGTGACGGACAACCGTCAAGGGATTCTACAAACTAAAACTAGTATATGATACATCCCAAAGACGCCTTGACGGACATCAAAACGAGACCGTCCGTGAAGGGACTCCGCACACTAAAAATAGTATGATAAGTCCAAAGACGCCTTGACGGGTCACGCCTAGACAGTCAGCCGATGATAACGTTCGCTCAAACTCGGGCAGAATGAAGTTCACACTCCGGGTTGTTTTATTATGTTATTTGCGTAGGCAGCATGAGGCAAACAAACATTTCCATGGCAGGCAGAGCGCTTTTGCCGTGACACCCCAATAAATTCACGAAAAACGGTGGAGCCGTTCGCACGAGTGGCCTCAATTGATTGGGTCGCCGACAAAAAAAAAAAACACGATCAAACGGGACAAAAAATACCGTTTTATACACCGACCGATCCTCCCTCGGTCGGAGCATTTTTGCTTTCCTTTTCCTTTTTTTCCTTTTTCTTGTAATAATATCGTTTTTTTTTTATATTATCTCTCCTCAATTCAGCTCGTCAACCCGAACGAGGGTTTTCCTGTCGGAGGTGTTGACCTCCCACGGGGGTGTGGGATTTTTGGGGGGTGCGCGATCGACCATATCACACGCGTGCGTGTCTTTTTTTATTTATAGAAGGTTTACTACTAAAAATAGTTCGTATCGCGCCCACCACCCGCTCGTGAATATTGATCGGGACACACGGCAACTTTTTTTTTTTTCAAGGTTTTTAGCCGAAAGTAGCTGACGTGCCATGCATGTATGCATGCAGGGGGCGCGTCGATGTTTCTGAGAGTTTTTCGATCTATCTGCTATATGATACTAAATTCTCAGAAACTCTATTATTTCTTCTCCCGCGCGCTGGTGGCGGATTGACTGGCAATCAAATTTGTACCATCACTGCTACTATTATAACAAAAAGTGCCGGCGCGAAGAAAGAACGGGTATATATACATATATGTATATATATGTACATGCGAGTATAACCAGAGTTATTTCTAACTTTAAAAGGTAGTCGCAATCGTACTACGAAAAAATGTGATAAACTTGTTCAATAGAAGGGTAGATTTTTTGTAGCAGTAGTGTATAGTTATGATATCGTGTCCAGTTGCCGTCATCAACCGCCGAACATCGCGTCAAAACCCCCGGCGCATTTTCGTTCCGAGGGGCGTGGTGACTTGAGGAGCTCACCGTGTTTTTTCTTATTCTCCTCCTGGGGTTCCTCACTTTACCATATTTAGAGCCCCCCCCAAACCCCTCCCTACACTAACTTCAAGCAAAAGTATCCCCTAAAAAGGGTTTCCAGTTCTAAAGGCGTTAAGATCTCTAACTCCCGAAAACCGATTTGAAGAAAATAATCCAAAACCGCCATGATACCGGATGAAAAATCCCACGGCCTAGGTATACACACAACAACACGGGAATATCGTGAACAAAAATTTCCGACGGTGTGCGAGGGTTTTGGGTGAAAGCGAGCCCCGTCAAAAATTCGGAAACCGTTTCAGACGAAACGTGCTACACCTCTAGATCGTGGCACGCGTCTATACTACTACTCTTCCCCCTGCCTCCGAAAAAAAAACGACAGCAAAAACACAAAACTGATTAACGGAAAAGAAAAAAGCGCTGAAGGACTGATCCTACGATAGCCCCCCCCCCCCCCCCAAAAAAAAAAACCAACGATTTTGTTTAACGAAACACTTCCTGGTGGCCTTGCTGCCATAATAAGGAAGGATACTCTATCGAGAAAAAAGTACAGTATAGTACCCCACATACTACAAAAAATTAGTACCCATACATATATATATGTATTTTTTCTTGTTGTGCAATGTTTCAAAGAAAGGTCTGTCGATCGATGACGTCGGGGTGGCAAAGGACACCACCGTATTTATTTCACAACATACGACCGGGAGCTGGTTTTGAAACGACCGATTTCGTTAAAGAAATGTTGGGGGGGGGGCTACCATGTGTTGTGTGTGTGTGTTCTTCACATTAAACCGTTCTTCTACTCGTCGACATCCAGCACACCCAGTGTCCGTACTGATTCTTCACCCTAGAAAGATCAGCTCTGTGGTCACAAGCTACGACACAGAGATAATGCATCGTAATGCATTCGACAACGCAATGTCACCATAGAACGGGACAGCTCACGCTATACCTACAATGGGATCCGAAGGGTGCGCCCGCTATCGTTGGGCTGCGAAAGCAACTGAGTAAAATCGGCACACGACGCGTATGAAGATACGTGGAAGTGTGGTGAGCTCTGAAGCTTTTTTTTTTTCACCCCCATCCGCCGGAGGACCAAAAAGAGAAAAAAAGGAAAAAAAAAGACTCGCTGAAATGTACCAGATGATGTTGAACAAAAAGCCCATACGGCCATCCCCCAGGTACGTATATACGACGTAAAAAATATCGCAAAAAGAAAGAAAAAAAAAGGAGAAAGTTTTTCCCGGCGATTTCGGGTTAACCCCTTTAGAGCCCCCGAACCCCTCCCTATATCGTACTAAATCCAAGTAATTTGTCCCCAAAACGGGTTTCCAGTTGTAAAGGGGTTAAAAAATATAAGAAGCCGGCGGCCCCGTGGAAGATCTCAAAAAATGTAATTTCACCATAAAATTGCTATTATTATTACACCCTCGCTACGTCGTTTATATCGTGGCACCAGGCGTTTGACCAATGCTACGTACGACGATAAGAAGAGAGGTACGTACGACGTAGGCCGTTTTTTCTTCTTCTGCTCCTCAAGCCTGGGTTTAGCACCTCGCTAAAACTTCTTCTTGAGACCTACCAACTGATGATGATGATTTGAAGAAATCTGAAGGTTGCAGCAACAACAACAACAACAGCAGCAGCTGAAGGACAGCCGCCGCGGGCAAACGCCGAGACGGAATATCTGCGGAATCAACGCAGGACGATCAAAGCCATTCGCTGGTGGCAAAGATGAGTTTCGACGAAATCTTCGATCTCACAGCTGGAGTGTATTTTCATTTTTTATAATATATATATATACGAGTATATATATAGCTTCACTGTAGTTCCAAGGGGAGTGCGAGCCGACCTATATGGTCCTATGTACCGGTCGCCACGGTGGCGTATCAGGTTATCCTCGAGCCTGGTACAGGTCAGTTTCGTGAGTTCGAGCCCCGCCGAGTGCATACTCGCATAAATTCGTTGGGACTTTTTCTTGTGCACAATTTGACTTGCGGAAAGCGCGAGAGCGTGAGTTAGCAACACTCGATGAAAAATCGACGAGCAGTGGGACTGCTGAACCCTACGTATGCGCGAAGAAAGTTGAAGGCGGGAACCGGGGGGGAAGAAGGGACGACACCTGTCACCACGGTTTGTCCAGAAGCTGGAAAGTAAAATTGTGAGAAGAAAAAAGAAAGAAATCCTTTATAATAAGGATACACAAAACCCGTAATACGCGCGATCGTGCAAAATATGAGTTTCGACAAAATCTTCGATCTCACAGCCGGTGGAGTGTGTATTTTATTTATATAATACATATCCGGCTTTCTTCGTGTACAACACCCGCAAACAAGCCAAACGTCAGGCTTCCTCTAAAAGATCTAGTACTCTCTCCATCCTGAACGAATAAGAGCCCATAAACGAGTGTTCTGCATACAACTACATGCATGCCCGATGAGCAATCCCAGACGGTCTATTCTGGTGGGTATATTATAGCGAAATTTTGCAACAACAAAGAAGACGACGAAATTCTGACGTTTTTGGGTGAAGGGAAAGCCCAGACACTTCGAAAACGTTCTATCTTAGCCCCGGGAAAGCGACACCTCTTCTGCACATATATGTTGCAAGGGGAGTCGCCGACCTATATCCTTAATGAGGACACACAACCCGTACTGTATCGCGATCGGAGCACCACACATTTAGCTTGCAAAAATGAGTTCCGACAAAATCCTCGATCTCACAGCTAGATAGTGTATTTTCAATTTTATAATATATACCGTGCGTAGCAAGAAGCGTTCTACCGATTCGTTGTTCTACTCCCTACTTAGAAGAACTCGTTTTGTTTGCGGTGGAGTGCGCACACTAACAGCGTACGTACGTAGAGGCCATACAAGCTTAACACGCAGGACAACCACCAGAAAAGCGGCACTAAGAACGGGCAGGCATGAGAAGATTGATACAGGAAAATAATAAGTTCAGAAGAAGCCGGTGACCCTCTGGTCTAGCCATTTTCAATAGTCTGAGAATAGTTTTGTGACGGGAGTTGTTTTAGCAGTGTAGTGTTAGCAGTGGGTGTCAATTTAGCGTCAACCGCCCACAACCACGCCACGTCACCGCCCACTCGTTAATATCTACGGACTTGTTTGCGGCAAGTGCGTACACGTACGTACGCGTACGTACGCAAAGGTCTTGCGTAAGTGAACGTCCCATAATATACATACGACATATCGTAGTCTAGACCTATATAAACAATATAAACATATATATATAAAGAAAAATGCATTCCAGCTGTGAGATCGAAAAGATTTCGTCGAATTTCATCTTTACCAGCTGTGTGTATTATTACTCCGATCGCGCGTATTACTTTTTTTTTTTTTTTTTTTTCTTTATCCTCCGGCGGATGGGGAAAAATAAAGCTTTAGCTCACCACACTTCCGCGTATTTTCATACGCGTCGTGTGTCGATTTAACTCAGTTGCTTTCGCAGCCCAACGCTAGCTGGCGCACCCTTCGAGTCCCATTGTAGGTATAGCGTGAGCTGTCCCTATCAGTGGTCTTCGTTACAACCCCGGCAGGCGCGTATTACCCTGATTGTATATGTGTCCTCACTATGGATTTTTTTTTTCTAGTCTATCTAGTATTATTCCCATTAAGGATATAGGTCGGCGACTCACTCCCCTTGGAAACACTACACTGTAGCTTGTACCAGGGTCAACAGGGTGATGTTAGTCAATCTGTGCGCGGAAACTATAAAACCCGTTTCTGAGGAGGACAAAATCTTGACAGCTGTGGAGGGAAAGGCATCAGTTTATCAAGAATATCCTGTAAGTCGTACAACCGGTGAGGCGAGGGAGGAAATTTTTTAAGGCGTGGGGGCCGGGGGCGGGGGGTAGCGGGGTAGTAGAAGGGGGGGAGCACCTAATCTGTGCAGCAGCCATAATAAACCCTTGAAGTGGAAAAAAATGTGACGGGAAGAACGCATCTGTTTATCATGTACATCCTGTATTTTTTTCAATTTTCTTCTCACTTTCACTTTCCAGCTTCCGGACAAGCCGTGGTGACAAGACCTGTCGTCCCTTCTTCCCCCCGGTTCTTGCTTTCAATTTTTTTCGCGCATAGGGTTCAGCAATCTCACTGCTCGTCGATTTTCATCGAGTGTTGCTAACTCACGCTCTCGCGCTTTCCGCAAGTCAATTTGTGCACAAGAAAAAGTCCCAACGAATTTATCCGAGTATGCACTCGGCGAGGCTCGAACTCACGAAACTGACCTATACCAGGCTCGAGGATAACCTGATACGCCACCGGGGCGACCGGTCCTGTATATATATGTGTGTATGATGATACCTGGTTAGAGAGAGTCAGCCCACGCACACACGGTACTATTGTGCGAGTTAATGAGAGAACAACAACAACAACAACACCCACCACCACCACCACCACCACCACCACCACCACCACCAACAACAACAACAACAACTTAGTAGAGGGGCGTAAAGCAAAAGTTTCTGAGCTTCTAACACGCAGTACGAGGAGCTCAACAACATACCTCACCTCCGAAACATAACTTCGAAGACATTCGTTGGCGCAACCCGGCCAGCATACATTATTTCTAGACGTGCTCGTATTATTATATATAGTCCCGAGAAAAACATGCTCGTAAAGGTATCATGCCCCAACCGATCGACGGGGGCGGGGTGTTCCACACGCCAGGAGCTTAACCCCTTTACAACTGGAAACCCGTTTTGGGGGACAAATTTACTTGGATTTAGTATAGGGAGGGGTTCGGGGGCTTTAAAGGGGTTAATAACCGGTCAGAAGGTCTCCAGAGTCGTTTGGCCCAGAAGAAAGGTAAAAGCCCTGCTATCAGATGATCGTGGGATGACTCGCGCGGCGAACGTTTTTAGCAGACCCAGGACTGGGACTCAAACAGAGAAGGAGTGCTCTCTCAAACTGAAAACCTCCTCGGCAGGTGTTGCTGTGACTGGTACTCCGAGTGGGGGATGCGTGGTCTTGTCGATGTTGGGAAGCGTGCCCCTCATTGAGTTCCGGGGTGTCTTTGGTTGGTCTATCTCCTCAAGGCTCGCTGGATAGACTCAAAGCTTTTACGCGTTTCTTCCCTACATAGCATACTAAAAGACAGACATAACTGGGGCTAAGTAGGGTAGGGAACGGTGGTGCAGGGTAATGCAGGGTAGTGCAGGGTGGTGAGATGAGGGGCGCCCTGCTTATGATCCCATCATAGTCGTCAGCTGCATTACCGCCCATCTATGATGACGGTCTTGATGTGAAATGTGGCATCTAATATCGCGTGGTTCCACCTCTAACTATGACAATGCCTTCACGTCGAATCTATAAACTATCCCTCTACGGAGGGCACTCCATTACATTAGGCCACCCTGAACAGTCGTAGTTGCAGATCACCTGGCAATCAAAGGATGTCGACAAAACATCCAGAATTGGAAAGGGGATCGAGAAGATACGGCTATTCGAAACAAACGAAAATGAGGCTATAGATCCCCCCACACCTCGTAATTAATGAGGCTAAAATGCCTTACTGCAAGATATACAACCCTATATGATGGAGCTCACAACCGTGAGAGCTCGAGAAAGGGTATGTACCTACGGTATACCAGTAGCAATCGGCCTACGAAAACACGAAGGGCTCGGCCACTGAGCGCGAGGATGCGAAGGGAGCCAAAGAGGAAGGTATAGACGCGGAAACAATGTCAGAAGAAGAGAAGAAGGGAACACGTGCCACGCTGTGAAGGCCAGACAAATTTACGGCCTGAAGCGTAGTGCCGAAGGGGCGGGCGGTAGGTCCATTCGCCGAAAGACAAGAGAAAAAGGAAGGAACACTGCCTAAAAAGAGGAACGTCAGAGTCCGCTACGTTGGACATGGAAACCTGACGGGGCCATCGGTTGGACGGTGAAAGGGAAACAACCAAGACGCGAGAAGATTGACATATGTAAATATAAGACTTAGTTTGGGTAGTAGGCCATTGGTTAACCTTTGGCAAGAGTGGTCAAACGGACTAATACCACCCCACGCTTTCCTGAACTGGGTCCAGATCCGCAGGAAAACAACAAGTTCAGAGAAGAAACCGCGCTACCTGGTCAGTCATTGTTAAACTAATTAAACTAATAAATAGTCTAAAAAAACGGAATTATTGTTAGATTTTTGGTATATATCTGGAACGTTAAGTATATTTTGTAATAGCAGTTTACGTTAACCACCGCCAACCACCACGTCACCGCCCACTCGTTAATATCTACGGACTTTTTTGCGGCAAGTGAGTACGAACACCTCTTTGATAATTCTATCTACCAGAAAAGGAGCATTCTCAGAAAGGTACACAGGCCGAGAGATTGATACAGGAAAAATAAGGAGGAATCTTGAAAGCACACAGTTATTATATCTTCTCACACTTCTACTTTCCAGCTTCTGGGCCGCAAGCCGTGTGGTCACAGGTGTCGTCCCCTTTTCTCCCCCGTGCTTGCCTTCAATTTTTATCGCGCATAGGGTTCAGCAATCCCACTGCTCGTCTATTTCTCATCTAGTGTTGCTAATTCAAGCGCTTTCGCGCCTTCCGCAAATCAATTTTTGTGCACAAGAAGAAGTTCCAACGCATTTATACGAGCATGTGGCACTCGGCGGGTATAGACTACATATATATGTGTGTTGCCCTGACAGAACGGCAGCAGCAGCCTTCTCATTGTCAGCTTTTCTTAATGTATTTTTGATAAACATTAGCTCCGACCTGTGACGGCGTTGACGGCAAAATAATAAAATAATAGTAATGGAGATAATCTTTAAGCTCCAGAGTATATATATCTCGGCGCAAAAAAGGAATTGCACGATTAAGATTTCTATAACCTGATACGAAGTATGCTCTCTTGTAGGGGGAGGGGGAGGGACGGGGGGGGCGGGGTGTGTGAAACGAAGAAGTAAAAAAGCGTCCGCGCGCTTGTGTTGTACAATGTTTGTACGACGTACAACATGATGAGACATGTACGTACGTATGTGCGTCTCGAATGTGAATGATTTGAATATTATAATATAGCTTATCGGATCGCCGGTCTGACGGCTACGTTTTATCTTGACACCCAGTTAGTTGTTGTCGGAGGTGTTCGAACGGCAAAAAGATAAATTTCGCCTGGGCGAGATGTCGGGTTTTTGCGGTGCAGTGTCTGTGGCTTTGATGATGCTCTTAAGCCCTCCCCTCCCCCCAACGCCTACGATAAACGCTCCCAATGCACACACCTATATCACCACACCTATCTAACGCGTCGTTTCTCTAGAAGTAGAGTACTGTACAATCGACAATATACCATTACTATATAATGAAAAATAAGAATACACTCCTCCAGGCTATGAGATCGAACATTTTGTCCAAACTCATCTTTGCAAGCTGTGTGCAATACTCCGATCGCGCGTATTTTACGGGTCGTGTGTCCTCATTAAGGATGTACGTCGGCGACTCACTCCCCTCGGGACTACAATGTAGCTTGTACCAGGGTCAACAGGGTGATGTTAGTCAGTCTGTGCGCGGAAACTATAAAACCCGTTTTGAGGGGGACAAAATCTTACAGCTGTGGAAGGAAATGCATCAGTTTATCAAGTGAATCCTGTAAGTCGTACAACCGGTGAGGGGAGAGTGGAGTTTTTGAGGACGTGGGGGCCTGATTTTTGATCAAAAGGGGGGCGGGAGGGGGGGGAGGGGGGGGGAGGGGACGGGCGGGGAAGCTCAATTTGTGCGTGGAAGCTATAAATCCTTTTTGTGGGGGAGGGGGGGGGGATGTGGCGGGGGGGGGCGGGGGGCGGGGGGGGAGGGCTTTAGGTCGCATAGATGTAGGGGTTTGCTATACGCGTGGTTCTAGGTCTAGGCGATGGTGCGGGTGGTGGGGAAGGAGGGGGCGTTGGGGGCGGGGGGGGGGTGGGAATTGTTCAAACCCATGCCCCCACGCCCTTCAAAGCTCCGGCCTCCCCTCACCGGTTATTCGACTTACGGGATTCACTTGATAACCTAATTCATTTCGATCCACAGCTGTCAGATTTTGTCCCCCACAGAAACGGGTTTTATAGTTTCCGCGCACAGACTGCCTAACATCGCCCTGTTGACCCTGGTACAAGCTACACTGTAGCTCCAAGAGGAGTCGCCGACCTATAGACTTTGTCCTCAATGAGGACACACAACCCGTAATACGCGCGATCGGAGTATCACACAGCTTGCAAAGGTGAGTTTGGACAAAATCTTGGATCTCACAGCTGGAGTGTGTTTTTATTTTTATTATAGACTAAACTCTCTGTCACGGTGATTCAGCGAGGTATTATTGTTGTTGTCGTTGTTGTTGTTGTTTTCACATTAACTCTTGTCGAATCATCTAGAGTCCGTGGTCACACAAAGAAAGGTGCTGGAGCTCTACGTAGGAAGATTCGAAGAACCAAATGAAATAAAAATTTGTGCGGGAAAATCTACACTTTGCCGCCTAAAAACGCACGATACGAAGAAGGCGACAAGTGAAATGATCCAATGTGCAAACTGAACTCACATGGCCGCCGCGGATATCCACTCAACCACGGCATAGACTTGCCCCGTTTCCACGACTAACCCACTCGCGGCTACAAACTACACAGCGGTTGAGCTGCCTGCACCGTACAACCGCACGGTAATCGTGAGCACAGACAAACGCGCCAGCCGTCTGGAGTGCTGTCAAAGTGACGACCCGCGGGCATGCAGTGAAAAAAGGGCAATCGAACCAAAAACCGCCATACAAAATATCAATGGTGTCATCGCCCCGTTTTTCCGAGTTATCTGACAGGTTGCAGCGCAGCTCTGAGCTACGACGTCCGCGCCTGAAAATTGAAAATTGCGGGGGGTCGTTCCCCATGAAGGGTATACAACCCTACCAACTCTACAAAATATACGTAGCCGGTCGCCCCGGTGGCGTATCAGGTAATCTTCGAGCCTGGTTGGTACAGGTCAGTTTCGTTAGTTCGAATCCCCCCGAGTGCATCGTACTCGTATAGACTAAATTTGTTGGGACTTTTTTTTGCGTGCATAAATTGACTTTTTTTGCGGAAAACGCGAGAGCGTGAGTTAGCAACACTCGATGAAAAATCGACGAGGAGCAGTGGGATTGCTGAACCTTATGCGCGATAAAAAATGAAGGCAAGAACCGGGGGTAAGGAAGGGAACCGACCTGTGACCATAAACGGCTTGTCCAGAAGCTGGAAAGTCAAAGTGTGGGGGGAAAAAAAAAAGTACGTTTACGTACGTACGTAAGAGACGGTTACGTCCAAACGTAAATGCCGCCATGCTCGTACAAGTAGCTTTTAGCGCACGAAGAAGAACCAGGTAGCGCCATCGGCCACAGTCAGTCACAGCCAGCCAGCCACGGCGCGCGTCACACCGCGTCATCGCCCGTTCGCGGTAATATTTACGGACTTGTTTGCGGTCAAGTACGTACGCGAGCGCACAAATAAATGAAACTTCGTACATAATAATCAAGCTACGCCGTAGGAGCATCGATCGATCGATCTCCTCCTGTTTCCAGGATCGATCTGTAACAACAACGGTTCGGCCAAATGTCTGGCTGACGCGATCTCGGATCTCTCTGCACATCTCTGTTTTCCCGCGGCTGTTATTCAACCTCCCTGACGCTCTCTCTCTCCTACACATTGTCATACTTAGGTATACTATTTTTTTACTATAATCTAGACTACACGAGTATTATATACCAGGTAGACTAGACTATATATATGGGAAAATAAAAGTAAGAAGACGCATGCATACAAAAATCCACGTTCTATTGTAGGTAGCTCGATTATTCGCTTATATTCGGTGGGGAGTGGGGAAGGAGGGCAAGCAAGCATACATACAGCGAACGGCGGTATGACACACGATGTGCGTCATCTGTGAGCTACGAGCAGAGCTAAGTCAGGGGGGTACGTACGTGCTTTCGCACGCACACACAACAACACCACAAAAGCATCATCTCAGCATCTTACCACCTGCAAGCACACAGCTCTCGTGTTTGTTCCGTCGTCGCGCGTCCCAGGTGCGTGTTGTCCCGCAAAAAACTTTAAGTCACGTTTGTTTTTTTTGTTGTTTTTAAATGATACTGTATTATTGAATGAACGCTTCAGGCACCGGCTCTCCCGTTGAATCGAAATCCTGGAAGCACAATTTAGCTAATTATTCAAATCATGGCATTTTTCAAGGAGCGCAAGAGGCCCGGATGCCCCGCCATCCGCTCGTATTTTTCCGATTTCCACGCAATTGCTGTGTAACAATCGTGTCCAAGGCAGCAGGGCTTGTGGGCTTGTGGGACGTAAGAAGACTATTATAGCATCATTCTCCCGGCTGATTTTGGCATCGGGACTATGGTTACGACGAACACTGAAGTTGTGCTTCCTCAGCAGTCCTCGCCCCTTATGGTAGTATCGAACAAGGAGGAGCCAGGAATGAGCAAAGCTAAAAAAAACACAGCAGCAGCTATTGGTAAGACAGGGGATCGGAGTGTATCACCGGTACTAGCGAAAGCAGCAGGCTCAGCACCAAAAGCGACAACTACTCCTACGACAACAGCGGTGAAGCAAGCGCTGGCTGCGCTATCCCTTTCCAGCGCGAAGTCTTCCTCCCTCTCGGAGACCAGCTTTCCCGACCCGTCGAAGCACCAGAGGAAGGTGCGAGAGAGCCCCAGGCAATCTGGACTGTGGTGTCCTGTTTTTTTTCGTTTTTTTTTTTTTGTTTTGTTGAGTTTTGCAGTACCTTGCAGAGTTTGCATACTTTAATCGACTTGATGTTTCATTCCCTGTCCTGTTATGCGCGTCCTGTGCTCGGAGTTTTAGCGAGAACAGAGAAGCCTCGTACATACAGCTTGCTGTGCTGATGAACACGTAAAACACCAACCTCCCCCGAGACCCTGTATGCGAACGATCGTAGCTTCTCTGCCAGCCTAAGCATCTCCGGCTGCGCCCACGGGGGCGCTTGCTGCGGGGAGAAGGCGAGAGCGGGTCTTGTCGGCAAGTCGGCGATTATAGTATCTCGCATCTGGAAACAAAAACGAAAGGACAAATAACTATTGAGCAGCATCGACATCGAATATATACAAAACAGAGATCACAGCTCGGATGCCCTTGAGACTTGAGGTTTGCTGTTTGCTCTGGTGGTGCTGGTGTTGGCGGTGATGGGGGGGGGGGGTGCTGCTATGCCGTACTCTTTCTGTGAACCAGCCGTTGGTAGAAGCGAAGCTGTGCTTTTGAAAGAGAGTACAGCACCTACAATAGTTTACTGCCGTACCGCCTCTGATGGCTCCCAGCACATACGATATGTATGCACGTACCAGTATTTTTATCAGATACTCGCACTGATGAACTCCACATATATACCAGTAAATATAATGACCGTTTTATACTCATACCAATATACAACATGGTCCTTATATTTCAGGACATACTGACACCTGGTAGCAGTTGTTGTTGTTCTCACATTTAACTCGCATGATCAATACGAGCTCCTGGTGGCTGTCGATTCTGGACATAGAAGTAGTCGCACAAGCACCAACCAGCACATCAACCACTACATCCCGTAGTTTGGCTCAGCAGCGGAAGGAGAGCAACAGCGGTACTTGCCATACACTAGCAGCAGCAGCAGCAAGTGCCAGTACCAGTGGGTGCGTCGTGTTGGGTTGTGCAATGGTGGTGTTTCTCGCCTCTTTCTTCCAGTTTTTATCACACCCACCGCGACCCTGAATTAACCCCCAGTCGCCGGTCCAGCGGCATTATACCGTGTACACAGCAGCGGTAGTCTATGTATATACCAGTATGTAACAAGTAGCAGGCACGACAAGAAATACCCGCTGCTGTCAACAAATGCCACAACGCATGACAAAGCACAAACACATCGCCAGCGGCGGCCGCGGCTCGGCAACTCAGCTGACCACCTTCTTGAATATTTGTCGGCGGTCAGCGTCCACAGAGATATAGACTATATTTCAGTATGTGCCTCGCCTTGCTGAAACAACAACAAAGCGATTCGGCTGACTACGTACGTACGTATCGGGTCGGCTGGATCATGATGTGATTTGCAGGCCGGATTGGATTTCCTTTTTTGTTTATATTATTGAAATTGAAAACCGTCAGCTGTGAGTAAGGACCAGGTACGACCGATTTAATGGTTGAATCCCAACTTTGCGAGCGTATTTTTCTGCGATTTTTGCTTCGTGGTTTTGGTGCTGTTTAGAAACAAAATCGTTCATCTTGTCGATGAAAATGAAACCTGGTAGGACGTACATATGTACCAATGTGACCGGTACAAGAGGTGAGATAGTCCGCGGGGGGTATGTTATGTTGTAGTGTTTCCCGATTGTCCGTCCGAATGTGATCTCAATTTCCGTTTGTACCTGTTGTGTGCCTGGTATTGTAAGAGTTCCCGGTATTACATCATTCCTTGCTTGGTATCATACCTGGCATATCGTCGCACCTTGAATATCGCACGCGCGGCAGTGCATAGGTGAGCGGACGATAGGACCAGTAAAATCAGCGGCTACAACAGCAAATCGAAGCTCCAGCAAACAGCGCAACGAAACGAAATACGGCATGTGTGTTGTGTGATCGTCGGTTCACGGTGTTCTGTTGTGATGTGGTGATCTGTGATGTGATGTATCCACCTAAGAGTCGCTTAAATTAAGACCAAACGAATTTTCCAAAAACTTTCTATTTTGGCAAGAAAAAGTTGGCGACACTTTCGAAAAAGACGACGGAACTTTCTACAGCGAAACATTGCGCATTTGGCAAGTTTTTACCCTGGGTAGATATTTGGCATATTTTGTAACGCCCTCAGATTTTATTCAAACCCCTCACAGCAGCAGCAGCAGCAGCAGCAGCAGCGAGCCAACGGCACGCCGACGCTCTCTATGGAGTGAATGCTGGCGCAGAAAAGACTGCAGGCACAGCCCACGTACCTCAGAGGTTGGCAGTCCTTCCAGCCCGGCCCAAATCGCCTGGGAAAATCTGGGGCGGCTACTGTTTGTGATTATGCTTCAGCACCCGCTCAAAATGACGCCCATGTGGCATCTACGCAGGCCTCACGGCCAGTGTCGCCAGCCCTATCATAGCTGCTACCATGACACCGTGTACCCTCCGTACCTCCCGCTATTACAGAAGTTAGAGCAAGTCTAGCATCGGGCGTCGTGGGGTGGTCTGGTTTGTACAACCTTGCGTTGGCGTTATTGGCCTAAAATGGCAAGCGAAATGGCAAACCTCACTTTCCAAAACCTTGCCAACGAAGCGGAACGGAAATATCCACAGAATAGTATTGGCAAGTTTTTTGCTGTTTTGGCAAGTCCAAATGTCCAAAAACTTGCCAAAAAAGTGTCGTTCAGAAATTACATTTTATGTCGAAGTGTTTGTACAAACCCAATATAAGTCACATACGTACCGATATTGTTGTAGCACCTTTTCATTGGTATGTACCTACTCGTACATGGCCATATTGTTGAAATACTGCTGCTGTACCTTTTTTGTGAAGACAGCAGTAACGCACCATTTCAGGCGCCGACGCAAGGTATTATTAAAATACTGCTGCTGTACCTTTTTTGTGAAGACAGCAGTAACGCACCATTTCGGGCGCCGACGCAAGGTATTATTAAAATACTGCTGCTGTGCCTTTTTTGTGAAGAGAGCAGTAACGCACCATTTCGGGCGCCGACGCAAGGTATTATTAAAATACCTCTGCTGTACCTTTTTTGTTAAGACAGCAGAACGCACCATTTCGGGCGCCGACGCAAGGTATTATTAGAATACTGCTGCTGTGCCTTTTTTGTTAAGACAGCAGTAACGCACCATTTCGGGCGCCGACGCAAGGTATTATTAAAATACTGCTGCTGTACCTTTTTTGTGAAGACAGCAGTAACGCACCATTTCGGGCGCCGACGCAAGGTGTTTCCAGGTTTCTGTCGCGCATTGGCCTATTTTGCGGGCTTCCCTGAGCGTGCTCCCCTTAGGTATGTGGTTGGCTTGAAACCTCGGGGGTGTTGGAAGCTGAAAATGGGGTGAGGATTAAACTCTACGCAAAGACCCCGGGAGTAGCCCGCAAGTAACACGCACCAGCACAAACGAGTTTATTGTGGAGTCGAAATGTATGTAGTCCCTGTGTGGATAGCAGTCCCTATTACCTAGATTGTGAGTTAGCAACACTCGATGAACAATCGACGAGCAGTGGGATTGCTGAACCCTATGCGCGATAAAACTTGAAGGCAAGAACCGGGGAGGAGAAGGGACGACACCTGTGACCACGGCTTGTCCAGAAGCTGGAGAGTGAAAGTGTGCAAAAAAAGAAAAGAAAAAAAAGATTGTACCGCCTCGTTATCACTATAACCCTTCAAGATCGTCCTGGCCCCCCGAGGCAGACTCGGAGGTGTTTGCTCATCGTTGACCCTCGAGCGTGCGGTTACGCACATAACGCATCTCGGTGTGTCTCCACACCATCTGACAAAGAGAAACACCTGGTGTTATATACCTGATACCATACGCTTAACAGAAAACCTTGTACCTGGTATTGGATATCGTACCCAATGTAAAAAATGCCCCGAAAAATACTAACCTTCAACCATTGAGGCGTTTTTTGCCTGCCGTCAACCCTCGTGCCTCCGAACACAAGCCAACTAAAGGCAAGAATGTTTCCCCCCTCTCGCTGTACATGCCAAGTAACGTCAAGTACCTTCCCCCCCCCCCCGCCCTCCTTATCACAAACCAACTAACGACAAATACCCCCCCCCCTCCCCGTCCCCCTTCCGCACATCCCCATCACAAGTCAACGAACGGCAAGTAACTTACCACCCTCTTCCCGGAACACGAACCAGGCAACGCCAAAAATCCTACCCAAACACCAACCAAGTCAAGCACAAACCAAGTAGCGCCAAGTACGAGCGCCCCCCCACACCCCACACCCTCCCCACATCCCCAGTACCGAACCAAATGACGGCAAACAACAATACGCGGCTGGTGGTAACGCCTTCACAATTGTAAACCTGTTTTTGGGGACACATTATTTGGAATTTGTGTAGGGAGGGGTTTGGGGGCTTGGAAGGGGTTGAGAACTTGGGCAGTATGTAATTTCAGTTTCGAGTTCAGACGAAGCTAAGAACGTGGCCTCTTTTGTACTCGAAGTAATGAAGGGCACACCCTACAATAGGAATTCCAGCCTGGCGAGAAGTAAGAAATTCTTACCCGCTGTGGCTTAGTGTATGTTATCCTCCCCCACCCCCTCTGCTCCGTCTCGAGAGGGATGCGTGGTCAATGGTCAAATGGCTAAGGCAATCAACAAATTAGTACCCCCCCCCCCCGCCTCCTCCCCCCTCAGCACGCACCAATTAGTGGCATCCCCAATCCCCCCCACCCCCGTTCCCTGACACCGCCAACTATTATAGCAGTAACGCCCTCCTCATGTTTTCGTATGTACCACAGCAAACGCACGACGCGAGACCCAATGAAACGCCATAATATATTAGCATCGCTCCATGATGTCACGTGTCTTAATGCCTTCGCTGCTGGAACCCTTGTTTGGGGATATTTCTACTTGAAGTTAGTATAGGGAGAGTTTTGTTGGGTTCCACGTAGAAGGGGTTTCGCAAGAGCGATGGGCCGTTCTCGGTCAAATCTGAGGACGCGACGAACGTCAGCCGCCCGCCGTTGTTTCAGCGCCATCGCTCGTCCCACCCTTACCCCTCACCCGGCACGAAAACTACAGACCAACTGCACAGTAGAGGTCCTCCAGTATTGCGGTGGTGTGCGAGAGTAATATGACCGCCTTACAGAGGGAAGCCGCCTTAATCATTCCGGCAAATGAATGCAATTCCCCAGTCGTGACCGCCTTATATCGGGATACCGCCTTATTAGTACCACTGCAGCAGTAGGGGTCCTTCAGTAAGACGGTGGTGTGCGAGAGCAATATGACCGCCTTATGGAGGGAAGCCGCCTTCTTGATTCCGGAAAATCAGTTCAATTCCCCAGTCGTGACCGCCTTATATCGGTGTATCGCCTTGTATTGGGGACCGCATTACTTAGACCGCCTTTTTTGGGCAACCCCTACTACTATAGCCAAGTACCCCTCCCTTCCCCCGCCACAAGCCAACTACGTAGAGCGCCAAGTATCCTACCCCGCTCTCCTCCCCTTCACCAAGACAACCCAACTACTAAATAACAGGGATTTTCGCGGGTCATGACGCGGCCCACGGATCGGGTCATGAGGTTTCAGGTGGTTTTCGAAATCTCACGGGTCGGGTCGAACCTGGTAAGGAAGTTTGTCAAATGTCACACGTTGGCGCAAATCACCCTGACGCGTTCCGGCCGGCGATAGGTGATTTGACTCGTGGAAAGCCCTGATATATACCGCGAAATACCCCCTCCTGTAGTACCTTGCGGCTGTTTTTCGGAGCTCTGCTTTTTTTTTGGTCTCTGGCTACAGCTTTTTTGTCAAGAAACGGCACTTTCTTTCGGCCCTTGACAGACGGGAGTTTTCCAATAATTTGCCGTGACTGACGCCGAACAACTAGGTTTTAGTATGGAACGTTTTTTGTTGACACCCTTGACGGCTGTCCACTTTTTCTTTGCTAACCCGTCGCCTGGTATCTTTTTTTGCTGGCTGGTGCGTTTGGCGTGATGTGCTTGCAGATGAAGAAATATTTCGTATCATAGCTGGTACCTGGTATGATATATCAGATTTCCTTTCTCTTCTTTCTTTTCTTTGTTTTTTTTCCAATTGACTTGCGTCTGACGTGCGTTTGCGTAGTGATGAGTACTACGTGTAGTATTATACGTGGCAGTCTTTCCTGGGTAGCAAGCGGTATAATCGGTTTTGCCCGGCGCGAGTAGTGAGACGTATCGCCAGTATGGACCTGGCACGTCGTAGGCTGACTCCCGATTTGTCACTTTTTACATGTTTCTGGCGGAGGCGTGCATTGCGTCAGCTGTCATGTATGCGTGTACCACCTTTGGTTTGTTATTGTTTTTTCCCTGGGGTATTCCTCATCTCCAGAGTGACTGGAGCCTGTCCTGTGACCACGGACTTGATTATGCGAGTTAATGTGAAAACAACAACAACAACAACATCAACAACAACAACACCCGAAAACAACAACAACAACAACAACAACAACAACAACAACAACAACAACAACAACAACAACAACAACAACAACAACAACAACAACAACAACAACAACAACAACAACAACAACAACAACAGCAACAACAGCAAACAACAACAACAACAACAACAACAACAACAACAACAACAGCAAACAACAACAACAAACAACAACAACAAACAACAACAAACAACAACAAACAACAACAACAAACAACAACAATCAGGTATATCATGAGGGAATGTACACCCGGTAACACGCGCGATCGAAGTATCACGCGTAGCTTGCAAGGATGAGTTTTGATCAGAAATTCCTTTTTGGTCGACCTCACACACACAGCTCAAGTGCTTTTTTTCCATTTTTTTCAAGGCGTATATACAAGGATACCTTGTATCCGTATACAGCAGTATTCGTGGGGACTTTTTCTTGTGCACAAATTGACTTGCGGAAAGCGCGAGAGCGTGAGTCAGCAACACTCGATGAAAAATCGACGAGCAGTGGGATTGCTGAACCCTATGCGCGATAAAAATCGAAGGCAAGCACGGGGGGGGGGAAGGGACGACACCTGTGACCACGGCTTGTCCAGAAAACGGAAAGTAGATGTGTGTGACTATATGTAAAGTACCAGTCAACTGGTCGGTTGACATTGCCAGGTATATCTTCGCCAACAGTCCTATCCGAATGCAGAACGCGGACCGGAGTCCCAGGCGCCACATCGAATGGCTATACAATAGTGAAGAACAAACCGGAGCGTTGGGGTTTTGGACACGAATGGAGAAATGGCCTTTGTTTTTTCAACGTTTGTTTTGCTTGGTTTTAGTAAAACCCCCCGCTCACCTGTCTGTGCGCTCTCGACAACAGGAATGCGGCGTACGTTCGTTCGTTCGTTCGTTCTTCTTTTTCGTGTTGCCCTGATCTTATTCGGATATTTTTTTCGTGGTAGTTTAGGTTTAGCTCGTACTACTGCTTGTTTGTTTGTTTTGTAAGCGGTGTGTGAAGTGAGACCAAACCGTGGTTCGGGGCAAATTAAAAACCCTGGTATGGTGGTATATACATGAAGCCAGTCGCCCCGGTGGCGCATCAGGTCATCTTCGAGCCTGGTATAGGTCGGTTTCGTGAGTTCGAGTCCCCCCGAATGCATACAAGTACTCGTATAATTTCATGCCTGGTAGGGACTTTTTCTTGTGCACGGAGTAGATTGCGGACCGCGCGAGAGCGTTGAGTTGGCAACACTCGAGGAAAAATCGACGAGCAGTGGGATTGCTGAACCCTATGCGCGATAAAAATTGAAGGCAAGAACCGGGGGGGAGAATGGATGACACCTGTGACCACGGCTTGTCCAGAAGCTGGAAAGTAAAGAAGTGTGAGAGACAACAAGAAAAGGAAAAAAGAAAACAATGAGATGACATGACGCCATATAAACGCAAACATGTGAAGTACATTTGTACTCACAAGGACGAAGAGCATGCATTTAGGCATAGTGCTCAAAAAACGATGCTGGTAAATAGAAACCACAACTTAACGTTCTGTAAAGAACGTGCTGTCAACATTGCTTCCGAAGGAGCATGCAGGCTTGCTTGGACTCCTCCTCAGCGGAGGTACCCAGCACCTCGCACTCTTGTTTTTTGTCGATGATCTTGTGGACCTGTCCACAAACGTTGAAGCATAGCGGGAGGACGTCGATAAGTATGTGTAAAAAAGTATTCTTACTTCTCTCCAGCAGACGTCGTTACCATCCAAACTATTGGAGCTCCTTCTTTCGTTGTTAGTAATTGTTGTGGTATTGTTGTACTTGCTCTTGGTACTTGGAAGAAGAGCCGCACTGCATATATCCACACGCAATCCCCTAGTCTCGAGCAAGAGACATGGATGTCTCAAATATTATTAGTAATGGGGACTCGTGAGACACAGGACGCAAGATAAGAGTAGAACGTACCTCGATGTCGAACGCCCTCTTGGCACCGTGGGAATGGAATGCGGGAGGTATATTGAGCAAGTGGTCGCCTGCCTTCTTCAAGAGGAGGTCACCGACCTTGATGTCGCCGGTGCACTTCGTGTTTATGTCCTCGCCGACTTGGCGGCCCTCGGCGACTGCTTCGCAGGGCTTCTGCAAACGACAACAACGGATGGGAATACCTCGCGTTCAGTGAACGTTCAAAATAGTAAGGCCACTTAATAGTAGCTGTCGTCGGTTTCCAAAGTTTAAAAGGAAGTTGTAACACTGCTGTTGTAATGAAAGCGGTCGTTTATGGGCAAAGCCCTGCCTGGTACCACAACGTTGCGAACACCTGTGAAACCACCACTGGGACAGGAACGAACGGGATTCACAGTCGCAACTGGTAAGCGGAAGCCCCGGTATACTGCTATATAAGGCCTACCGGCGGAATACCGACAACGAAGGGAAATAGTCAGCACCTGCTGTATATAGTCTATTGTTCGGTACCACTCTATTACTGCTGCTATCAATACTAGTACGACCGACGTGTACTGCGATTCCTGAAGAGGTTGCGCACCCTACTTTTACTCGGTATTACGAATAGTTTATGTGGTTGTATGAAAAATGAGTGACAGTAGTACACCGCGTCACTACGTGAACAACTCGCTAACCCCAATCACGGGACTGCTCTCCAGCACCACCGAGGTTAACATCAGCTTCTGTTTACTGCTATATATCAACCTCCAGTGTGTGCTGCGACTGGTGCTGATGGTATGATGCTGCTGTGTTATTTATCACTGCATGGACCATTTTTACAACCCTGGCTGACCCCAGTGACGGGACTTGCCCGTTTTCATTGCGTCTTACATGTATGGACTAGATACCACGTAGTCGTAGTCGTGCATCCAAAAAGTGTGTTTATATCACAGCACAAAGCGTCACTGCATGGACCACTTGTTCAACCCCCGCTTACCCCGATGGCGGGACTGCCCCATACTCGTACTCGTACACACACGAAGTGTGTTTGGTTGCATGTATCTGAACTAAATCGGTACGAAATATATATACAAGTACTGTCACCAATATAGACTTTAGTTCACATGTCGGTAGATTTTTATTTGTTTGTAATGGGCGAGCATGCTACCATATACTCCGCATACATGTATATATAAAAAGCATAGATATACGTATAGTCTTATGTATATTTTTTTTCACACTTCTACTTTCCAGCTTCTGGACAAGCCGTGGACACAGGTGTCGTCCCTTCTCCCCCCCTGTTCTTGCCTTCAAATTTTTTATCGCGCATAGGGTTCAGCAATCCCACTGCTCGTCGATTTTTCATCGAGTGTTGCTAACTCATGCTCTCGCGCTTTCCGCAAGTCAAGTTGTGCACAAGAAGTCCCCACGAGTTTGTTTTTGTTGTTGTTGTTGTTCTCACATTAACTCGCATAATCAAGTCCGTGGTCACAAGAGTATGCACTCGGGGGAATTCGAACCCACGAAACTGACCTATACCAGGCTCGAAGATAACCTGATGCGCCACCGGGGCGACCGATATATGTGTGTGTGTTCTTCACATTAAACCGTTCTTCTACTCGTCGACATCCAGCACACCCAGTGTCCGTACTGATTCTTCACCCTAGAAAGATCAGCTCTGTGGTCACTAGCTACGACACAGAGATGATGCATCGTAATGCATTCGACAACGCAATGTCATGCCCTAGTACTGGGTACGACAGGCACAACATACATACGTCAGCAACAGAAATACATTGGAAGAGAGAATACGAAATAAACAAAAACAAAAACAAAAACAAAATAATAAAAAGAAAACAAATAAAACAAAGATAAAAATAAAAACAAAAATGAAACAAACAAAATGAAGGGGGAATCGAAGAAACAACCCAACCGGAAAGGAGAGCCAAAGCTCGGAAAAGAAACATAATAAAATAAAATAAAATAAAGTAAAACCAAAATAAGATAATCCGAACACGAGCCAAAAACCTGGACACGCAAGGAGGGAACAAAGATGTACGTATCAATATATAGTTTATTTTTCATGTATGAGGACCTGTATATATTTCGTACCAGTATATATTTTTCCCACCTATTTTTCAAATTTGGTTTTCCACAAATAGGCGAGCGTACCACCATAAACCCTGGTAATCCCGACATCGACTACGGCGGTACCATCTGCCACCTCAAACTCTACTCTGAACGGAGTTATTCCACCGAAAGATTGAATTTTCCAAGCAATCGTCGCGGGTGATGAATACCTACTGCTGTTGTGACCACGGACTCTAGATGTTTGACAAGAGTTGATGTGCGACAACAACAACAACAACAACAACAACAACAACAACAACAACAACCTACTGTATGTACCAGTACGTTCTCACCAGTACGTACTTTTCTTTACAGGTGAAGTGCTTCATCTGGTGGGCAGTATTGGTATCTTTGACCGTCGGTGGTTTGCTCTTTGATGCCTGTATCTCCACGTCTCCGGGAGCTCGTTGTTGCCCATATGTAGCACTGCTGTGGCTGAGTGGCGTAGTGGACAGCAGCCCTCAAAACGACACCCTTGAAACAACACCGCTGCCATGGTTTTGTGGGTTGTTGACTATGTGGTGATGTAGGGTCGCCTACTTCTAATACTTTGTGTGGCTGCCGGTACGTGGCGATGGATAGTTTCCGCGCACAGACTGCCTAACATCACCCTGTTGACTCTGATAGCTACACTGTAGTTGCAAGGGGAGTCGCCGACCTATATCCTCAATGAGGACACACAAGCCGTAATACGCGCGATCGGAGTATCACACAGCTTGCAAAGATGAGTTTCGACAAAATATTCGATCTCACAGCTGGAGTGTATTTTTATTTTTATAATATTATATTATGCCTGGTACGTGGAGTGTAACACGTGCAGAGCACCTGGTCTATGGGCTATGACATAGCGGGAATAAAGAGCATCATGGCCCATATCATATGTACCATAGTTCACTTTTATTTTCAGTCGATATTGCGGGGGCAAAGGGCGAACACGCCATATTTCTGATCAGGCGACTTTCCGCAATAAGGCGGTAATTTTGCTTTGGCACCCCCCCGCGTTCTTGGCGTTCTTGGGGAAGCCCTGCTGCATGACAGAGTGAGCACGACATAGCCCGTACTCAATTACATTGTATTATATATTTTACAAAATAAAAATACGCTCCGATTATTTCGTCGAAATTCATCTTTGCAAGCTGTGTTTGATACTCCGATCACGTGTATTGCTGGGTGTGTGTCCTCATTAGACTATGGATATGGGTGGGCGACTCACTCCCCTTGGAACTACAACGTAGCTTGTACCAGGGTCAACAGGGTGATGTTAGTCAGTCTGTGCGCGGAATTAAATATTATACAAATTAAAGTGGAATTATATACCTGGTACACACCATACACAGCAGTACCAGGTACCGGTACGTATGTGTTATGACAAAATAGTGTAGACACGTCAGCTGTGAGTTCGATAACTATAGGTTTGATACTCATCTTTGCAAGCTGCGGGATACACCTAATTTTGTGACTACAGTGGAGGAGTTAAGTTGACGCACGATGTGGGGGAAATAAGCGGAAGTATGCGTGGTGAGCTTTACTTTTTCTTTTGAATAAGTGTTAGTACCAGCACTATATGGGTTTCCTCCAGGTGGGTCCTCCAGTAAGGCGGTGGCGTGCGAGAGCAATATGACCGCCTTATAGAGGGAAGCCGCCTTAATCTTTCCAGGCTATGAGTGCAATTCCCTAGTCGTGACCGCCTTATATCGGGATACCGCCTTGTATTGGGGACCGCATTACTCAGACCGTCCTTTTTGAGGACCCCTACTCGTACTGCGTACAAGTTACTATTGAAATGCGTGTGGTATGTGTTCGAGAACAAACACGCAATGCGTGTTGAAAATACGTGGAAGTGTGGTGAGCTAAAGCTTTATTTTTCCCCATCCGCCGGAGGATAAAAAAGAAAAAAAAAGAAAAAAAAAAAAGCGTGTGATATGTGTACGAGAACGAGCAACACGTAATAACGTGTGATATGTGTACGAGAACAAGCAATACGTAGTTGCGTGTGATACGATATGTGTATATACGAGAACAGACATGCACGAGTACGAAAGAATGCCGATTGAGAAGTACAAAAACACAGAAAAAGCGATGCCAAGAGGACAACAACGACAGATCATAACAACATACAGCAACAAGTACGCCTAGTTTTGTGGTTGTTCCTGTCGACTGTACTGCTGTGATGGTGAGAGCGCTATCGCCCATGTTATGGCCCCTATTTTCTTTGTTGATCATCTCTTCTACTCTCCAGCTCAACTCGTAAGAGGTTTCACCCCCAGCGGCCTTCTGGACAAGCCGTGGTCACAGGTGTCTTCCCTTCTTCCCCCCGGTGCTTGCCTTCACTTTGATCGCGCATCGTAGGGCTCAGCAGTACCACTTTTCAGCTTTTCGTGCTCGTCGATTTGCGTCGGTTTTCGCCAACTCGCGCTCTCGCGCTTTCGGCCTGTCGATTTGTAAGAAAGAGCCCCTTGTGAGACTCCAACCGACGCCCTCGACCTCAATGGTTGCGCGGGTTACTGATGGACCACTGGGGACGTCGGACTATGATACTCGTACGTGTATGTCGCGGTAAGAATGCCTTAGGAACGGTAATAACTCCATAGCCCACTTAGTCTGGTTCGGCTTTTGGTCGCCGGGGGGCGGCCTGGGTACATCCAAGTGTTTGATGCACGATAGCGCGGTTACACATGGATGGATATTGTTGTTCTCACATTAACTCGCATAGTCAAGTCCGTGGTCACAGGACAGGCTCCCGTCACTCTGGAGCTGAGGAATACCCCAGGGAAAAAACACAAACAAAACAAAGGTGGTACACGCATATAGTAAGCACTTCTACGCAAATGATATCCCGTCATTATGTTTCAAGCCATCCATGACGTAGCTTTCATTCTTCCCCCCCCCCCCCCCCAACGCCCCCTCCTTTCCCACCACCCGACCATCGCCTAGACCTAGTATCACGCGTATAGGAAGCCCCAACACATATGCGTAATACGCGCGATCGGAGTATCACACACAAGCTTGCAAATACGAGTTTCGGCCAAATCTTCGATCTCACAGCTGGAGTATTTATATTATTATAAAAATTAAAATACACTCCAGCTGTGAGATCGAAGATTTCGTCGAAACTCATCTTTGCAAGCTGTGTGTGATACTCCGATCGCGCGCATTACGAGTTGTGTGTCCTCATTAAGGATATAGGTCGGCGACTCCCCTTACAACTACAGTGTAGCTATCAGGGTCAACAGGATGATTTTAGTCAGTCTGTGCGCGGAAACTATAAAACCCGTTTCTGAGGGGGACAAAATCTGACAGCTGTGAAGGGAAAGGGGGGCCTGGTTTTGATCAAAAGCGAGCGGGTTTGGAGGGGGGCGGGGGGGGGGGGGGGGGGGGGGAAAGGGGCAATTTGTGCATGTAAGCTATAAATTCTTTCGAGGGGATAAATCTGACGGTTTTGGCACCAGTTTATTATTGGGGGGGGGGGGGGGGGGGGGCAGCTCAATATGTGCCTGGAAACTATACATTATTTTGAGGGGATAAATGTGACATTTTTGGAAATAATACATCAGTTTATCATGTATATCCTGGGGTAATTCGTACAATCAGTGAGTAAAGAGAGGGTGGAGTGTTCGTGGGGGTGGGGTTGGGATGGGTTGGGGGGGGGGGGAGGGTGGGGGCGGGGAGGGGTGGGGGCGGGGGGGGGGGGGGGGGGGGGGACGGCTTTAGGTGAGGGGTTTGTTATACGTGTGGTGCTAGGTCTAGGCGAAGGTGCGGGTGATGGGGAAGAAGGGGGCGTTCGAGGCGGGGGGGGGGCGAAACACATCGGCATGGATGGCTCTCGAAATATAATGAGGTGATATCCTGTGCGTGAAGTGTTTATTAATGTGGCGGATTTCGATATTTGGTGGGGCGTTTGAGTAAGGGAAAGCAAGAGGGGGGGGGGGGGGAGGGGGGATTTTTAGGAGGTGTAGGTTACAAATAATATTCAAATACACTTCGGCTGTGAGATCAATGATATGTAGCAGTTTGTTATACGCGTGGTGCTAGGTCTAGGCGATCGTGTAGGTGGTCGGGAAAGAGGGGGCGTTGGAGCGGGGGGGGGGGGGGGGGAGGGGGGGGGGGGGGGGGGGGGGGGAACACAGCGGCATAGATGGCTCTCGAAAGATAATGAGGTGATATCTTGTGCGTGAAGTGTTTATTAATGTGGCGGATTTCGATATTTGGTGGGGCGTTTGAGCAAGGGAGAGCAAGAGGGGGGGGGGGGGGGGTTTAGGAGGTTTAGGTCACAAATAATATTCAAATACACTCCGGCTGTGAGATCAATGATAGGTAGCAGCTTGTTATACGCATGGTCCTAGGTCTAGGCGATCGTGTAGGTGGTCGGAAAAGAGATATTATATTATATGTGACCTAAACCTCTTGAAAACTCTCCCCCCCCCCCCCCCCCCCGCCCCTTTTTTTTCCCCGCTCCCTCTTGCTCAAATGCCCCACCTACCATAGAAATCTGCCAGAGTAATAAACACTTCCACGCACTTGATATCACCTCCTTATCTTTCTAGAGCCATCCATGCCGCTGCTGCAATTCACCCCCCCCCCCTCCCCCGCCCCCAAGGCCCCCTCCTTCCCCACCACCCGCACCAGCGCCTAGACCTAGCACCACGCGTATAGTAAACCCATACATCTATGCGACATGATTTTTCCGCCCCACCCCCACCAACGTCCTCAAAAACTCCGCCCTCCCCTCACTGGTTATTCGACTTACAGGATTCACTTGATAAACTGATGCATTACCTTCCACAGCTGTCAGATTGTGTCCCCCTCAGAAACGGGTGTTATAGTTTCCGCGCACAAACTGACTAACATCACCCTGTTGACCCTGATAGCTACACTGTAGTTGTAAGGGGAGTCGCCGACCTATATCGCACAACCCGTAATACGGGCGATCGGAGTATCACACAGCTTGCAAAGATGGGTTTGGACAAAGTCTTCGATCTCACAGCTGGAGTGATTTTTTTTTTTTATACTATGTCAGCTGACGCAATTCATGCCTCCACCAGAAACATATGACAAGTAACTAGGGAGTCAGCCTACGACATATGGATGATATTTTGTGTGGCTGGTATGATTATCCTATGGACAACGACAGTGAGCGATGAAGAACTTGCTGTGATGGTCCATTTACACGTAGAACGAATGCTGGTGGTGCCTGTGCAAAGCGAGTCGGCGTCGTTGCCCCTGTATCATGTGTGTGTGTGTTCTTCACATTAAACCGTTCTTCTACTCGTCGACATCCAGCACACCCAGTGTCCGTACTGATTCTTCACCCTAGAAAGATCAGCTCTGTGGTCATAAGCCACGACACAGCATGTGGATCATGACGGCAAGAACGTCATCGCCAGTATGGTTGGCTCGGCTTTTGTCGCCGTCGGGGGACATTCTAGGCACATGATGTACTTTTTTTTTTAACAAATTCTCCGGCGAGCGGGAAAATAAAGCTTGAGTTCACCACGCTTCCACGTATTTTCGTACGTGTTGTCTGTCAATTTAACTCAAGTATATTCACAGCCCAGCGCCAACTATTTGTCACATCGTTCAGTTCCCGTGGAAGGGACAGCGCGAGCTGCCGCTACTACTACTACTACTACTACTACTACTACTACTACTACTACTACTACTACTACGACTACTACTACTACTACTGCTACTGCTACTACTACACTACTACTACACTACTACTACTACTACTACTACTACTACTACTACTACTGCTGCTGCTGCTGCTGCTGCTACTACTACTACTACACCAGCGCAAGCTGCCGTTGTATACGGATTCGTGAGTATGTCGACCCGACTTGATCACTGGGGATCAGGTGCGGTGGAGATAGATACCCACCCGGAAAATCATCCCTGCGGGTAGCGTGGGACTTGATATACGATAGGCGCCTAGATATGGATATTTCGGCGAGGATCACACACTAGGGTATACCGGTCGCCACGGTGGCGTATCAAGTTATCCTCGTGCCTGGTATAGGTTAGTTTCGTGAGTTCGAGCCCCGCCGAGTGCATACTTGTATAAATTCGTTGGGGCTTTTTCTCTCGCACAAATTGACTTGCGGAAAGCGCGAGAGCGTTAGTAAGCAACACTCAACGAAAAATCGACGAGCAGTGGGATTGCTGAACCCTATGCGCGATAAAAATTGAAGGCAAGAACCCGGGGGGGAGAAGGGACGACACCTGTGACCACGGCTTGTCCAGAAGCTGGAAAGTAGAGAAGTGTGAGAAAGACAAAACAAAAGGAAAAAAGAAAACAATGAGATGACATGACGCCACATAAACGCGCATGATAGAACGCAGCCTGGCATAGTTATCCGAGACCATGCTCTCTAAAAGAAGGGGAACGAATGCACAGAACGGAAATGGCGGCTTTGGGCAAGGCAGGCGGGCCCGAAGTTTGTGATGTTGTGTGCTGATATTCACAACGTTTTGAGCCATGGCAGTGCCTCTCGTCGTGTATTTCCGGTCAGGTCCTGCTCATAATTTGTGTGTCCGTGGCAGTGCGACCTGCCTCCATGCCATAAAATATTCGAAAGTCCAGACTCTGCAGGATCACGCAGCCGTGAGGACAAGCTGGATATTCGTCGTCCACTCACTGTTCATTCAGAGTATCTGCGAGTGTATATGTCCGTTGCATGTTTCTGCTTTGAGTGAAAGCGTGCATGCCTACGTGTCAGTAGGAAACCTGCGAGGATATCCCAGGGCGCCCCCCCCCCCCCCCGACTCGACAGCATGACACTTTCCGACTTGGTCGTATCGTTGCCGGTTGGTGTGCGTGTGGGCTATGGTCTTTTTGGCGATCATGATTTTTTTTCTCAACACCATCGCCCATGGTGTGTACTGATGTACGATGTGCGTATTGTGGTTCTGTTTTACTGGGTTTCGTGTTTCTGGCCTCCTAAAATAAAGTTTTCCATATCATTTGTTGGCGTTACAATGCTGTATTGTATATTTGATGGGGCCGAGTAATCACTGGCTCATGTATCCCGGGGGTAAAAACAGGCCGTACCCCCCCCCCCCCCCCTCCCATCTATGGGCTCTAAAACATACAGGCTCTTTATAAAACCCCCTAGTAGTCGGCTCCCGAATAGAGAGGTTAGTCTCAAATGAGTCTTGCGAAGCCTGACAATCTTCTACTGGTACAAGAAAACCATTCCGGGCAGTTGGCGTAGCGACGTACAAAGCGACGAACTCGATGTTTTCAAGCGTCTATGGAACGAGCGTGAACAGGACGAGTATCCGAATGCTGCACACGTGCCTCGCATGCAGCTCCTTAGGTCGGTCGCAGTTGGGACGCATCCTTTGAAACCCAGCGAACAGCCCAGCGAGCCAGGCGGCGGCCCAGCGAATCAGGCTTTTTCGTGAAGTCGATGCTGTGATCGTCAGTTTTTATCGTCAGTTTTTTTTTTTTTTCTTGTGCACACCTGGTGTGTAGTGTGCACCTTGTGTTGTGTGTGCTACTTGCTGTGTGCGTTCCTCGTGCCCTTCCACGTGCAGCACACGCATACATGCAGTCTCCGTGCTGAGTATCCTTGCTGTAGATTATAGAGAGGCCTAACCTTGACGCTATTGCTAAATTTTTTCAAGTAATGGAGATTCCGACCCTGAGCACTGTTTAATGCCTATACAACTGGGACCCTTGTGGGCGGATAAATTCACTCGAAGTTAGTACAGGAGGGATTATGGGGCTAAAGGGGTTAACCGGTCAAATTTCTGATTTCGTCGGGTTTTAAAACGGGCGTCAATTTTTTTCTCCGCAGGCGGAAATCCCCTCTTCTTCTGTACAGCCAGCCATACTGCAGGACAACTACTGTAGCGTTCTACAAGCAGCAGCACCGCCCCGCCCCCCCTCGTAAGAAACCGCAAACAGCAATACCGGCCTTGCGAGGAGGAGAGATTTTGTTTTCGGCTAGATCACTTGTTTCGAGGAAATGGTTATTTTATGTCCTGCCGTCGTGATATACGTGGGAGCACAGAGAGCACAAACCAAAAAACAAAAATTACCCGCACTTTTTTCGTAAGGAGCCAGACAAGGGGGGGGGGGGGGAAAGGTCACCAACACCAGGTAAACCAAAAAAAAGACAAGAATGTCGTTTTCTCGATTTGTACAGATATCGCATCGCTCCGTTTTTTTTTTTTCTTTTCGTTTTTGACCTTTCTAGCTAGACGTTTCTAGGAGTTTTGGCTCCGTTTTCTTTCTCTTATTTTTCTTGGTTGGTCTCCCCTGGGTCCTCGTCTAACTTTCAGCATGTCATGCAGCCAGCAGCTGTCGAAAAATCTCTCGTTTTTGCGTCGTCTTTGGGTTAGGTTGCTTGTACGAGAGAGCTTTCTTATGAGAGGGCCCGCAGTGTACTTTTTTTTTTTTTTTCAGACGCGTGCTACGATAGAGTGCACTTTTTTTTTCTGAGGTTTCTTAGTTTTGGGAGCTTAGGACTTGGGACCTCTCACAAACACCGATGTTGATAGAAATAAAACTGCTATGATCCCGGATGAATAATCCCACAACCTAGGTATGTGCAACGGGAATCGCGTTGAAAAAAATGGCTCGTTTTTCCGACGGTTTGGGGTTAATCGCTTGAGAGCCCCAAATTCCCTCCTTCTACAAACTTCAAGTGAATTTGTCCCCAAAATGGATTTCCAGCAGTGAAGGCGTTACGGCAACCCCCTTCATTCAGAAAAAAAAATAGCCAAAAAAAGGTATACCTCTGTCGTAGCACGCGTCCTAAATAAGGAAGAAGAGAGGCGGTTCAAAGGCAAGGACCGTGTATTTTTCATATTTTATCTGTTACTCGAGGTTCTTTTTGTTTCGCTCATGATCCCATCATTTGTCTTCGTGCTGACTGCTGCTGTTTCTTTCTCTTTTTCCGCCATCCCTCAGACGTGACATGAGATCCGGGGTCACTTGGTATGTACGAAGCGCGGGCTCTTCTTCCCCCTACCCGCTACGGCGCGGTACGTGCCTTCATTTTTGTCGCAAGGAGACTTGTTCGGCCCTTTCTTGCCTCTTCGACTCGCATCGAATTGCGCTCCTTTTTATGTTTAAAAGAAAAACACAACAAAAAAGCAAAAGCCTGACCCACGTGAGACTCGAACCCCAAAACCAACTCTATTTTTTTGCAGCAGCGGTAGCATTGTAGCATTCGAGGGTAACCACTATTAATATTTATTCGACTTGATCTATTAATGGACCACAGGGGCGACCGACCGGCTAGTGTGTGTGTGTGTTTTCACATTACAGATTAAACAAATAATACAATAATTATGTTTTCCACACATACATGTACGATCATACAACCAGTATCGATGCCGATGTCGATGACGCCTACGACAGCCGAGAGAGACGAGCTCTATGGTCACGAACTGACGAACTGCTAGACAGAGATGCGCTTTATGTGTGTGCGTTCTTCATCCTAAGCTGTCCTAAGCTGATGTCCCCATCCAGCTACAATCAGCATGGCCAGTGTCTGTGCTAATACCCCATTAGAGAGACGACCTCCTCTCTGGTTCTCGAGCTGCGAGACAGATTGGTACACTGTTCAAATGCAGCAAAGGTGATTTGGCCATGCAGTACAACTACTACTGTACCAACTACGAGCAAAGAAGATAGAATATTGACGAAAGATGAAAAAGCAACAAGGCAATAGCAAAAAACAGTTGGAAAGCCAATGGGAAACAGGACGGAACGACCAAAACGAACAACAAAGCACGACAGACACCCAGCAAGTACTCGTACGAGCAACACAGCAGACGACGCTGTCCCAACCAATACCGGGGGGCGGCTGCCGCATCTGGTAGTGGGTATCGAATGACCGTGCACCAGGAGTAGGAGCAAATCCGCATGGCCTCGTATCACGTGCGCTTTTTTTCTGGTGACAGCAGCAGTGGCGACAACACCGCCGTCGTAGCCCCGAACCGAACACAATTGTTGCAGATACGGCAAGGCGACGCCGCCATGCAGTGCCAACCGCACTGAGAACACGGGAAACAAAAGAAATATGCAAGTTATGCAATCCATTCTTGACAAGATACTACTAATAATCCAATAAAGAGTACGACCGTTCTTTGTACGATTGTATTGCATACGGGATACAAGGAGTGGTGCCAAGTACGTACGTGCTTCGTACCTGCTATAAAACGCCATGGCAGAAGCCGTCTGAGCACGTTTTGATTGGCCTGCGATGGTTGTCATGACAAGAACACACAGGTCAGAACACAAGACACCCCGAGAGTTTCAAATGTCAAAGCTCTGCAACGTCCGGGTTTCACAGGAAGGTTTCCCGCTTTCTCTCCGCTGCATCCACCTGTTGCTGTTGGGTGCTGGGGCTATCATATACTTGGAAGTATATTTTTAGCCTGTTCACCACTGTAATGTCCAGAAATACGTACTTTAGTATAATTCCAAGTAACATGTCTCTGACACGGGAGTGCGCTGCTGATGGGATAGTGTTAACTGGTTTCTTGTTTCAACCTATTATATGAATGGTACCTGTGCCCACTGTTGATACGTACTGCTACTGTAGTACCTATTAATGGCAACATCTGTTGTCGTCAGCAGCACTCGTTGCTTGCGAGAAGTTTGCCAGATAGCCAAGAAGCCTCTAGACACTCCCAGGACCGGCTCGACAACCGCTATCATAGACGGACCGAACTGCTTCTGCGCGGGCGAACCGACTAGCCAGTGTGTGCGCACGAGTTCAGTCCCGGAAGCCCCAGTCCCCAAGCCACGCGGACCTTCGACTCTTGAAGAATGCAGGAAAATGCGTTTTGCGTTCCCTCCCCAGACGAGACCCACGACCTGGTACGTTACTGTGTATGTTTATTTATTTGAATAGTTTAGTGCGGGTTGTTTTTCTGCCGTGTTTAGTGCGGGCAGTTTTCTGCCGTGTCTAGAAAGTAGAAGTTCCTCTATAGCGCAGGGTGAGTAGTGCCAATTGTCCCATACAGTGCCGGTGAAATAGCTTGGCACCCGTGTGAACAACACGTAGTGTTCTTGTACGGAGTAGTGCCGGTTTGCCGATATAGTGCTGGTATTTTAGGCTGGCTTTCGCCTGCACTATGGAGAGGGACCACCCACCACTATGAGTACTACTCTGCTGTGCATGCATTGCCTACGGTGAACAACTTGGACTATCAATGTGCAATGTTATCCTTTGGCGACCCGGATGTGGCGACCTAGAAGCAACGCCGGCGGTTTTGTTAGTCGTGTACTCGTACATAGGAAGACCAGGTACAGGAACGGTAGTGCCAATATCGCCGTGCTGTCAACGCGTGTGTAGTATGAGATGTCTTCGTGCGTGTCACCGCGGACACGCGTCGTCACCCCAGCAGCTCTCGGGCCGCTTTTGTGTGGTGGCAGACTCTGTACTCGCTGTGTATAATGTCGTACTTCTTTTCGACTTTTTGTCTGCTTGGAAGTCCAAGAGGCGGTGTGTTTGAAATTCTCGTCACCTCGGCCGCGTGTCCCGCTCCATCAGCTCGGGCCGCTTTGTGTGGTGTCAGTAATGGCTCCAGCAGCACTCGGGCCGCCTTGTGTGGTGGCATATGCTGTAGTCGCTGTCATACGTACTTGTTCTCGTCCATTGTCCTCTTCGATCTCCAAGGGGTGGTATCATTCGGAGACTAGTCACGGCGGGCACCCCGGTTTAAGAGAACCCTGGCATGAGCAATCGGAACGTAAGAGCGGTGAAATCGGCCATGTCCTGTTTAGCTGGTCCTGTTCCACCATATATTGCCCATGAGCGATAAGAGCGAGATGCCCCCCTTCATGGACTTTACACGTACACCCGTAACGCGTGATTGGAAACCAAAAAAAAATCGAGCAGAACTGATGGTTGCAGCAACCGTTATAGCACAGAGCGCAACCGGGTTGCTATTTCGATTATTAATGGGTGACGACGATGTTACTACTGCTGCGCGAACTTGGATGCATGTACCGGGAAGACACATGCATAGCAGCACTCCTGCTGCCGGCATCATGACGGGAACGCGCTCATGATGTGTTTCGTCGCTGAACTTGGGCCCCATTTCCAACCCCTGAGAATGTCCTTTTCTAAGTCCCAAGTGTTTTACGTAGACAAATGTTTTGTCCCGATGTTGGGGCAGCTGTGCTGAGAGGGGTAAGAGCGCCTGTTTCGGGTTGTTACCGGTTCTCTAAAATCGGGGACCCCGCTGCTGCCGTGTCGAAAAAAGTTGTGCAGTAGTAAGCACGCGTACCACATGTCATGTAGGAGACGAGATGGAAGAGTTGTTGTATCGTAGGGGTCAGATGTTGGAGCAGGGAAGGAGCGACGCGATTTTTTTTGCGCGACTTTTTTTTTTGGTGGGCACCTGCCAACGTATCGTACTCCTCGGACCGATGGGTCCTCATATGGCAGTGAGGCTGATCCTTTCGTAATGCTTGTGTCGTCGGCGCAAAGCCTCAGACCTGTCTCGCTTGAGCTTGAAGCTTCTCAGGCTAGGCTCGTTCGGTCTTCTTGCGCTGTGCGATAGAATGCCCCCGCTGTGTTTACTGATCGAGGTGGTAGTGTAAGGCGTCAGTGGTCACGCCTCAACACCTCCACCACACCGTCTGGTCGGCATGTAATGTGTGGTGTGGTGGTACAGTAGGTGGCCCTGTAGAGTGCGGGTATGTGTCACGAAAATTTACCCGCACTATACCGGGCACCCGCACTATATAAAAACCGGTCACTATAGAGGGTTCTATATTGTGCCAAACGATTTCACCCGCACTATATCGGGCCACCTACTGTAAATATACCTGATGTGATGTTTTTATACTAGTAATAAATTGAAAACTACTCCCATGTTGTGAGATGGAACATTATGTTTGCGTTATACCTGTTATCATAATATTTTTATCCAAAATTATAAAATAGTCCCGTTGTGAGGTGGAACATTATGTTTGCGTCGGAACGCATCTTTGGAAGCTGCGTGAGATACTCCGATCGCGCGTGTTTCTGAGTGGTGTGTGTGTCCTCATTAAGTATACACGGCGGCGGCTCCCGTTGGATCTTTAGCAGTAGTCGCTTGTACCAGGGTCAACAAGGTGATGGCAATCAATCTGTGCACGGAACGACTAATAATCCGGTTTTTGAGGGGGACAAAATCTGCACCATCTGACAAATGTTGTGGAACATAGTATGAATATGTCATATGTATGATACCAGGTACCAGGTATATATATTCGCACACTTGTACTTGCCAGCTTCGGGACAAGCCCAGGGGTCACAGGTGTCGTCCCTTCTTCCCCCCGGCTCTTGCCTTCATTTTTCATCGCGCACAGGGTTCAGCAATCCCACTGCTCGTCGATTTTTCATCGAGTGTTGGTAGCTCACGCGTTTTCCCCAAGTCAATTTGTGCGCAAGAAAAAGTCCCCACGAATTTATACGCATATGCACTCGGGGGGATTCGAACTCACTAAACTGACTTATACCAGGCTCGAGGATAACCTGCTACGCCACCGGGGCGACCGAAAGGTATACCTGGTATATGATACCAGGTGTACTGATTGTGGTACGGATATAATGGTGTCCGAAGGAAGGATAGCAATAGCAGCTGCGCCTTCTTCGAAGGTTATATTATTCATACAGCAGGAGTGTACAGCAGTGTGGTATGTACCAGATCTACAGGCTTAGGTATGGATGTGATAATTTTACGTACTCGTACTGCTGTTGCGTGTGATATGTACGAGTTGTCTACTCGAAACACATTATTCTTACTGGTGATGTGTGACGTACGTATGCATGTATGATACTTGTGTGATGCTGGTATGATACGAGCAATGTGCAATGCCCGTCCTGATTATTCGTCCTATATAAGAGGCCATGCACAAGTTCTGTGGAATCAGATTGTGAGACAGACCCAAAATAAAACTGGTGTTTTCGTGGGTCATGATCCGTTCCGCGGGTCGTGTCAGGAGGTTTCCACATCTCACAGGTCGGGTCAGGTGACCCGACACGACACGACACGACACGGCCCGCGAAAAGCGACACGACCCGCCAAAATACGGTGAAAAGCCCTGGTTTCAAAACGCCAAAATCATCATCGCAAATTATTCGGCTCCGATACAATACCCAGGGGAACATGTTTCATTTTTCCCGGTGTTTTCCCGTGGGAGCGTTCGTTCGTTGGTTTATCAGGCGAGGGTTCGTTATATTGGATTTTCGACTGGCTTTTGATTCTTTTCGCGTGCCTGCTCGGAGTACTGCTTGCTGCTGTCGCTTTCTGTGACTTTGAATGAATTCGGCCAATCCGCTGCCACCGGCAGGCGCGAGGGCCCGAGACCGCGGAAACGAAGGTGCTGCTTGCCGTTGCTGTTCAGTGTGGTGGAGGTGGTGTTGATGGTGCTGCTGCTGCTGTGGCGTGAGCGCAAGCACGCACATGACTTTTGACGGACGTTTGTTAAACCACGTTGGCCGTAACTGTTGTATCCGTCGTCACAGCAACAGACTGCAAGCTCCGAGAAACGCAACTAACCATACCACCAGAACACCAGCGTGATGTTGGGCCGCCGACTGCGCCGTGCGGCGTCGATTTTCTGAGCGTCTGAGCTGTGCGTACACTACTGCTGTATACCTCTTGTAAACCTGCTGTGCGTGCAACTGGTGTATATCTCTTGTATCCGCCGTGTACGTGGGCCACCTCTCGGCGAGTCCCACAGCAACGCCAGTCATTGTCGCAGAGTCCTTGGAAAGCTCGTGTTTCGTTTTTGCCGAAAATTGCCGACAACTGCCGAAATTTCCTGCCGATAGATAGCCAATCAGATTGCTGGATCCTCCTTACAAAAATGTCCTCGGGTAATAACCGGTGGAAGGTGATGCTGTTGCTGTGCCAATAATCTGCTTTGCTTAGAAGGAAGTAGTTGCCGTTTTCCACTTCCGTAGGTGAGACTGGCATCATTTTTGGTAATTTTAAAATGTTAAAAGCGTAAGAGTCGGGAAAATGGGCAAACCTGGGTAAAGATCGCCGAGCAATACAAATAGTGTCGTAGGAGTGCTGCGCTGAACATCGCCGCGCTGAACCAGCCCTCCTCTGTGCGATCGATACAAACGAGCAATGACCCTCTCCCGTGCGATAAAGTTCGACGAATTTTTGTTACGGGAGAGGGGAGGGGCCGACGGACGGACGGGATGGTCATGTACTCTCGTGCTTTTGACCGCTTCTTGTCCGATAGGTGTTGATGTGAGTGTTGTGCGTTGTTTCTATCTGCATCTTAACCCCTTTAGAGCCCCCAAACCCCTGCCTATACTAACTTGAAGTAAAATTGTCCCCAAAAAGGGTTTCCAGTGGTAAAGGCGTTAAGGCCGCCGAGGCGGGAATTGTTCTTGGCGACCATCACGAAAGTGCTCGTGTACCTAGTTGTAAATAAATGGTGGTTGGTACCTGGTGGATTGTACCTGGAACCGGCGGCCAGGAGCAGCAACACTTTGTTGGCCAGGTACACCAGTACCTGATCAGAGGTTCATTAGTACGCACGGCGTTTCAAGCCCACGCTCCGCCATTCTCTGCTGTTCCATGCCAGGTATCAGTCTCTCTCGCGTGAAGGAGGTGAGATTGAAGGGTTTGGTCGGTATTTTGTCTTGCACCTTCTAGTTGTTGTTGTTGTTGTTGTTGTTGTTGTTGTTGTTGCTGTTCTCACATCAACTTGCGTAATCAAGTACGTGGTCGCAGGACAGGCTCCAGTCACCCTGGAGCAGAGGAATACCCCAGGGCAAAAAACACAAACCAAAAAGTGGCATACTACTACCGTGGAGTCAAGACTACGGTTGGCATTGCGTGGCCGAATCACCATGCCGTATTTTTGCAATGTGTTGCGTCTACCCCTGTCTCGTAGGTAGCTGGGAGTTTGTGGCCACAGAGCTCGTCTCTCTGTAGAGCTTACCACTTCTTCGACAACATGGTTGACGCACACTGTGTACGAGACGAAGGGGGTTTCAACCTACATACAATGGTTGTTGCGTTTCAGTGGGTTAGGGTTAGGGTAGAGTATACGCATATATGTCAACCATTTTTAGAGTACCTGGAAAGTGGTAAGGTTTGACAAGAGTTAATGTGAGAAAACAACAAGGTACCCTCTCCTAGGCATCGGCACGGGCACGGGTTGTGCAGGGTGTAGATGGGTGGAAATATCACTTTATTGTGAAGATTACACAGCAGCAGTAGCAAGCTCCATGCGGTGCAGGTGGTGCCTAATGCATCGTAGGCTGATTTCACTTTTGTATTTTTCTTGTGGAGGCATACATTGCGTCAGCTGTGATATATGCGTGTACCACCTTTGGTTTGTTTGTGTTTTTCCCTGGGGTATTCCTCAGCTCCAGAGTGACTGTCCTGTGACCACAGACTTGATTATGCGAGTTAACGTGAGAACAACGACAACATGTGTGATAGTTTTTTTTTTCTTCACATACGTCTACTTTCCAGCTTCTGGACAGGCCGTGGTCACAGGTGTCGCCCCTTCTTCCCCCCGGTTCTTGCCTTCAATTTTTATCGCGCACAGGGTTCAGCCATCCCCCTGGTCGTCGATTTTTTCGTATTGTATACCCTCCTGGTGCTGTAAAATCTGTTTTCATTCTGTTTTTGTTGACTTGCATGCTTGGTGCTGTGTACCTGGTACCCTTTTATCAGATACAAATGTTGAGGTCGCGTCGCCCATCTCAACCCCCAAACATACCAGAAAATGTACGAATAGTATTACGCGTTGTGAAGGTTTTCAGGCTTGTTTTTTGTTTTGGCGATTTTTTTTTTCTCACGGATCGCATGAGGGGTTAAAAAACCCAGCCCACCCCTACCCCTTATCTTATCCCTGGCCGTTTGTTAGGCTAAGGCTGTATCATACGACTGTATCATACGATCTCTTCGCGCGGCTTCGCCGCAAGATTTGGGTAATCGAACAAAAGCGTGCGAACTACCTAAAAATCATGATGTGTTTTGTGCTTCTCTGGTGTGGCATGCTTGGGAGCATGAGAGCGTGGTGAGGCTCTGCGGGATATATTCGATATTCGAGCATCTGTGGAGCATGCGGATCCCCGCTTGCTGATGTACAGCAGTCACATAGTGCATTCCAAGAAACACATTCGTAATTTCTGTAATTTTATTCTTGATAAGATTATTTTTTTTTCGTGATTTCTGAAGTTTTGGTGTTTTGTATTGATACTACTTGCTGTTGCTTATCATTCGTGATCCTGCCGCTGTATGTTGGCTCTACTGCTGTAATTGGAACTCGCGCTGGTGGTAACTGCCGGTCAACTACTACTGTGTACGTTGGTGGGAAGCAGGAAAGTATCAATCCAACCCAACCCCACCCAACCCTACCCCACCCAACCCAACCCATCTCAACCCAACCCAACAAGATTGCTTTGCTGGACGTGGTTGGTGTGAGTGCGTCCCAATCGGTTTACTCGTAGTGTTATTTTTATGAGATCCGGTCTTCGGGTCGAACACGCACGCGCGAAGAAGCGGGCACGCGAAAAGTCATCGGCACGCGACGCTAGAACGACTGCCATGTTTTTGACGTCGTCGGCACGCGAAGCTAGAAACGGCTCCCCATAATTTTGGCGTCGTCGGCACGCGAATATATAGAAGTGACTCCCATATTTTTTTAGCGTCGTCGGCACGAGAAGCTAGAAATGATTCCCATTTTTTTCTGGCGCCGTCGGCATGCCTTGCCGAAGCTAGAAACAACTCCATATTTTTGGCGTCGTCGTCACGCGAAGCTAAAAGAAAGTGGAGATTGTTGGTTGGACCTGCGCCATCGGACGGGTTGGTAAAGATCCTGGGACCGACGCCACAATGAATACCACCGCCTACCACCACCCCCACCACCCCCTGCTCTTATTTCTGCTGCACGTGTGATACTCGGGCAGGTGATACTGATGCACGAACTATGGTAATACTTCCCTTGCTGCTACTTCCGCTGCTGACCATGATGATGTTGCTGCGTCCTTTTTTTTTCCCTCGTGGTCCGTTGCTTTGCTCGAATAATGTGTGACAGAGGAGCACGACACACGAGGTAGAGATGGACGAAAATGAGGTGGTGGTGCATCAGCGGCGCTGTAGCACCGCCGTAGGTGTGACGCCGAGCGACCCGTCCGCGATCGTCGACCTCTTTCAGGAAATGGAGTCTATCGGTGAGCCGCTTGCCCTGGGTGGCAGATGTAGACAGTAGTACGATGCGATTGAGTCTAAATACAGTACGATGCGATTGAGTCTTATCTACAGGACGATGCGATTGAGTCTGTCAGTAAGCCGTGTGCCTTTGGTGGCAGATATAAACTGCTTTACGATGCGATTGAGTCTATATACAGTACGATGCGATTGAGTCTGTCAGTAAGCCGTGTGCCTTTGGTGGCAGATATAAACTGCTTTACGATGCGATTGAGTCTACATACAGTACGATGCGATTGAGTCTGTCAGTAAGCCGTGTGCCTTTGGTGGCAGATATAAACTGCTTTACGATGCGATTGAGTCTACATACAGTACGATGCGATTGAGTCTGTCAGTAAGCCGTGTGCCTTTGGTGGCAGATATAAACTGCTTTACGATGCGATTGAGTCTACATACAGTACGATGCGATTGAGTCTGTCAGTAAGCCGTGTGCCTTTGGTTGCGGATATAAACTGCTGTGCGATGCGATTGGCTCTGTTTGCTGTACGAGAAGGTGGGGTCTACGGGCTAGTCGCGTGTCTGGGGCGGGTATATACGCACAGTACGGCGGTGTGGTTGCTCGCGTCTAATGGGTTTGCTGCGTGCCTTTGGTGACAGACAAAAGCGGTACGATGCGATTGAGTATCGGTGAGCCTCGCCTGTGCTGGAAATATGAAAACAGTAGGGTACGATAAGATGGAGTCTATCGGCAAGCCGTTTGTCCTTGGTGAACATGAACAACAATCTGGTAGCATACTGTTTGTTCCCTGATACGTCATCCTTTGTGATATAGTATGATAAGCATCACACGCAGCTTGCAATTGTGAATTTCGATGAAGAACTCGATTTCTCAGCAGAGGCGTGTTCTTTCTTTATCCGGTGTGAAAGTTTGTACCTGGTATGCGACAGTATGGTCGTTATCGGTAGATGAGTTGTTCCTGGTAGACTTTTACCCTGTACAAGGTGCCAGAGAGAAGACTAAAATATGCTTCAGCGCCAGTGTGTTGTGCTGGTTTTAGTCCGCATCGAAAGTTCCGGTTTATCGAAGTGTGGACGTTTTGTATCCAAGCCGTGTTGCCCATCATCGTTCATGGCATCCCCGTGTTTTTTTCGCTTTTAAATGCCTCCATGTTTGTTGATCGACCGATATCAAAATCGATCGATTGATTCGCAGGACGTGTAGACTTCGCCTGGTGCGCCCCCCCCACCCCCCCGTCCCCTCCCCTCCGTACGAGCGGTTTTTGGAAGAATGCAGTTCACCCTTCATGCGACTCGCCGAAAACCTCACGGCACTTGCTTGGTACAAGCAATGCCTGCCTGGTTGGTGAAAATCCGACGTGCTCCGTCCCGGCATAGTAGAGATGCGAGGGTCTATGGTCATACGACTACGGCCATGCACAAACTGAGTACACCCTCCCCCCTCCCCTCCCCTCCCCTCCCCTCCCCTCTCCTCGACATATCAGCGAGCGGGTACGTACCAGGATGCAGCGATTCCGATTCCTCAGACGGCGAAGACGACGAAAGCACCCGTCCTACGGACAACACATCACCGGCGCAACAGCAAAATGGCGTTACCTCGCCAGCACCGAGTTTCGGGCCGTCGGTACCCACCCCTAGCTCTGGCGCCGCCCCCACCGCTACCACCACCGTCGAATCGCAACCATCGCACGCTACGTCGAATGCCTCTCTGGCGTCAGTATCATCGTCCGGGCGGACAGCGGACGGCGGCACTTGCGCGGTGAGCGTTTCTGCGGGAATGTCTATCCCGCCGTCGAAGACTGCGTCGGCGGCGGTAGCGGCAGCCGGTGAGGTAGCCGCGGCGAAAGCGCAAAGAGAGCAGCAGCACCCGCACGGCGTGGCGACGAAGCTTTGGGACAGCAAAAATCAGACGCCTACGACGAACACGGCAACAACAACACCAACGACGACGGGCACCCAGTCGATGACGAGGTCCGGGGAGCGCACGCCGGCGCCGTCGGAGCTACGGCCGGAAGAGGAGCAGCCGAAATTTTCGACGATGTCTGATCCGAACGCTGGACCGGGAGCGTGGGGGAGTCACCAGCCGTCGCCGTATTGGCCTCAACGTGATACCAATGGGGCGGCCACTGCTGCCAACGCTGCCGCGGTTGATGCTGTTGTGGGCAAGGCGGGGGTGGACGGGGCTGTGATTGTGCTGCCGGATGAGAGTGCGAATGAGGTGCGTGGTGGAGGGAGCGAGGAGGGGGGCGGGGGGGGAGAGGGAACGGAGCGAAGGGATGGATGGGGGGAAGAGAGGGGCGGGGCGGAGGAGATAGATGGGTAGAAGGAGGCGGGAAAGGGAGGGAGGGGAGGGGGTAGGGGGGGGGAGAGAGCGGAGGAAGGGCGGGGGGTGGGGGGGGGGGGGCATACTCACTTGTTGCTTGCCTTAGTCGTTTGACCATTGACCACGCATCCCGTTCGAGACGGAGCACCGTTCCTACTCCTAATAGAGACACCTCCAACATTTGGGCGTTCATTACGCCTCTTCCATGGGATGGCGGGGGGGGGGGAAGGGGGAGGGGGAGAGGGACGGTGAGGGGGAGAGTAGGGAAGATGGAGGGAGAGAGGGACGGTGGGGGGGAGGGGTTTGGCCGGGGACCACGACGGAGGCCCTCCCCTTCTCGGGTGGGGTGGGGGCAGTGCCATCTACTCGACCGTGCAGGGTGGCCGCGCCAAACAGTTGAACGACGTTGATGTAGTCGTGTGCCTCGGCACGCAGGGCATCCAGCCTGTACCCCACCGATGAGAGCGGTTAGGTATGAATGTTCGTATTAATATTTGCCTGTGGCCCTTGGTCTAACCCTCCTCCGTTTTTCTCCCCCGTCCCCGCTTTCGCGTTTGCGTACGGCTGGCACTTTCGCCGCTTGGCGTCACCCCAACCACAACGACGCCAACAACGCCAACGACACCAACACCATAAACGCCAACTCCAACAACAACACCACCGACACCGACATCGAAAACGACAACGACAGAAGCGACCCGCCACCCAGGTACAACAGGAGGCGGCGGTGGTGGAGGATGCACGAAAGCCTTCCCTGGGGGTGCGACAACAGCGCATGATGCCGGCGACGCCAACATTGCACCTTAACTCTGTTAGCGGCAGCGGTATGTCGCTAGCGCCACTCAGACGCAAGACCAGCATGGGGTCCTTTCAGAGGGGTATGGGGGAGAGCCTTACGGGCCGAATGAGGAAACAGCTGGACATCCCGCAAGAGCCAAAAGTGGAAATCAATACCAACATTCCCATCGACCAGATCACAAGCTTAAAGTACCTCGCGCAGGTACGAAAAGTGATAGCTTCGTACCGCCCCTTTTCTGTTTTCTTTTTTTCTCGGATTTTTCTTCCCAGCTCCTGGACAAGCCGTTGTCCTAGGTTTCGTCCCGTTCCACCCGGTATGTGCGTGCCTTTTATCCCAGAGGCTTCGAGATTCCCATTGCTCGCGAATGTTTTTTAATTCGAAGTTTGCCTACGGTATCGTAGGATAGGTCAGGGCAAGATGTATGTGTGGGGCGAGATTTTTGTACCTAGTATTTGGTTGGAGAAATGGCGTCCCCTCTCCCCCCGCCCCGCCCCCCCCGCTTGCGGGATGAGTTCACCCCTGCTCCCTGCGCGGCGTTGGCAGCTCCCCAGCATGCACACTATTTAAACACAAACACTACGAATAATACGAACAGTTTACATCGCCAGCACTTGCCATCAGGTGACGAGTTTCAAATACCTCTCGCCGCCCCCGCCCCTACCCTACCCCCCTCCCTTCTCGCCTCCCTCCCGTCCCCGCCTCCCGCCACCGCCCCCCCGCCTTTTTCCTTTCCTCTCGCTCGTGGGAACGATGCAACAGGGAGCGATGTGCGTGGCGTACACGGCCGTGCTCTGCGGAAAGACTGTGGTGCTCAAGACGCCCCTTCCCGACACTAGCCACGCGGACGTCGCTGCGAATGACCTAGAGGTGAGAGCGAGGGGAGACCTTGATTCGATTCGATACCACCGCAACCGGCTTGACCGCGGATTTTTAGCCATCTATCGCTCCGGGTGTGTGGCTTGGCGATGGGATGTGCTGGGATGTGGGTGACGAATGGCGGGGCGGGTCGAGGTGGGGCGGGATGCGGTGGTGGTGGCGGGGAGAGACTGACGTGGCGGCTGCTGTCTGCCGTGCTTAGCTTCCTCCAACTCCGAACCACGCAAGCGCGCTCGTTGACGTCGTGCCACCTTTACTGCAATTACTACCTGGTGCTACGTATATTGCTACTGCTACTTTTTTGTGCTATGCTACTACTCCTTCCACTGCTGCTACTTCTACTACTGTTCGTACTACTGCCACTGCGTTGCTGGTGCTCCCGCGTTGCTGCTACTACTGCTGCGACCGCCGTATCGTTGCTGCTGCCCTTTGCTGACCTTAGCATGTGACTGTCGCGCGCTGTATTTCGCATGTGTGCAGGTTGAGATGCTCCTCCTCAAGGAGCTCCACCACGAGCACATCGTGAGTCTGCTGGGCGCGGGTTTCTTGCCTGACGGAAGGCGGTTTGTCGCTCTGGTGAGTTGCCTGTGTTTGTTTTGTCGTCTTGTTGGTGTTGGTGACGTTGTTGTTGTGTTTTTTGCTGCTGCAGTTACATGTAGTTTATTCCCAAAATGTGCAGTTTGCTTGCGGAGGGATTTGAGCCCAGTTGCGCACACGGAGAAATTTGTCGCTGCTTATTTTTTTTCTCACCTCAGTGTGTCCTGTTTATCTCCCCTACCCCCCCCCCCCCCATCCCCTTCCTTTTCCCGCCTCTTTCGCCCAACATTCCCGGTATCTCCTCTACCCCCCCCCCACCCCACCCCCTTCCGACCGCCTCCTTCCCCCCTCTCACTCGATATTCCTTGTTTATGTCCCCTGCCCCCCCTCGCGTCCTCCTTATCGACAGGAGTACTTGAGCGGCGGGACTTTGAGCAGCGTTCTCCGAGAGCGGCGATCGACACCCATGAGAATGTCGAAGGTAACTAATAACATCATTCATATGGACACTACTGTAAGCGCAGCTGCAGAAAATGCAAAATACATGGCTAGCAGGGTGTGTTCTCGACAAGGGCGTAAGCCACGCGCGCAGCACGCACGATCGAAGCGTCGCACGCTTTGGCTTGCAGCCGTTGGTTTCGACGGACATTTTCCGATCGCCCAGCTGGGGTGTCCTTTTTTTGTTTTTTTATTTTTTTGCTACGCACATAAATGAAGAACACGTCAAGTTTTGCCCTCCACCCTCCACCCCCTAGCATGCATGCCAACTTCTTCTTATGACCCCTCACTCCCCCTCCCCCCACATGCGACTCGCCTAACACCTCACGGTGCTTCGCGCTTGGTACAAGCAATGTCTGTGTGGTTGGTGAAAACCCGACGTGCTCCGTCCCGGCATAGTAGGGATGCGAGGGTCTATGGTCATAAGACGACGGCCATGCACAAACTGAGTACCCCCCCCCCTCGCTCGCTTGAGTAGGTGCTGGACCTTTCGCTTGCCCTTTGCAACGCGCTGGAGTACCTTCACGACGTGGCGGTGCCCGGACGCATCGTGTGCCATCGCGACCTCAAGCCGGACAACATCGGCTTCGCGGAGGATGGGTCGCTTAAGGTCATCGACTTCGGATTGGGCAAGGTGGGGGGACGGCAAGAAACCAAAGTGTTGACGATCTTGAGTTGAATTGAAGCCCATGTATTTGAGCAAAAAAAGGCGACGAATTCGTTTTCCAAAGTGTCTGGGATGAGAAGCATGCAGCAGTACAAAGTGTCACCATGCTGTCCGCGTGCCGAGCAGCTCCTTACACGTTGCAGTCCGGGCACTCTCCCTTCCTCAGCGTCCCCGCTTTTTTTTTCGTGTGGCGGACGCTGTAATGGACAGTTTTTTTTCGACAGATTTTCCGTCTGAAGCTCCAAAGGGCTAACGCATTTGCAACTAGAAACCCTCTTTGGGGGAAAATCACTTGGGATTAGTGTAGGGAGGGGTTTTCGGGGTCTAAAGGGGCTGATGTTGCTGTGCGATAAGAGCAAGCTTAGTCATACATAACACTTTCGACGCCGGTTTTAGGAAAGCTGGACGCAGTAAACGAAGAGCTCGTACAGTATGGCTCCTGTGTGATTCGTAGCTACACGTATTTTTTCCGATTTTTTGCACGCCGTCGGACACGGATAACCGATCTCCGCTTGATGATCTAGATCCTTCGGGGAAGATCTGTATGGTCTAGCTCATGGGAGCCGTACGATCTGCACGATATGGCAAATGTTTTCCAGGGTCGGATCTGTACTCCCATATATACAGATCCTATACAACATCTAATAACGGTAGATTATCTAGATGATCTGTAGATGATCTGTAGATGATCTAGATGATCTGTAGATGATCTAGATGATCTGTCCGAGGTGTTTGTGTGTGTTTTTGTGATAAGATGATGAGGATGATCGCCTACAACATACCCCCCTCCCCGTCATTATCGTTGCCTTTTGCGGTTTGCGCAATCCCTCTTTTCTCAACACTCCCTCGGCTTGGCTGTGGTCTACAGATTATCAAGCGCAAGTTCCGCGTTCGAGCGGATAAGTACCACATGACCGGCGGGACGGGCTCTCTCCGTTACATGGCGCCCGAGGTATGGTTTTTTGCGTGGGTCGTGGCCGTTAGCCCTTAGCTGTAGCTGTACTGGTGGTGGTGGTGGTGGTGATGGTCTTGGCGAGGATGCTTCTGCCTGAGGTTGGTGCTAATGCTGAACACGCTTTTGCTACTGCTGTATGCCGGCGAGCGACTACATCAGACGAATATTTTGAATACATTAAGCTCTTTGTTTTTCTTCTCGTGTCTTACTTCTTATTTTCATTTTTTTTTCCCCATCGCTGTGGGATGCCACTTTCCTGTCTCATGCGCAGATCGCGGACCACCAGGAGTACAATGAAAAGGGAGATGTATACAGCTTCAGTCTCATCATGTGGGAGATGCTTGCGGGGGAGAAGCCGTTCATGGGTGAGACACGAGCGCGCACGACGCTGTGGGTTGTGTCGGCGTTGCTGATAGCGTTGGCGTTTGTGTGTTGGGATTAGCGTGGGCGTTGCGGTGGGGGTTGGCGCTGAGGTTAGTGTTGGGTTTGGGGTTGGCGTTGAGAGATGACAGTAAGTTCTTGCATCTCGCTGTCCAATATTTTCGGACACAGCAGGGAACTACTAGTATGGTGAGCTACTGCAGTATCGTTCTCGCTGACACCTAAGTTTGTGGCTGTTGTTGTGTTGTTGTTGTTGTTGTTGTTGTTGTTGTTGTGGTCGTCGTTGTCGTCGTCGTCGTTGTTGTTGTTGTTGTTGATGTTGTCTGCCCCCCCCCCTTTCGTTCCTTTCTCACCACAGGCTTGAAACGGCCGGAATTCTACAGCCGCGTGGTGGACAGAGGGGAACGACCCCCGCTAAACCCGGAGTGGCCTATCCACGTTCGCAACTTGCTGGAGAGCTGTTGGCGGACGAACCTTGACGAGCGACTGAGTTTCCGAGAGGTTGCGGGGATACTCAAGGTAGGGGGTGGGTGGGTAGTCAAGCGGTGTTTTGGTTTCGTCGGGATGATCGTAGCGGTGGGTAGGTGGACCGGCGGCGTTCTTCTTCGTGGGAATAGTTTTTGGCGTTTTTTGTCGACGGAGGCGTGTCTGTTTGCTGTGGATGATCGGTGGTGTTACGTGGTATTGGTGGTGGTGGTGGTGGTGGTGGTGGTGGTGGTGGTGTTTTGGTGTCGGTGATGGTATCGACGTTGTTTTTGTTGATGCAGTTGTCTGATGTTTTTTTCTGCGATGGCGCACGTGTCGTTGTCTGACGTCAAGTATTTCGGCCATTGCGGTTGCTGTGGGGAAGATGCCGCGGTCGCTTGTTGTACGATGTGCACTTTTGTCGTGGTGTTGCTGTTGTTGTTGTTGTTGTTGTTGCTCTGGCGATGACGCCCTCACGAAACAAAAAATGCTGTAAACCTGGTAATCTCAGCCTTTAGATATGACGTACCAGGTATTTGTGTGTGTTTTCAGAAATGTCTCTTTCTCCCACGCCGTGACAGCGTACCTGGTGTAGTAAACTAGGCTTTGTTTAGGCGTGGCGATAGACCGCCGTTCATAACTCTAAAGGGGGGTGTTCCCGTATCATTATTTATTTTCATTTTCTTCTGCTTTTCACCTCCGCGCGGGCTGGACGGGTAAACCATCTTGCGTGCACGACAGCGGTGTATACGTAGTCTGCGGGACAACACGACGGGCCATGGGCAAACTCTAAACTGGGATGCCCTTTTCTCTTACCTATGTATAGTACTAATACTGGTATATGGCTTGTTTAGATGTGTTGTTCACAGTATTTTTCGTATGGGCAAAAGGAGCTTTGTACGAATAGTTACTCCGTAAAGACCAACAGACCCATCATCGCTCAGAAGGGGGAGGGGGATCTCTCTCTTTGTTCCATAGTAATTTTTTCGTATTTTTCTTGGTCTCTTCGGGGCGGACCCCCCCCCCCGCCTTACGCAAGTTTCACTGTTGTGTTTTTTTTTTGTCTCCGTAATGTGATCGTTTCTTAATCTGTGGGCTTAACCCCACCCCCCTTCACGCACACGTCACGTCACTCTTTTTTAGTCGTGTGTCTTCGTGTTTCCGGTATATTTTCCCTTGTCGGCACAATTTCCAACTCACAGCTTTTTGTTAATTAGCTTCGTTTTTTCGTATTGGGTGCTGCACGGTTTGGGCTGACCACTGCTATCGTCAGAAATGGTGCGCAGGTGATAGTACCATACCATTTGGCTTCATTTTTTGCGTTGGGTACTGCTGTGGCGATGATGACGGCACCCTGACCCTGACCCTCACCCATTCGGAATACCGCTCTGGGTCCATGTGCCCTGCCTGATGCCATCACTGGGGTAAAACGGTCAGAAACGTCAAATACAGTAGCTAATATAGTGCGGGTGTCCGATATTGTGCGGGTGAAATCATTTGGCTCAATATAGACCCATTTATAGTGGCCGGTTTTTATATAGTGCGGGTGCCCGGCATAGTGCGGGTAAATTTTCGTGACACATACCCGCACTACATAGGGCCACCTACTGCTGTAGTGTGTTTCTCGCTGTGGCATGGGCGTCACCACTCTGTCGCCATAAACACCAGTGCGCAGGTGATACGACCGTACGGCAATGGTCCTACTCAGTACTATTACTATTAATACTCCTGTGGTTAGGAGATTTTTTTTTTCTACATTCTTTCTCGTGCCGTCCTGTTTCCCTCGTTGTGTTCGTTTTTTTTTTCTTGTTTCTTGTGTTTTTTTTCCTTCTTACCATCGTATAATTATTTTGACTATATATGTATATTTTTTATTTATTTTTTACCAATTTTTGTTGCAAGTAGCCTGGTGTGCTTGCTGGCTTGCATCTTTTTTTGCCCGCGTGTTCATTGCGGTACCTCAATTGCTTGGCCAAATCTCCTCTCTTCGCTGTCGTTGCAATGATGATGTGTATCAGATTTCTGTCTCAATCGTTTGTGACCACACGGAGCTCGTCTAATCATCATGTACCTCGTATGAGGCATCGGTACGGACACCGGTTGTGCTGGATGAAGTAGATGCGTTGAAATATCACTTCAATGTGGAGCACGGACATAGTCGATATACTTGTATCACATTTGCAATGTTGTCTTGTGAACTCCCTTGTCAGTGCGAACACAGGTGTCCGCCGAGGAGGACTGTTGGGGAGGGGGGCGGGGAGGGAGGTTCTTGGTCTTGTCGAGGCAGAGTGTGCTGGGATGAGCACGTCCGCTTTACAAAGGCCTCTCTAGTTTTGTTTAAACTCCCTCGCTTTTTTTTTTTTCCAATGCGAACCCATCTCACGCACCGCCTCCCTCGTCTTGTGTAACTAACTCCCTCCCTCCCTCGCCCGAGTGCAGGTGTGCGCCGAGGAGGAGAACCGGCGGTCTTTCTCCGAGGAGAAGCGGAAGAGCGTGCGCATGTCGACCAGACGGTCCAAGCTCTGGACGACGACGGGCGCGAGGCCGGACCTGGAGGAAATATACGCGGACCCGCAGTACAAGCCCAAGTTCACCATCTCGTCTTTCTTCTCCTCACATAACGTTAGTTCCCCGACTCCCACTGCCTCCGCGTCGCGCCGGCCGGTAGTCCCCGACGACCAACAGACCCCCACTCGGCCGATAATATACGACGATCGATCGATCCCCACTTGGCGAGAGTTGCCGACCGCAACCCCGGCGGGAAGAAGCAGGGGTGCACTAGTATTACGCACTTGGGGATGGCAAAGCCTTTTGTCCGCCCCGCGCAGGTTTCGGCGCCCCACCAAATACTTGAAATGGATGAAGGGACGAAATACGGTATAGATTTTTTCCTAGAAAATTATTTGGAAATTTCCTGTGACTGGCTGTCGTACGCCACCAGTATTCATCTACGAAGTGCGAGTAGTAGGGGACAAGAACCGGTCTAGTGTTAAACACGTTCTAGAATTTTCGTGGTAATTTTCCGTGGAAGTTTCTTGCGAGTAGCTGCGCCAGCAGTCGTTTGGTACCTGGCATACAGCAGCGGGTCCGTTGGTTCAGCAGTGTATGGTGCTGACGCATTATCCCAGTAAGTTTCTAAGATATGTCTATGGGTCGCTGCTTTAACCACCAGTTCAATTGTCGGGCCTGCAGCACGTGCTGATGCGCCGTAAGATTTTTCTGTGGATATGAAAATACCGCTGTACTTCCAGTAGTCTGGCCTACAGCAGTAGGTGCATTGGTTGTGCAGCGATTGTTACTGAGATGTCCTAATCTTTTTCTGCTGGGTGACTATTGCCCTGCTCTCCACCAGCAGGCTGGTCTACAGGTAGGCACAGTAGGTCGGTCCGTTGGTCCTGCACCGTTCTGCACCGTATGTACGGTGCTGATACGTCCTGACATTTTTTCAGTTGATAACTGCAGTATACTGCTGTACTGATTTGTTGATTCCAGACGGCTCGTGTAGCAGCGGTAGGTGCGATGGTTATGCAACGTATGATGCTCATCAGTCCTAAGAAATGTCTTGTGGATGTCTACTGCTGTACCGGTACTATATGCCTGTAGTAGTCGGGTATACAGCAGTAGGTGCGTTGGTTGTGCAGCGCACGATGCTCATCAGTCCTAAGAATTTTCTGGGGGTAACTGAGAATTTTCTGTGGATAACTGCAGTTCTACCGGTACTCTCGCAGCGGTGTACCAGATATTGGCGAAGCAAAATATGGTGCTGATATATTTTGTGGTCGGTATGCTAAGCCACGACAGCGGTACGAGGTATATTATAAAAATAAAAATACACTTGAGCTGTGAGATCGAAGATTTTGTCAAAACTCATCTTTGCGAGCTGTGTGTGATACTCCGATCGCGCGTATTACGGGTTGTGTGTCCTCATGAAGGATATAGGTCGGCGACTCCCGTTGGAACTACAGTGTAGCTACCAGGGTCAACAGGGTGATGTTAAGTCAGTCTGTGCGCGGAAACTATAAACCCGTTTTTGAGGGGGACACCATCTGACAGCTTTGGAAGGACATTCATCAGTTTCTCAAGTGTATGTAAGTCGTATAACCAGTGAGGGGAGGGCGGAGTTTTTTAGGACGTGGGGGCATGGGTTTGAACAAGAGGGAGCGGGGGGGGCGGGGGCGGGGGGATGGGCGGGAAAACTCAAAGTGTGCGTGGAAACTGTAAATCCTTTAAGGGAATAAATCTGACGGTTTTGGAAGGAATGCACCAGTTTATCATGTATATCCTGTAAGTCGTACAACCAGTATGGAGAGGGCGGAGTGTTGGAGGGGGTGGGTGGGGGGTGGGGGCAAATATATACTCCGGAGTATATACATATTATTTTGATAGCAGCACGCGTAGCGCGTGTCTGCGAATAACCATTACCCCACCGGTAGTCCACAGCAGTAGGGGCACTGGTAAAGCTAAATATTATATGCTCATGTATGGTCCGAACGCCGCTGCAACAGCGGTAACAGCGGTAGGAGTAGGCGTAGACCGACGGTAGCCCACATACGGCGGCATATCTGTTGGCCAAGCAAAATGTGATGCTGGTCGTCGGCATGCGCGCGCCACAACAGCAGTATGCGCCTAAACGTGTGTGCGGCCATGATACGCGCGGCTTACAGGCGATGCACTGAGTTCCTGGCGCGAACAGAAATTTTACAGCTCCCTATTAATAGTAATAGCTAGGGATGTAAACAAGCGATGCACCCATACCCAACGTATTTTTATGTACACACACACCGATCACACCGCGCATGGTTTTCGGGCTAGGTTAGGGCTTAGGCTTCTGGTCGGGTGGGGACTTGGTGGCAGGTATGCCGGTAGACTACTAGTAGTTTATTAAGTACGGGTGTATGGCTATGACTACACCCCTAGGCCTTTAGGGGTGCGTTGTTTTTTCTTGTTCCCAGCGGCTGTATATATGTGTGCCCTCGATACTCGTAGAGCTCTACCACTGCCATGGTAAGAAACTATCGTGTTGTCTACGGCTATCCGCAATACATCATTTGGTAGTGTGTGTGTGTGTGTGTGTTTTTTTTTTCATGTCGTACGCGTGCTATTAATACTTGTGCTACGTTACAAGGTTGGTTGTGCTGTTTGTGGTGTCGTTCTTGTCCCGCTGTTGTATTCCTTTTTTTTGTGTGTGTACTGTAATTATCTCTGGTTGTAATGTACTTTGGTTGGTCGTATTGCGTGTGTTTTGTGTGCGCCTGGAATGTAGTTTGAACCTTCCCAGAGCTCGTACATGCCTGGCATGTGCCCGGTAATTTTGTTGACGAGTTCCTTGGAGAACCGACGGAGGTCCCATGGGCGACACAGAAAAAATGAACATGATAATTGACTGAAAAGAACACAAGAAAGAACGGTGTACGGTTACGGCATTTTGACCAGTTCATGTGAGAACCGAAAGCGCGACAGCGACGACAATATTTTTTTACCTAGCGTGCTAGGGCTGGAATGCGTTTTGCCTTGTAGTGTCCACATGTCTATGCACCTGGTGCATGACGTTTCGCCGGAACTGATAAGAGCCCTACGGCCACACCACAATTTTGAGCGAGCGAGCGCTCTTCTTTTGAGCCTCGTAGTGTTTACGTATGTATCATGCCTGGTGGGTTTGTTATAACTAGTGCGTTGGAGAACCGAGAGGGTCCTATTATACGGTGACAACCAATTTGAGAGAGAGCGAACGAGTGCGTGCGTCCGCACTCGCCGTATATTCGACGTTGATTTTTTATGTTGGCTTTAATGTTGCTGAAGTTGATGTCGGCGCTGTCTCCCTCTTATTTTACCGTAAAAGTTCGAGCGTGCGAAATAGTGTGGTGACTTCAATGCTGGAGTTGCTGTTCGTTGTTGAAGTTGCTGTTGCTGTTGTTGTTGACCTCGGTTCTGCCCTCCCTCCTCTTCTTTATCTGTGCGCAACTATGTCGAGCGAGCGAGCGCGCGGGAGCATGCGAAACTCGTCGTATCTTCGATGTCGATGTTGCTGTTGCCGTTGAAGTTGACACTGCCTCCCCCCTCTTCTTTTTAACGCTTGCCTTTTTTTTTTTTTTGTTCTTCTTTTGGCGGTGTTTCGGGCTTTTCACAGAGCTCAGGCGCTGGAGCTGCTTCGAAGAAGTTTGGAGGGAAGAAGCAAAAGAGTATTACCCGACGAGCGACCTCGGGAAACAGCTGAAAGCTTCTGTTATATATTTGGCTCCTTGGCGGGAGGGCGCAACGGAAGGAGCGGGTTTGATGGAAAAAGAGGCGGTTGGGGAGGGGGGAAGGGACAAGACAGAAGACAGAAACGATTTCGGTGGGAGATAGGAATGGCGTAGTGGGCGGGAGGGGGGCCGTACTCATGTGTTGTGGGAGCGGGGGGGGGTGGGGTCTGGGCGATGGCAATCGGGCTATCGTGGCTGGCAGTGGCGGGGCCAAGATGTGACATGGCATCATGGAGATATTAATGAAAAATTGTGTCAAATGACAAAATGCACGGGACTTGGTGTGAGGGAGGCAGGCGTGTGTGGGGACGGGATGTCACGCGTGATCGCCGTCAAGCGTTTCCGCTGTGGTGCGTTTCGCCGTCAAGATTTTTTCGCCGATTCTTTTTTCCTGTCAAAAAACGTTTTCGCCTAAAATTATCCGCACACGCCCCCATAATCCCCCCCCCCCCCCCCCCCCCCCCCCCGTTAGCGCTGCTGTAATTTTGGAAAGTCTTCTCACGTAAAGGGCGGGGGGGGGGGGGGGGTCGAGACCAGGAGGAGGCGGAATAGGGAGCGAGCGGGACATGAACGTTATCCCCTTTAGAACTGAACTGCACACATTTTTTTGGGTACAAATGACTTGGAACTAGTGTGCGAGAGATTTTTCGCAGTTCTTCAAAAGGTTTAGAACTAACGGCACACACTTTTTTTGGTCGAAAATGACTTGCAGTTCGTGTGCGATAATTTTCGCAATTAAGAAAGGGTTATAAGGCGTTCTTTCGTAGGCCGTTTTGCTTCGCGCTTTGTATTTTGGCGTGTTGTGTTGAGTTTTTTTTTTTTTTTCGTGTGCTTTTACGGATGCAAGCCAGTTTTGTGGCGATGCATCGTATCGACCGGACCAGCTTGGATGTCATTGGCTCGGTCTGTAATCGGTGAAAAATTGTTGGCTGGGAGGCTTGAGGGGGGGAGTCGGGTTCACGCCCCACCGTGGAGGTTATGGGAAGCGATTTGGTTGTGCACGCGCGAACTTTTGCGAACGTTTTCTGCTTTTGTCTGGCGGTCAACTATCGCCGACGGCTAGTTTCCTGTGCGCCCTTTCGTTTCGTTCTTGCCTGGCACAATTAATGCCGTTCGATCACCGTATATGACAGTGTATAACATCCCCCTGCGATGAAATGCCGAGCGGGTTTCCTCCAAAACCAGCGCGGCACGAATAACGACGGTGGTAGCGTTGCGAGTATGTCGTCCAGATCTTTCCGTAGACGCGTCGCTCGGCGTTTAGACTCTACCGGTCGTCGAGAAATCGGCGTACCAAACTCGTCCGAGGGGGTGTGCTATACACCGTCACACACGGTACGATGACCCTGTGGAGTTTTTTTTTTCTCCCCTGAATGTTTTGTGTGTAGGGGGAGAGGGGCTGCGCAGGCGACTTAGCAGCAGCAGCAGCAGCAGCAGCAGGGTCCTTTGTGCCTTGTCCTCGCTCTTCTCCTGAATTTCGAGTGGAGTTTGGACGAGAGAGCGCGCGGGCTGTGTTTTCCTTCTTTTCTTTTTTTCATGTTTCGTCCTTGTTTTTCTTCTTACGTCCTGTACCAGCCCGGTTGTATGGCTTGCGTCCCGCTCATTTTTCGGTAAAAAAAAACTGTACGAAGCCTGTATTTTTTTTGTGCTGCAACCGAACGTTGTCTGTCGTTCCGTTTCGAGATCGAATCGAGACCCGAATCCTTCGATGTGTGTTTCCGTCATTTGTGGGGGGCCTCGAAACAAATCCGTGAAGTAAAGCAGTCGCCGTGTTTACATTGGTTGAAGACCGGGGAAGTCTGGGGGCGGACTGCTTTTTCGTTTTTTGTTTTACCCCCCCACGTCTACGTTTTTTTTTTCCCTTTTGAGCTAACGAGACGAGCCGGTTTACGAATTTTTGTTTTTGTGCTTCGTGCTAGATCAGACGGAGCACTCACACTCGTAGATCGTAGAGTCAAGCGTTGATTGCATGATAGATCCCACCGGGAGTGTTGTCTGAGTGAGGTGTAACAAATGGTGCGCGTTCTCGAGCAAATTGTGACGGACGCTCGTGGTGGCGGTGGTGGTGGTGGTGGTGGTGGCGACGGCAGCGGTGGTGGAGTCGTCTGCGCTGCTTGGTCTAGTTCTGCTTGACCACGGAAGAAAGTGGCGATTTTTTCCAGCCCCTCTTTTGTTGGTTCTTCGTGTGGGGTAAAGGGGGGAGGGGGTGGGTGACTCTGCTCCATCCTTGTTGGTTTGCTGTGTGGTCCGTTTATTTTTGCGTTTTTTTGCGTCTGTTCTCTTTTCCTTTTTATATGCTCCTTGCTTCTTCTGCTTTTGTTTTTGTTGATCATCGCTCTTCTTGCCCCGTGCCTGCCTTGTGTCGTTTGTTTTGCCGATTTCTGGTTGGTTTTCGTCGAGTGGTTGTAGCCGGCCGGCTTCGGTTACGTACATACATTGAATACACCCTTTCGGAGGCGAAGCTCTGCAAGGGGCTTTACGGAAAAGGTCTGACTGATGTGTTGCTATTTGTTTCTTACTGTTTCTACTATAAAATATAGTATGATTTCTACTATGTTGTGGTCGTTGTTGCTTCTTTCGTACGTAGCTGGGTTCACGACGCTACTGTTTACCGGTGAAATTGCATTGCACTGCGGTGGTACGCAGTGCTCTGCTTCTCTGTACAACATTTCAATCTTCTAAATTAAGGTTATTTATGGTTACCCCCCCGCGTGCCGCGATAATCTCTCGCCCGCGATCGTTTGTCATATCTTGTATTGTGTGGTGGGGGGTGATGATATTTCGTAATGATGTTTGCTTCCCATGTGCCTCCGATCTCTACTGGGTCGGAGCATACCACCATCGCCCGTCGCAGCGCGAGCAACTGAGGTGGCAGGGGAAAACGTGCAGCGTGCAGCTGCGGTGCGCTTGAAGCGCATTATTCGAGCAACCTCCGGGAGGCTGCGCGAACCGTGTTTGGTGCTCTGGTTTCTCTTGGAGAAAGTTCCTGATGATGGACAGAATTTGAGTTGTTGAAGAAAGCTTGCGTCGTAATCGTGAGAGCGACTATGGAGCAGCGCTCACTGTAGCAACTCTGGCAGGTGGCAGGGTATGCACATGTATGTAGAACAGATGATTTATTGGATGCTGCACGGGGACAGCAGCAGCAGTAGTTGTTGATGTGGTATTAATAGTAGTGCTTCCTACGCAGTACGGAGCAAGGAGAAGCTAATTATAGCAGTCCCACAATATTAATAGGAGCAACTGGGGTACGGTGCGAACACGTGCAATAGTTACACCGCAGTTCACCGTGGTACAGCCAGTCGCCGTCGGTCGCCCAATTGCTCTTGGCACTTTTTTTGTCGTAGGCCTTGGGCCGGCTGGGCCGCGTCTTCGTCGGTTGTGTGCTGTTGGTCGCACCGTCGCTTTGTCGGTATCACTTGGCACGCACACGCACGCAGTCTAAAAAATGATAATTTGGAGTCCTCTGTTTTCGATTTTCGCTCTCTTGGTTGCGTCCCACTTCGCAAAGCAAAATATGAACAGAACGCGAATTTGCTCCTCCTTTTTGGGTCTGAAATCCAAGAAGTATCATTGTTGTCACCCGGGCGATTTCGACCGGAGTCGACTTTTCTTTGGCGTGCGAACCAAAAGTATTCATTGTGCGTTTCCTAGACGATTGTCTGATCTATTATCCAATTGCAAGCTTCTATTGTTGCAAGCTAAGGTGTTTTGCACTGAACAGGACCTCGCACGTAGGATATATTAAGCACACCGAATATAAAGGATTCTGGAACGTGGAAACTCCCACTCCCGCTTGGTGGCCCGTCCGGTCTTCCGAGCAATTCCGCCATGTTCGTCTAGATAACCCGGCACTAATTTTCATGCCGCGAGCCGTTAGCCTATAGGCGGCCACGGCACACAAAGCCACATCGCCAGCAACAGTTTAAAGCCTCGTTCTTACAATCCCGTCTTCAATTTGTTTCGGGCCGAACAAGTAATAAAACTCCCGCCCGGTCCCGTCTCGATTGTTGGTTCTCCTACCGCGAAAAGCCTTGTTTTTTCGTGAAGCGTACAGCGACTCTGGGTACAACAGCCAATCATAATTGTACACGGCCACCCATCGGTGTGGTGTCCAAGAATAGCTGAAAATACACCAAAAAATAAAAAATGTAACACATGGCAAACGCAAAACGAAGAAGAGTCAGTTAGTTGATTTTACGTCGGCCGCTGCTGATATATCGTTGCTGTTCTGCATCAACAAAGTCCAGCTTTTAAGCCACAAAGTACACCCAAGACTATTACATCCGAGACCGGATCACTTTGTTGCTATGAGTGTGTGGGGGAGTTATCGTGGATATCGTCTCGATCGATCCCCCATTTTATAAAAAAAAAAATCAAGGGCGTCAGCCGTGAGTTCGACGAATTTCAGGTCAATACTCATCTTTGCAAGCTGCGTTGTTGGCACTTGTAATATACAATATAGGTGAGTCCGTATCTAAGTTGCTGTAACGAGCAACCAGGATGCTTCAACTGGAGGCTTTACGTGACACGTATATATATCGTTTGGCTTCGAATTTCCTTTGATCTTCGGGTGGGGTCGATAGCCAACGACATGCTTGCTTTCTTTGTCCCGAATTGCTTTCCCCACCCAACAAAGGCTGTCTCTCACCACGTAACACTCTTGCTTACCTCGAGCGCATTTAAAGCGTGCCTGCGACGGGAGCTTCTCGACGGTCTTGGCCCCCCACCCTATACAGACAAACTCTCCGCTTGGTACTGGTCTGGACGTTCGCCGCGCATCGCAGTAAACCCTGGCCCCGCAGCACTGCACAACACCCCCCCTGTGCGACGCATGACTGTTGTCGATGCCAAGCGAGCATCCCAGTCACGGCCCGGTAACAGCGTGTGCGGCTAAAGGGATTGCGACCCTTGACCGAGGTTCAGATTTAATCGCCAAACGGACCCCGGATTGTGCTTTTATTAGAAAAATACCAAAACCCCTTAGCTATCTATGCAGTCAGCGCTGACTGCTAGCTTAATGGTCAAGGTGTATCTCTAGTAGCGCCTTCCATGCGACGGACCCCCGCCCCTTCCCGGCGCCTCGGCGCTGGAATACCCCCCCTGCTCGACGCATAGATGTCATCCGGTCCAAAGCAGGCATCCCGGTCACGAACCGGTAACAGCGGTTTGCCGTCCACTAAAGATCTCCTCTAATCTCGCTTGGCGCGGGTCGTTGCAACACCTCCCCTTGCCCGATGCATGACTGTCATTGGGTGCAAAGCGGACATTCCGGTCACGGCCCGGAAAATCGTGTGCGTCTTCCACACGACGGATCCCCTGTCCCTTCGTGGCGCGTCGGCGCTGCAACACCCCCCCTGCCCGACGCATAACTACTATCAGTCCAAAATGGGCATCTCGATCACGGCCCGGTAATAACGTGTCAACACATCCTCCAATGTTCCGTTGCAACACCCCCGCAAGCCCGAAGCATGTGAACGTCGGGGATTCTGGCGACGGCCCGGCAACAGCATTGTGTTTGCCTTCCATACGACAGATTCCCTTCCCCTTGCCAGCGTTCAGGCGGTGAAATACCCCCCCTGCCTAACGCGTGACCATCGTCAATGCAAAGCGGGCATCCCGGTCACGGCCGGTAACGTCATGTGGGAGTAACGCGTGACCATCGTCGATGCAAAGCGGGCATCCCGGTCACGGCCGGTAACGTCATATGGGAGTTCCGTACAACGGATACCCCGTCCTTTCCCCTCGCCCCGGTGCTGCAACATCCCCCCTACCCGACGCATATTTATCGTTGGTTCAAAGCGGGCATCCCCGTAACGACTCCGTAACAAGCGCCTTCGCCTTTCACTTAATAGACCCTCCATTTTTTCTTGGCGCGCGTCGCCGCAACACCTTCCCCCCCCGGCCCGACGATGTCAGCGTCGCTGCAGCGTATTCGCCTGTCACTTAATGCGTGTTCCGTTCTTCCTAGGCGTCGCGTCGCTGGCACATCTCCGTGGGCGTCGGTTCCAAGGGAGCACTCTGGATAAATAGCCAATCTTCTGTTCTCCCTCGGGGGTCTGGCATTGGCACACAACCCCCAGTCCGACGCTTGTGAGCGTCGGCGTCAAAGACAGCAGGTGCTTGGGTAAAGTTCTCTAAAACCTAAATGTTTTGCTGTCTGTCCGTCTGAGCTTAGTGCCTTGACTTGTTGTGTAGCTCTCTCTTGTTCGTTCATGCGTGGTAGTCTACCTCCTGGTACAGAGCATGGAGCAGGTCCCCTCGCAGTTGTCTCACGCGCAAAATATCAAAGCATGACAACTCGCTCGTACGATCGCCCAACCAACACGAACATGCACTGGGGATGAGCGCGACAATGTCATTCGTTGGCGCTGCACTGCAATTCCCCGGTGTCTACTGAGATGTCTGGGAAATTCGGATGTCTTCGGTTGGTCTCCCTATCCTCCTTTCTGCCCAGTCTTGAAGTCCCCCGAGGCGTGACTATGGCGAAAACTTCTGTTTTTTCGGCAAACGATCCCAAAATACTGACTCCCGTACGGCAACGACTCTCGACAACCGGCGAACAGACAGGAGGTCTGCGACAATTCCCACCTTCCCGGGTGTGCCTTGTGGCTTCAGCGCCAAAATTTGGTCCACAAACCGCTTTGCAGGCTTGTTTATGTCCAGCTTTTCAATGTCAAACAAATCGATTTTCTCCGGGTCGAAGCATAGTGCGAGCACCCATCAGTTAGTGTCTCTTTCCGCCCAGGAATCTGTCTTTCTTCTCAGCGGTCGAGACGTGAGCGGACGTGCGTTGACAAACACATACAGTCGGTCAGTTGGCTTGCGTCTAGCAGTCACCAAAATCGTGCCCTCGCGGTACCCTTTCGTCGGGCGTCAAGCACCACTACTTTTGTTTTGCTTCATTTGGTTGAAATGGGCGGGGAGGCGTCTTATTTTATTCATAGCCGTAGGCGCATAGCCACACACCCTCGCATATCTAAAATGCCGGGACGGAGCACGTCAGATTTTCACCGATCAGGCAGACATCGCGTGCACGAAGTGCGAAGCGCCGTGTGACGTATTCAGCGACTCGCATGTAGGGTGAACAGCATCCTGCGAAGAATCACTTGTGAGGCAGACTTCGGCGCGACGAAGGTCACGGCATACAACCGTTATTTTCTCGTTGATAATGTTTTACTGCGGTACTTCGAAGTATGTATTTAATATATTGCTGCTAACACTGGCGAATCATAACAACTTGTCACCTTGGGCTGAAGTATGTTCATCAGTGGGGGCTAACATTATAACGAATTGCTGTTGATATTCACCCTGACAACATCCGCAGGGCAAACGAGCGGCCGGTGTATCACTTAGCTGGCAAAGATGAGTATCGACCCTAAATTTATCGAAATCACAGCTGACGCTGTTACATTCATTTTTCATACAAAAATAGCCACAACCCAAGGCCAACCAACCCAAGAAAAAAAATAGGCTAGAATATAAAGAACGACCGGGCAACGCATTGTAGTTGTTAGTATTTTTTTTCTACCGATTTTTCGTGGGTTAGGCTGGCCTTGGATAGTGACGGTTTCAATATATTAGTCTCATTAATAATTGTGCTTGCCATCCGAAAATGTGCAGTATGAGGTGTCGACGTTGATTGCTCAAAACATTTCCGAAAGAAGAATGCCTCGGGAAAAAAAAATAAAATCTACATACAGTAGTATGTATGCACAAAGTCTCAACTCCCTTCTATGCCTACTTCCCTCTTGAGCTTTATCTGCAATACTCTAGCCGGCGTCCCCGGTGGTCCAATAGTAAGCCGCGTAACTAATGAGGTCAAGGTCGTAGGTTCGAATCTCACATGGGAATCTCACAAGGGACTAAGTTGCCGTTGCCCCTTCTCAATACCCGCTCTTTACTTTACTTTTTGAAATCCTGAGCCGCATCGAAGCTGCGTCCCCGCGCCATCGGGGTGTGGATCTGTCATCCCCCCCTGCCTGCTCCTTTTCTCGCTTCCTGGCGGTCCCTGAGCTGGAGTTTGGAGCGCGACACCCTCCTCGAAATGGCGATACGTGCTGTCACAAAGACGATTTGCAGCAGACGTTTCTTCACCGCCCCCTTCCTTGTCATCGCGCAACACCCTCCTCGAAATGGCGATCTGTGCAGTCACAAAGACGATTTGCAGCAGACGTTTCTTCACCGCCCCTTTCCTTGTCATCGATTCACAATCCATCCCCCACACGGCTATTACCATGATCGAAAATGGAACTGAATGCAGACGATAATAATACGGACAAATTAAACAACAGTCGGCGCCGCCGAAAAACGTTGTTTTTTTCGGGGGGTTTTGCTCATTCTATCTATCTTAAGGTATTGGTGGGGTATTAGTCCGTATGACCACTTGCAAAAGGTTAACCAATGGCTTAGCCCAACTAAGCCTTCTAACACTCTTCCCCTCTGAAACGGCGGGATACCAGGTCGGCCGGGATCTACGGGCGGACCTGTCAATATCCAGGCGGTTTCATTTCCTGGGGATACCGAGGAGAGTATTTTTCAAGTTCGACATGGGGGAAATCTGAAAAAGTATATTATGGTGGATGTGGGACTCGAACCCATGACCCAAAAAACCCATGGTCTGTCGACGACGCCATTTGTTAAGGTATTAGTGGGGTATTAGTCCGTTTGACCACTTGCAAAAGGTTGACCAAATAGCTTACCCAAACTAACCCTTAAAACACTCTCGCCCCCTGAAACGGCGGGATAGCAGGTGGCGTAGCACGTAGGCTCTGCGCGTTGCTCTCTCTCCCAGTCGGCGTTCGAATAACGCGCAGCGGAACCACCAAAGTGTAGTTCGGCAGAATCGCCGAGGGCGCCCAAACCGGTCGCAGGGGCGGAGGGGAATTCCGAAGGGGTCGAGAGCCCTAAAAGCGGGAGACCCAAAGGCTCCGCTCGGTCGCGGGCTGCGGGATTGGTACCGTCGGGACAGGTGTTGGAGCTCGAGATGTGCTCGGGGCGGCACCCAAGGCAGCCGAGGGCGCAAAACGCGCGGCGGAGGGTCGACCCGAGAGGAAGACGTCCGCGGAACCCTGCCGGGTCTGAAACCATAGTCAACGGCAGGCTGCGCGGCGCCGGCCGCAGCGGCTGTTCTTCGGCGCGTCCGAGTGGAGATGCGGCCCGTACGCGACAGAGCCACTGAAGCCTCTGATGGGGGCGTAGGGGCCCTCGGGGGTAAGTCTGGCGGGGTAGCCCCGGAGGGCACCGCGAAAACCGGAGTGAGAGTGGAGTCGGCGGCAGGCCAAAATGGCGCGCGGCTGAGGCGGTCATCACCGGTACCGACGAAAGCAGAAACACGGGCGACGAACCTCCCGGTGGGAGCAGAAAGGTCGTCAATCCTCATACGTGACCCGTGTGTGCAAAAATCGCGAAAATTGCCTTCGCCTTCTCTTCTCCTTCTCCCTCCCCATACATGGCTCAGACGCGGGACCACAAAGCAGGCTCTTCTCCACCCTCCCCACTACGGTACACACCTTCGTTTTTCTCGCAAGAATAATTCAGCACGTTCTTCCCTCGTCGACTTGCGTCGAATTGTCTTGGTGGGGATGGTAGCTACCAACAGTAGTGCCGTCGATTTTCTATATTAATACCAAACGTCGATCAATCGTACTTCATCGCACACTTTGACGTGAATCTGCGAGGGAAGACGTGCTGGACCCTTCTTGCTATAAAAACGAAGGCGTGTACCGTAGTGGGACGGGAGGAGAAAAGCTCCCTTGGTGACCCCGGGTTGAAGCTAGGTCTAGGGAGGGAGAAGGAGGAGAACAAGTGCGAAGATAATAGCTTTACGTTGATCAGGTGACTTTATTACCTTACCTTTTTTTTTTCGTTTTCCCGGTATTGTAGCCAGACGGCTTCTAAGGGTACCTTCTTGTTGACCTTCCGTTTCAGCTTTTTCCGGCGTATCTCACGCCTCCAGCACCACCATCATTCGGTGTTCTCAATGAAATGGCAGCATTTCGGTGTTGTCCTTTTTCGCGTCCTCGCTCGACTTGCTTTGGTATGATAGCCTCTGCTTTCAGTTAGCTCGACCAAAAGGGCCTTACACGTAGCCTCTCAGGTCCCGCAATGCGGCCCCTGATTCCATTCCATCTCAGCGTACTGGTTCTTTTTTTTCTTTTCCTTTCGACCAATGGCCCCACATCAGCCTTCCAGGTCCAACGTTGCGGACCCTGCCATTGTTTCAGGCAGTGCCCCTTGCTTTCTCTTGTTTACTGGTTATTTCTCTTCGGCGTTTCGACAAATGGCCCCATGGCCCCACGCTAGCCTATTGACGGGTTCACCACTCCATGCTCCTCCGATGCCTCGGATACGGCGGAAACGTAAGCGCGACGATCACACCCTATTGTACGCCAACGCGCTTGCAAAGACAGCTTCCGAGAGCTTAGAGGTGATAGTGCGCAAACGGAGGATACTGTTTGCGGGATTCGTGGCACGTCCGGGGGAGGAGCGTCTGCCACAGAGGGTGGTGTTTTGGGAGCTTGTTGAAGGTAAGGGCTACTCAGGGGGGCAGGAAAAGGACTGGATGGTGCACCTGAATGAGGACATGTCGGCCTTTGGAATGGAATTGGAAGGGTGGCGAAAGGCTGCACGGAAGACCGGCAGATGGTTTCGACGGGTAGAGGAGGGAGCAGAGTCATTCATGCGGAAATGACATGACGCGGAGAGATGCAGGGTTGCGGAGCGACACGTAAAGACCGCGGCAGCGCCATCCACCATCGGAATCTCTAAGCGGCCGGAGGGAGGGGGGCGAGGGGGGAGGGGGGAAGGGGGGAGGGGTGGGGGGGGGGGGGGGGAAGGGGGGCGTCCTGCCCAAGGAACTGAAGTCTGGGCCTGGACGTCATCGTCTTAGAGTGTGTGGGCCTTCCAATGGCCGTCACAGTTAGAGTAACGCCGCCTTGACTTATTCGCCTTGTGCGTTCTCGCCCCAGTGCCATTGATGCACTTGATACACTCTATGAGCCCAATGCCGTCTTTAGTCAGTTCCTAGGGCCTGCCAGTACTTGTATCGTGTTTTTTTTTCTTTCCTTTCCTAGCTTCCTTTTTTTTCTATATTTTCTTCCCTTTTCGTTTCCTTGTTCGAATTATTTTCTTTTCGTTTATTTATTTCTTTTCTATTCTTTGTTTTTCCAGTCGGCTTGGTGAGTCTGTCGTGCGTATGCTTTTCCTTTCCTTTCCTTGCTTCCTATTCTTGCCTTTTCTTTTTTTTCCTATATTTTCCTTTCTTTTTTGCTTTCTTTGCTTTCTTTTATTTCTTTCTTTTCCTTTAACTGACTTGAGCCTGACGTGCGTATGCGTAGTGATAGGTACTACGTGTAAAACATATCAGGTACGTGGTAGTCTTTTCTGGGTGGCAAGCGGTGTAGTTGTTTTTTTCAGGCGCGAGTACAGTTAGACGTATGTACCAGTATGGACCTGGCACATCGTGGGCTGACTCCCGATCTTACTATTTTAATACTTGTCTGGCGGAGGCATGACTTGCGTCAGCTATGACATATGCGTGTACCACTTTTGGCTTGCTTGCGTTATTCCCTGAGGTATTCCTCCCTCCAGAGTGACTGGAGCCTGTCCAGTGACTACGGACTTGATTATGCGAGTTAATGTGAGAACAACAACAACAACAACAACAACAACAATTTCTTAGTGCACTGGTTCTGTCTCTCTAGCCGTTCGACCAGTTGACCCACGTCAGCCTTCCAGGTAGGTTCCATGTTGCGGACCCTGACATTGTTTCGGGCAGTGTGCCTTGCTTTCTTTCTTGCCTTTCGGCCAATGGCCCGACCGCCCGCCCCTTCGGCCCCGCGCCACCCAAGCCCTAAATTTGTCTGGCCTTCACAGAGTCACAAATGCTTCCTGTACTTTTTTTCATTTTGACTTTGTTTTCGCGTCCATACAAACCTTTAGTTTGTTTCCCTTTACATCCTTGCGCTCAGTGGCCTCACCCTTCGTGTTTTATTAGGTCGATTGCTACTGGTAGACCGCAGGTACGTACCCGACCGCGGGCTGCCACGGTTGTGAGCTTCGTCTCACAGGGTTGTATCCCTTGCATTGGGGCGTCTTAGCCTCGTCGCTAGGTGTGGGGGAACCTATAATAGCCTCAGGGGGTGTCTTAACTCCCTTCGAAAGGCCTTGGAACGCTTGGGACCTGAAACGCGGCAAGTGACTTTGCTTGCTATTGATTGGTTATCAAAATCGAATGGAGACCCGTGCTACGTTGATAGAGATGCACCACGTTTTTTTTTTGGTGTTCCTCGCTTTAAGAGCTTAATACATGTCTTAACCCGAAAATTGATTCTTGGACAAAACCAAAACTTCTACCGGATGAAAAATCTCATGTGTGGCCTCTAGGTATACAACGAGAGAATCATGATAAATAATTGCCCGTTTCCGACGATTTGGGGCTAAGACAGTCCCGTCATTCAGAAAACATCCCAGACGAAAAGTGATACCTCTATCTTAGCACGTGTATAGATTCCTGGCGTTCCCACCCTGACCGTACATTTTGGAATAGGATGAATATGTCCCAGAGTTGTGAACCTTGTGCAGCGTTACCGAACGGCACACTTGGAACGAGATTTGCGGCAGCTGGTTGGTGCTGGGGGAGTGTTTCTTCGAATCTGGGAGTGCTGCTTCTTGCGCTGGAGGCCCACGAGGGCACGGGTGCACATGGGATGGCACAAGACTCACGGGGGTGGAGCGTATGTGGACGCCGTAGTGCTCCCCCCAGCAGCAGGAGTCACGCGATGCCGCCATGGACCGACCAGGAGGCTCGCGTGGCAAAAGGCTGGGTTGCGATCGAGGCTCTGGCGATATCTTTTGTGCCGCTAAAGTGTGGCAGCTATGTTCGTAGAAGTTTCAGTAGCCTTCGACGAGCCGCGAGGGCAATATCACAACTTCTAGATGGGTCCCGTTGGTGCCACTTGGAAGGCTAGCACCGTTTTCTATGAGGCTTTCGCCTTGCGTTATATTTGCGTGTGAAGTTGTTCTCTGTGTCAGGAGCAATCGCTGCCCACGTGACGGTACCCCTGCCCTACAGCCGAGCTGCACGATCGCGCCGCAATAATGGTCAGTTGAGCTGTTATCTGTTCGGGTATACTTACTTGTAGGTTGCCCAGAATCCACCAGTTCACATCGGACACAAACAGGTTGGAATGGAACGAGCGATTGCGAATAGCCCTCGCTCCATACTGCAACCATTCCAACAAAGGTCGAAATAAGTTAAGACACGCCCTCTCATTTTCGTCTGTTTTGAATGATAGCATCTTATCCCTTTCCAATTTCTGGATGTTTTGTTGACACCCTTTTTTTTTATTGCCATGTTATCTACATCTATCTGCGTACGGCTATATTCAGGGTGGGCTAATGTAATGGAGTGCTCTACGTAGATGGATATTCTATAGATTCGACGTGAAACCATTTCACATGGTTGGGGTGGAAAACCTGGTGATGGCCTATGCATGACGCCCCACCTCTGCCTGCCTGTCTGTCCTATACCGTTCCTTGAGTGTTACAAGTAAGTCAGTCTTGTGTCTAGTCTATATAATCAACAAAAATTTAGGGAGAGATGACTTCGTAAAGACGCTAGGAACCATGAGGAGAGCGCTTCCCAACACCGACAGCCCTGTGCTCCCTCTTGGGGATGCTATGACAATGTGAGGTCATCAGATAATCTGTTATTACAATGAGGACACACAACCCGTAATACGCGCGATCGGAGTATCACACACAGCTTGCAAAGATGAGTTTCGACAAAATATTCGATCTCACAGTTGGAGTGCATTTCATTTTTTATAATGATAATAGCGTGCCCGAATCCGACAGCGTATGTATGATGATACTGCTGTATGGATTTTCGGGTCGCAGAACCAGACGGGCAGAATCGGACAACCGAAAAAAAACGGAAAGTAATGAAAACTGACCAATCATCAATCATCCAATCAATCATAATATCATACCGGTAACAATGTACGAACCATGCGACGACTGGATTGGGTAGGATTGAGGGAACATATCAATCGCGCCGCATCGCCGCATTCCCAGGCAGAGTCGCAGCAGGCCCTCTTACAGCTGAGCAGCAGCAAAAGCCGTACGCCAGCAGTTAGTCGCGTGCTGCCATAGCCCACCATGATACACGCCACTGCGATGGCGAGCAGGCGATGCTTGGTGGTGCGCCTAGTCTCCGCTCCACGGAGGTCCCTGGTGTCAATGCAAGCACTAGGACGTGATCGCTCGTGGAGAGGCAGAGGCACTCTGCTGTCACCGCCGCCGCTGCTGCTGAGTGGAGCTTCGAGGAGGGCGGTGTCGTCGCTTCCTGATATCTGCGGCCTACCGGTGGTGACCTCAAGCTGGGGGGCCATCAAGAGCCTTGACGAGGCCTACACGGAGGTGAAGTGACAGCAGGCGTGATGCGATGGCTTGCCGCGACTGCTGTGTGTGTCGCACGTTGCGAGCAGAGTACGATAACTGATGTACCGTTCCAATTCTGAGTACAATGGGAAGAACACACACGCACACAAGGGGGTATTGCAGCCAACATACAACACTACGACGTTAAGTAGCTAACACCCACGAGACGAGTGCGGTGCGTGCAAGGTGGCGTTACCGGACTCACAATACCCCAAACATATCGGACAAAGCACTAACATATAAGCCCACACAGGTACCTGGTACGCTTTATAGAGGTTTTTAGGCATGCTTTTTTGTGTCCTCGTGCAGATTGCAAGAATGCGCAGACCCAACCCAACCCTAACCCTAGCCCTAACCCCTACCCTAACCCAGACTAAAGCTACGACCCTTAACGCCTTTATTACAACTGGAAACCCGTTTTTGGCGACAAAATTACTTGAGTTTACTACAGGGAGGGGTTCGGGGGCTCTCAAGGGAGATTTGGCTGATCTGAAAAAAATGTGCGGATCACCCGAGGATCACCTCCAAAACGTAGTCTTTGTGACGCGTCGTCTGGTATGGTTGGGGTGGAGAGAACGCGGTGAAGTGTACTGGTGCGTGCTGAGTGACTACCGTACCCGTCGGTCTCCCTCGAGGTTCTATGCGCTACCAGTAACTGCTAGCTCTCTGCTGGTGATACGCTGTAAGAATCCTCGCGGTGCACTAAATGCTGCTGCTGCTGCTGCTGCTGCTGCTGCGGGTGGTGGCTCCTAAAAATGGCTGCACGATGCCAGATACCTGATACCCATGCGTACGAGTGCGGTGTGTGCTAACTGGCTCAAGATGCAATTGATACTATTTGAAATACAGTACTGCTGTACACGACCCCGCGGTAAGCGTCCTCGCGATGAGGTATATTGCCTGTAGCTGCTGCTGCTGTTGCGGCCGCCGCCACTGCTGCTGCTGCTGCTGTTGCTGCCGCCGCCGCTGCTGCTGCTGCTGCTGCTGCCGGTGGTGGCGCCTAAAAATGGCTGCATAGGAGCACCCTCTAAAGGCAGCAGTAGTGCGAGCAGTTTTCAATTTTCAATTTACGAGCTTGACCTCCGTCCCTCGTATCATATATCAGGTACGTACGTATATTGATCGATGATGACGGGCTGCCACACTTTGCCTCCTGGAGATGTACCTCCTGCGTGCGCGATAGCGGTGTTTTGCACCCAATAAGTATGCCGTGTGCAACGCAAGCGCACTGCTGCTGTCGATTGCCGCTTGCAAGCATTCATGAGCTCATCAGACTTGGGGGGGCTGCGTCGCAGGTAGTCCCGAACAGGCATACAATCGTATCGTACTACGACCGTGTTAACTGGGCCCGGGAGTACTGCTTACTGCTCTTAGAACGTAAGGCTGCACGCTCATATTATGGCAAGTCCACGGTCTGTGATATAACCTAAAAGCCCTACCCCCCCCCCCCAATATCTTACCCAGCTTCCGCTTGACACCTTGATCCGGCCCAGACCTAATCCCACCCGGACTTGAGCCCTCCAAAACTGACACTTGCCTGCACAATTTACCGCCGGCAGGACCCACCGAGAACCTTGACCCCCACGCCGCGCCGACCTAATCCACCAAAATCGAGGATCATGAACCAAAGCAATTGACGGTCGGCCTTAAGGCCTTTGCAACTGGAAAACCTTTCTGGGGAAAATTTTACTTGAAGTTAATATAGGGAGGGTTTTTTGGGGCTCTTAAAGCGGGGACGTGTGAAGCAAGTTCTCCGGGCGGTAACGCACCAAAACGCACCGCCGTGTGCTGTGTTGCACTCTTTTGTGTCGCTTTTTTTTTCTCGCAGTTTTGTGGCAGCGGAACTTATAGGACCAGCCGTCGCAGAGGTTTGGCAGATGCAGCAGTCGTGGCCCCTCGTTAATGCCGTGCCTTACCAGACGGCAGCACCCGCACTAAATTGGGAACCCGAGGTATCCCGGGACAGCAGTGCGGTACAGTGTAGGACGAGGTCGTGGGCTCGTCACAAGTGATTTTTACCGCACTATGGTGGTGTCCCGGACTAAAGGATACCGCATTAAATTGGGGTACCGCACTAAAGAGTACCGCACTAAAGTGGGGTTACGCACTGGGGTGCCGCACTAAAGTGGGGTCCCGCACTAAAGTGGGGTCCCGCACTAAAGGTTACCGCACTAACGCGGGAGCGCGACCGTAACTAACTTGTGCTCGTGCCCCTGCAGGGGCGATCGGCACGGAGAGAACCGTGGTGACTCGACGACCTTGGTGTGATCAGCAGATTGTGACGCCCTCCCTCCCTCCCTCCTCCCCCCCCCCCCCCCGCTATATACTTAATTTACATGTGCAAGTACGCCAACCTCAGTGGAGACCCCTTTCAGCGTACCCAGGAAGCTCTAGAAGCTGACCCAGGGTGCGTCATGGCCCACTGCCTCAGAGGTCTTCTAGCCGCGTTAGGTCAGGGGGACCCAGCCACCGTCTCGGCATGCCTCGAAGCCGCAGAGAGGGAGCTGGCAGCTCGTGCTGCCAATGATATGGAGGGGGGGCGGGAAGTGGAAGAGGGGCGGGAAAGGGAACGGGTGTTTGCGGCTGCTCTTCGAGCGTGGTCTGGCGGGCGATGGCGTCAGGTTTGTATGATATGTGCCTTCTTGGGAGCGTTTACGGGGTGGGTTGTTTCGTTAGACAGAGACTCGAACTCGCGCACAATATTTTGCCCGTCGTATTGCGCTACCCACTACTCGTAGAGAGTTTAAGTCACCTGGCTTATTGAGATATTGTTTAACGAGACATGCTGTATCGAACCGGGGTATGTTGGTGTGCGAGGTGGGCTTTGGGTGGATTTTTTTCTTCTTTTTTTCTGACAGAGGTTCAAACTCGCGCAACAATGTGTTCCCGGTCGTATTGCGCTACTCACTTAAGGCGTTTACATCCTCACATGACTTGCTCACATGCTGTTCGACGAGACAGTCTATTATCGAACCGGGGTATGTTGTGTGTGCGAGGTGGGCGTTGGGTCAATTCTTGGTGTTTTCTTTCTTCTTGTCCGTGTGTCTTTGGTCACCCCCTGTGATGTACAACCGTCCCCACGATTGGGGCGCCTTTTTACTCGGAATAAGAGTGGGGCTTTTTTTTGCGGTGCTAGAGGGCCGTGCCCAAAAACATATTATGGTAACTTATTTGGCCTCCAGCATGGGTTTTGGGAGACAATCGATAGCTTTCTCTCTGGGCTGGGGGGAGGGGGAAAGGGACGACTGATTTATTGCTTGTCGTACTTACCAGGTAGGCATTTGGCCATACCATTGACCACGCATCCCTTTCCAGACGGAGCGCCGCTCCTATTCCTGATAGAGATTCCTCCAACACTTGGGCGCTCAGTACGTTTCTTCCGTATGATAATTTTTTTCATGTTATCGTATCTCCTTCCTCTTTGGCTCTCTGTGGCCACCATCTGTCTCTTAGGATATCGATCGTTTTCTCGCTACTATGTCATGTACCAGGGGGGGGGGGGGGGGGGGGGGGGGGGGGGGGGGGGGTTACGAGCATGCGCAAGCCCCACGCTACCCGCATGGATGCTTTTCCGGCTGGCTATCGCTGCCTCCACCGCACCGGATCCCCAGGGATCAAATCGGGTCGACATACTCACGAATCCGTATACAACGGCAGCTTGCGCTGGTGGAGCAGTAACACCGCCGGCAGGGACAGCTCACGCTGTCGCCTCCAGGGGAATTGAAGGGTACGCCAGCTAGCGCTATCAATAGATTGCGAATACAATTGGGTTAATGTGGCGCACAGCATGTGTGAGACACGTGGAAGTGTGGTGGGCTTGAGCTTCATTTTTCACCTTCGCCGGGGGAGTACAGAAAAAAAGCTGTTGGCGCAAGATGGGCTTTGTGATGAATGTACGTTATTGTCGCCCGTCTGTCTTTCAACCACCTGCTTCACAGATAATACTGAAACTACACGGGGGGAAACCCTCCCTCTCTCCCTCTCTCCCTCTCTCCCTCTCTCCCTCTCTCCCTCTCTCCCTCTCTCCCTCTCTCCCTCCCTCCCTCCCTCCCTCCCTCCCTCCCTCCCTCCCTCCCTCCCTCCCTCCCTCCCTCCCTCCCTCCCTCCCTCCCTCCCTCCCTCCCTCCCTCCCTCCCTCCCTCCCTCCCTCCCTCCCTCCCTCCCTCCCTCCCTCCCTCCCTCCCTCCCTCCCTCCCTCCCTCCCTCCCTCCCTCCTTGCCTTCCTCCCTCCCTCCCTCCCTTTTTTCCTGTCACCCCGTCATGCTCGCTCTTGCTGACTGGCTATCTTTTTTTTTCCCTCCAGGGAGCGCTTCACCTCGAGACGTGGCTGATGTCGTCGCCGATTGATCTTCCGGCGCTTAAACTCGCTCAAGACGCGCATTTGACGCTGGGGGATGGCGCCAACATGAGGGACTGTGTGGGAAGAGTGCTTCCTTTTTGGTCGGAAAGTGAGACAGTTTTTAATTGTTTTCCGGCTCCTTAAGGTGATCCTATGACAGTGTAATTGCGAGTGTTTTTTTTTTCTTCTTCTCATGTTGGGAGTGCGTTGTTGAGAGGGTTATGTTTGGATGGTCTTCCCCGGCCAAGGTGGGCATGTCCCTATGAATGCTGCTGTTGTAATTTTTTTTCAAGCGTAGCAGTTGTTGCTTCATCTGCTGTTGTTTGCGCTGTCGTTTCTATCGTGCTGCTGATTGTGCTGTTGTTAGTTCTGCTGCCGCTGTTGCTGTTGCTACTGTTTTCTGCTGTCGCCGCTGCTGCTGCTGCTGCTGCTGCTGCTATTTGTGTAGGTCCGTAAACGATATTTCTCCGCTTAGACTCTCGAATGAGGCAGGCTTTGTTCCCCCCTTGTATTTTATGTTCAGCAACAACGGTAACGTTGTCCCCAATTATTTTTTTTCTTTTTCTGTCCGCGACGTGCGGCTATCAGCAGCAACGTTGACCCTGGTTGTTTTTCCGTTACTTTTCTTTTTTTCATGTATTGTTGTTCATTTTCTCCTCAAATTCCGTAAATTATAAACGATCACCCCCCCTGTATATTCTATCTCTGGAGTGGCCACACCAGAAAGCAAAGAACTCATTGGCGCTGTCATCCATAAGCAAGAAAGCAGGCACAACGTGCCGAAGTCCGTCTTACGAGCGGTTCTTGTGTTTTTCCGTTAGTTTTCTTTTTTTATGTATTGTTCATTTTCTCCTCAAATTCCGTAAATTATAAATTATCACCCCCCCTGTATATTCTATCTCTGGAGTGGCCACACCAGAAAGCAAAGAACTCATTGGCGCTGTCATCCATAAGCAAGAAAGCAGGCACAACGTGCCGAAGTCCGTCTTACGAGCGGTTCTTGTGTTTTTCCGTTAGTTTTCTTTTTTTTATGTATTGTTCATTTTCTCCTCAAATTCCGTAAATTATAAATTATCACCCCCCCTGTATATTCTATCTCTGGAGTGGCCACACCAGAAAGCAAAGAACTCATTGGCGCTGTCATCCATGAGCAAGAAAGCAGGCACAACGTGCCGAAGTCCGTCTTACGAGCGGTTCTTGGAAGGATGCAGTTCACCCTTCATGCGACTCGCCGAACACCTCACGGCGCTTTGCGCTTGGTGCAAGCAAACAATGTCTGCCTGGTTGGTGAAAGCCCGACGTGCTCCGTCCCGGCATAGTAGGGATTCGCGGGTCTATGACCATACGACTACGGCCATGCACAAACTGAGTACCCCCTCCCCCGCCCCCCGCCCCCCCCTGTATAATCCCGCCTCCCTCAAACGTGGAACGTAGTCAATGTCTATAAGTTGTGTGATTGTCTAGTTGCTTGTGTTAATATTTTTGTTATCGGCTACGTTCGGGTACGGTAACGTTTCCGGCATGCACGCCTCCATTCTTTTTCGAGAAAATTATCAGCGACTCTCGGCAAACAGCAGTACCACTGACCCTCTGATTCCCTTTCTGTGCTAGTATTTGTTTTGTGTGTTGTCGGCATCGCCCGTCTTTTGTGCCTGATTTATTTTACTTGATGTTTTGTTTTTGTTTTTTCTTTTCAGCGACGTTCGGCTACGGTAACGTCCTCGGCATGCACGCCTTCGGCCTTGTCGAAAATGGAGCGTATACCGCCGCGGAAGAGCGAGCGGAGGTTGCCCTCGCGCTGCAAAGCAATGACATCTGGGCGGTGCACGCCATGGCCCACGTCTACGAATTGGAGGTGGGCTTCGTGAGCTTGTGCTCTTAGTATTGCTTCTGCGCTGTACTCGATCTGCACACAATCAGCCGTAAGTCCCTCCAACAGGCTCAGATCTCCTTCGTCAGCCTCCCATGACCATTTTACGTGGGATCTGTCGTTATAATCTGGTCTGTACAGGTATGGTACCTGTGTGCACCTACCAGCACGGGTGCCAGATCGGCTGTATAATGCCGACGAAGAAACCAAGTATCGTATCCAGGGATACACGCTGTTGTGTTGTTTCAACCATTTCACTCCAGTGACATCGCTATGACGTCATTGGGGGGGGGGCACTCCGACCGGTATTTTCGTATGGGTTAGAGGGTTAGGGTTGGTAGGGTTAGGTTTAGTTGCACTCATGGTGACCATCCCATCATATCATGCAGAGTATGCGGAGGGACCTCTTCCCCAGGAGAAACCAAAGATCAGTGGGGGGCGCCCTGCATTACCGATTGATGAGTAGTACCGCCGCACTCTCTGATATGCGGGTGGCGGTGAAATCTTCGGTCGGCTGCCTGGTCTACGTGGTAGCAGCGGGATGCATGAGAGTAGGACCGATATAACGATGCTGTGCAGTGCTGCAGTTGTGCACTCCCGGCGTACGGGGTGGTGCAGGAAAAGTCTATCCAGCACCCACGGGCAGCTATAGCAGCAGTGGGAGATCGGCTGCATAGTCTAGTAGTAGTAGCTAGTAGTAGCTAGTAGTAGCAGAATGGCCCACACCAGGGGCAATAGAAGGCTGCTTAGGGTTCGCAGAGTGCTGCAGTTGGCGTCGTCAGCGTGGATGCTCTGCACACATAGCTATCCAACAAAAAAAACGAAATCACTACTCGTACAATGACGGTCTCCCCATAAACAGTGCCTGTAGAATAACTCCATTGCTCTCTATTACATAGGGCCGATGGAATCTCCACCGCGGAACACAGCACGCTATATGTTGTCCAACGGTGGGGGTTTTGACCGCTCCAAAACCAAGTACAAGGAAAAATCCCCTTCGAGAACATCCAGATTGTTTTCGCAAACTCTCGTACGACGAGATCTGGGTTTGGAAGACGACATTTCAGCGAAATCGCAGCCTTCAGCACAACACTGCTGTATGTACGAGGGGAGGTGGGGATTGTTGCAGACGGCTTGTCTCGGTCCCAGCACCTCCGCTCGTGGCCTCGCCTTCGAAATCAGCGTCCCGCCGATTCTGGGATATACACACCTCGGACAGGTCATGATCTAAAGCATATACAGTAGACAGATCATACAGATCATATAGATCACCTGCGGCATATAGATCACGATCTGAACCATCTACAGCGGACAGATCATGATCTAGATCACCTACAGCAGACAGATTATGATCTAGATCATCTACAGTAGACAAATCATGGTCTAGATCGTCTGCAGTAGAGAGATCATGATATAGATCAACTGCAGTAGACAGGTCATGATCTGGATCATATATAGAAGACAGATCATGATCTAGATCATATAGATCATATAGATCATATTTGTACAGTAGATCCTGTACTTACCGTTATGAGCTGCCGTGCAGGATCTGTACATACAGTACGGATCCAACCCAGAAATCACGTGCTGGATCATATAGATCATACGGCTCCCACCCGGTAACATGAGCTAGAGACCACACAGATATTCCTTGAAATATCTAGATCATCAAGTAGGGATCGGTGGTTCAGTTCGACGTGTGGATACATTGGTGTGGTCACGCGTGTGCGTGAGGCCATCGAGAGTGAGCGGCTCGAAAAGCAAAAAAATGAAAAGGCGGGTCGAAAAAACGTGCAAGGCGGGCCGAAAGAAAAATATTGAAACAGGCGGCACGTTTCAGAAAGTGAGTGGATGCGGAGTAAGTCAACACGGGGGGGTGTTGCATCATGCTTTGCTGCGTAACCGTGTTAGTTTTTTTTTCCTTGCGGGCAATGGAGAACCGAAGATTAAATACACTCAGATAGAGGTATACCTTTTTTTGGCGATTTTGTTTTCTGAATGACTGTGGGCTCCTTGACTAAAAATCGTCGGAAAAAAATAAATAAATAATAGGCCACATTTTTCTTTCTTGGCGTGTTTTTTTCGTTGTCTACCTAGCTAGGCAATGGGACTTGTTCGTCCGGTCAGCGGTTTTCTTTTTTCCTCTCCAAATCGGTGTTCGGGAGAGGGGTATGTATGTCTTAAGCTCCCAAAGTGAGGGGTAATATTAAGAAAAAAATTGGTCTTGTAGAACCTCTGTCGTGAGCACGCGTCAATTTTTCGTTTTCTGCCACAGGCTAGGGCTAGCGAGGGGTGCTCCTTCCTGAACGATTGCCGGGACAAGTGGGAAGACAAGGAGGGCCCGCTGAAGAAGCACATGGCGTGGCACCTGGGGCTGTTCTCGCTGGAGAGGGGGCAGGAAACGCGGGCGCAGAGGGTGTTCGACACGCTTCTCTCTCCCCCAAGGGTAAGCAAACCGTACGCAACCGAGTATCACAACAACCGCCCCCTGCCTGAAAGCGGCCTGGGAAAAGCCGATACTCGTGTGTATATACGTATATACGTGCCGAGTACGTGTAGGACGTCAGGTTGTAGTCTATAATTTATACTTTCGTATTTCCTCGAGGTTGATTTGGCGGCTGAGGTGTAGAGCTCCTGGAGCGAACATAACAGCTTCTTGAAAAAACTCCGGTGCATCTACCGTGCGGTGTATAGCCCATACGAATAGGCCCTCACGAACCGTCTGCTTCGCGCCCCTTCCCCCCCCCCCCGCCCACCTACCGTTTTATCTCGCAGGAGGGGGGTTTGCCAGACGGGGCGCTTCGACTCCCCCCCCCCCCCCCGTTCGCCCTTACCGATGCCTCCAGCCTGCTCTGGAGGATGGACGTCCTCGGCGTAGAGACGGGAGCGGATAGATGGCGCGGCGTGGCGGAGGTAGGCGGAGGGCCGTAGATTACCGTCCGTCCCTCACATGAGAAAGAACCCCGCAAGAAACATGCCTGATCATATTTGGGGAAATGAGAAATTCTGCAGAAGAAACTTGAGACTAAAAATGGCGGGGGGAAATAAGTAATTTGACAGAAGAAAGTTTAGCCTAGAAATGACGGGGAGAAATAAAAATTTAAAAAAGGGGGCAGGAGTAACTTAAGGCTAAAAATTACGCAGAAGTACGAAATTTGGCAGCTGATGTTCTGGAGTTGTGAATAGTGTAGGTAGGATACGTCTTCTATCCTAAGGAAAGCTGGAACAAAAAATATTACTGGGAAATATGAAATTCAACAGAATGAACTCAGACAAAAAATTACGGGGGGATAAAAAGTTGAACATAAGAAGCGTACGACTGAAACAGACGGGAACATGAGAATTTCGGCAGAAGAAACTTTGGACTAAAAATGACGGAGAAATACAAAATTGTCGACGGAAGAAACTCAAACTAATATCACGATGGAAATAATGAATCAAGCAGAAGAAACTTACGACTGAAGAATGCGGGGGAAAAATAAGGAATTCGACAGAAGAAAGTTAGACTAAAAATACGGGGAAACAAGAATTTGGATACTTGTAGAAGAAACTTGACAGTAAAAATTACGGGGAAATAAGAAATGCGACGGAAACTTAGACTAGAAAATACGGGGAAATATTGTTTCGACAGCACAAAAAAAGGAGACGAAATTGTTACGGGGAAATAAGAACTTCGAATGAAGAAGCTTGAAAAAAAAAAGAATGGCGGGAAAAAGCAAGGAATTCGACACAAAAAACTTGAAAAACAAGAACAAAAATTCCGGGAAACCATCCTTCCGACAGAAAAAAAGTTCAGGCTAAAATTTACGGGTTAATAAGAACTTCGACAGAAGAAACTTGAAAAAAATGAAGAAAAAAAAAAAAACGGGGAAGCCATCCTTTTGCCAGAAAAAAAGTTGAGGCTAGAAAATTATGCGGAAATAAGAACCTCGACAAAAAGAAATTTTCCGCTATAAAAAGACGGGAAAGCAAGAAATTCGACAGAAGAAGAAACTTAAGCCAAAGAAATACGGGGAAACGAGAGTTCGGCAGGTGATATATTGGAGCGGTACAGCAGTAGGATATATGGTCCGTCCGGTCAAAAAAAAATGCCAAAATTTTATCATTCGCCCTTTTTTCTCGCGCATATCTGAGAGCTGACAGATGAAACAAGGTTGGGACGGGACAGATCGGGACGGGTTTACCCGGACTCGACCTGACCCGTGCAAAGCCCTGGTTATCAGAGGGCTGGTGCTACTGTGTGTTTGCCGTATTTGACATAAAAATACCGCTCTTCAGCAGTGCTATCCCGCCGCAGGAAGCTGCCCCCGGGTGATGCAAAAAAGCGAAACTCGAAGTGTTTCGTCGCCCGGGGTGTGGTGTCTTACCTTAAAATACGGCCCAACACAATATACGCTGTTTAACGCAAGATACCACTCTCCTCTTGGAGTCCCCCTCACAGAAGGACAATGCCCACCGGGTGATAAAAAAAAAAAAAACGCGAAAAAATTATCACCCGGGGTGGTTTCTTACGTCTATTACGGCGGTAGACCTCGGCCCAGCTTCAGCCTCGATAGCGGACGACAACAACGTTTTCGAAAGGGATGCGTGGTCAATGATCTAATCACTAAGGTAAGCAACACATGATAAATGAGGACGCCCCCCCCCCCCCTCACATTCCCCCCAGGCCTGGCTGCAGTACGAGCACGCGCGCAACCTGTCCTCCTTCCACGACGTTCACGCCGCAATGGCATTCGCAGCCATGGCCAATGGAGTTGAAGATGATGCAGAGTCCGACTTCTGGCGCTCCCGGGCGGCGACCCTCCTCCAATCCACGCGAGAATACATCGCCAGCGGTGGCAAACGTCCGTCATCTCCAACAACACCGCCACCATCATCGCCATCATCATCGCCATCGTCATCGTCATCGTCATCGTCATCGTCATCACCACCACCCACCCAGCAAACACAGCAACCGGCCATAAGCCAGACAGAAGAAAATGAAAAGTCAAACCGAGGTCCCAACATGACCCCTCCCCCACCGCCTCATAAAACTGTGCAACTCCACTCATTCTCGGCGGCCCGAGATCCTCCGCCCATGGCTCGGGTCGCGGGGGGGTCAGCTGCGGGTGTCGGGGGCGTGGGAGAAGGGCGGGGGGAGGGGGGAGGTCCACCGGATAACTTGTGGGTGGCAGAGCATGTGGGGCTGCCCTTGTGCGAGGCGATGGTGGCGTACCGAGGGGTAAGGGAGGGGAGGGGGGGAGGGGGTGGGGAGGGGGGAGGGGTGTAACCGCTGATATCTGGAAAATATGAGGTGTTGAACATTATTTGTGTAGGAAGGGTGATGATATGTCGGTCGGAGTGAATATAGAGGGTGGCGAATCACGAGCATTTTTCGGCGGGGTCAAGACGTTTCGAATTTGTTGGAGGGATGTCGTACTCGCGAAAACCCCGCTGGTCGTCAGTGCTGCAGAAAAAAACCCGTTAAGGCCGCTCGCTCTGCGCACCGTTTTTGTTTCATATTTTTTGTGGTACCCCGATTTTTTGCTTTTTTTTGTTGGTCCCGCATCGATTTTCGTGCTCCGATATTTGACCGTGAAAAACAGTACCGTGTCGAGGCCGCTGTGCGGAGCGTTTAATTTGTTTTTTCTGCTGTTTTTTTTTGTTGTTGTGTTTGCTGTCACCATGTCTGACGCAGGGAAACTTCGAGGAGACGGTTGACATCCTCCTGCCCCTCCGATATCACCTTCACGCTATAGGCGGCAGCAAAGCGCAGCAAGACGTTGTGAACATCACGCTCATCGACGCGGCGTTACGTCTCCCGGATCACGTGAGCGAAAAATTGAGACCAGGGGTGGGGGTGGGGGGGGGGGGAGGGGGGTACTCATTTCATGCATAGCCGTAGTCCTTTGATATGACCGTAGACCCTCGCATCCTTACAATGCCGGGACGGAGCACGTTGGGTATTCGGATATGCACCGACCAGGTAGACATCGCGTGCACCAAGCGCGAAGCGCCCGTGACGTGAACAGCGGCGGGTCGCGTGACGGGTAACCTGCATCCTGCTAAGAAGCACTTGCCAGGTGGACCTCAGCACCTTGGGGGAAGGGGGACGACAACAGCAGTCGGGCTTACGGGTAAACATATTGGGATACCTCCCCCCCCCCCCCCCCCCCGCCGCCGCTCTAGTCCCTACCCACTCCCCGTAACCTCGTTTGTTGGCTCTCTTTTTTCTCTCGGCATTTGTCTGTAGCGGTTGTTGTTCTCACATTAACTCGCAACCATACAGTAATTTGGTCCGTGGTCACAAGACGGGCTCTGATCCCTCTGGTGTTGGGGTAGCCCTCCCAAACATAGTTAAATCCAACAATACAATGGACACAATAACTGAAGCGAAACCAAGCCGTCCCCTGAAATCCCTAACCCCCCCCCCCCCCGCGCTCAAATTATATATGTATATAATAGTTGGCCTCGGCTGGCACCGACGCTGTACAACATAATGTGTATATTGGGGATGTAAAACATGCCAATCACTGCGTGAGCTAGACAAACCAGGGTACCGCTTTTTTTTTTTTCTTCTTTCGGCGGTCACCGTGATGATTCTATTGAGTAGCAGCAGTGGGTGGTATTGTGCGGGGGGTGGAGAACCCTAACTCCTTACAACGGGAATGATCAAATGATCGCATCACGTAGTGTGAGCATGGTAAGGCACCCACGAGGCAGTTACATAGTAGTACCCATTGCTGTCTGTGGAGTGGCCACACCAGAAAACAAAGAATAAATCTTTAGGCGCTGTCATCCATAAGCAAGAAAGTAGGCACGAGGTGCCGAAGTCCGTCTTACGAGCGGTTCTTGAAAGGATGCAGTTCACCTTTCATGCGACTCGCCGAACACCTCACGGCGCTTCGCGCTTGGTGCAAGCAAGCAATGTCTGCGTGGTTGGCGAAAGCCCGACGTGCTCCGTCCCGGCACAGTAGGGAAGCGAGGGTCTATGACCATACGACTACGGCCATGCACAAACTGAATACCCCCAACGTCGAGTCCCTACCCACTCCCCCTCACCCGCGTTCTGTTGGTCTCTTTCTCTGTGTGTCTCTGTAGATTGTTGTTCTCGCATGAACTCGTAAGCTTACGGTAGTCTTGTCCGTGGTCACAAAACAGCCTCCGATATCCCCCCCTGGAGTTGAAACACCCCTCGCGAAATAATTAAGGCCAACAATACAATGGATACAACAACTGAAGCGAAACCAACCCCTCCCCTATAACCCCTAACCCCCCCCCCCCCACCCCTCCCCCCTTACGACCTCTCCCTCTGTTTCTCTCCCTCTCGCTCTCCCCCTACCCCTCCCCCTACCCCCCCCCCTCCCCCTCTCTCTGCCCTCCCCCCTCCCCCTCCCAATCCTAATCCCCCCTCCCCCTCCCCCTCTCCTGCTCCCGCTCCCGCTCCTGCTCCCCCTCTCCTACTCCCGCTCCCCCACCCCCTCTCCCTCCCCCGCCCCCTCCCCCTACCCCTCCCCCCTCCCCCTGCCCCTCCCCCTCCCCTTCCCCCTCCCCCTATCCCTGCCCTCCCCCCCTTCCCCCCTCCCCCTCTCGCTCCCCCTCCCCCCTCCCCGTTCCCCATCCCCTCCACCTCCCCCAACCCTGACTCCGACCTCGATCTTGACCTCAACTTGCACCCCCTCTCCCTCTTTTCTCCCTTGCACATCCCCACTACAGTCCATTGCAAGGACGCTTGTGTGCGAGCGTCGACTGCAGCGGCCGACCAGCGGCCGCGCCTGGGAGACGTACACCACCGTGATGGAGAGGGACGGGAACCTGCGCGAAGCTTTTGAGGCGCGGAAAATCTCCTTCCAGTTTGGCATTGGCCAGGGTGGGATCGGGGCTAACTGATTTTTTTTTTCATTCTTCCAGATTTTTTGTTTCAATTTTTTTTTTTTGCGAATACAGCGAGCGGTGCAAGGACACCTAATAGCGAGGTGTACGGTATTGCGAAAAGGCGGGCTGCTATCTACGGGAATATATAAGAAATCCGGGAGCCGTTATTATGCTTAAGCTTGTTGTGCATGTGGCACCCTCTCCGAAAATGAGAAAACCAGTCTGGGTCAGTAAGCAGCCTGCATTGCTTCTCACAGGCTCTGATGTGGGACGAGGTAGTCAATCGTTGCTTTTTTTCCGTCACTTTTTTTTTTTTTCCCCGTTCGAATTCCCAAATGAGGGGCTTTTAACGGAATATGGAATATTTTACGACTATGACATGGTCCCGTATCGTCTAAACCACCACTCGTTTCGATGGAAAACAACTATCACAATTCGTCAGGCAGATCATCACATCGATCCGTGCCTGATGATCTAGCTCATGCATGATACCGGGTGGGGCCGAGCTGCACTTCCAGCGCTGCTTTGAGCTGAACCGCGTATCTTCTTGTTGACCCCATTTTTGGCTTGCTTTGTCATGGTTGAATAGCCTCGCTACGTTTGCTGGTATTGTTCCAGTTATTGGTTAGCCTCTCAAGGTGTCATGATGTCGACTCTCTTTCCGGCTTCCGATAGTACCTTCCGTCTTTCTGTGTTTACGTTTCAGTTACGTCCTTGTTTTTGAGTATTACTTTGGCTAGGCGACCTAACCGCTTATTTCTTCACGTTTTGCTGGTACTGTACCCAGATAGCTTCTAAGGGTACTCCACTCTGTTGCCTCCCGGTCCAGCTTTCCGGCGTATAACACACGCCTCCAGTACCACCATTTGTTTTTTGTCTGTGCCACTGTTTAGGTGTTGTCTTTCTCTTGCGTTTTCGCGATTTGTTTTGGTTGCCTTGGTTCCCCGCTCTACAGTTCGACGAAGGGCCTTATGCTAGCCTCCTAGGCCCCACATTACGGCCCTTCTGCTTCCGTTACACCTCAGCGTACTGGTTCTTTGTGGTTTTGCCTCTTGACCAATGGTCCCACGTCAGGCTTCCAGATCCAACCTAGCGGGCCCTGGCATTGTTTTAGACGACACTGTTCTTTGTTTTCTCTCGTTTCAGGCTCTTGCTCTTCTGCCTTTCGACCAATGGCCCCGGCGCTTGCGTACTCTTTCGCGTCTTGATTGTTTCTCTTTTCACCGTCCAACCGATGGCCCCACGTCAGGTTTCCATGTCCAACGTGTAGTGGGCTCTGACGTTCCTCTCTTTAGGCAGTGTTCTTTGGGTTTTCTCTCTTGTCTTTCGGCGAATGGACCTACCGCCCGCCCCTTCGGCACCACGCTTCAGGCCGTGAACTTGTCTGGCCTTCACAGCTTGACACGTGTTCCCTTCTCATCTTCCGACATTGTTTCCGCGTCTATACCTTCCTCTTTGGCTCCCTTCGCATCCTTGCGCTCAGTGGCCGCGCCCTTCGTTTTTTCGTAGGCCGATTGCTACTAGTAGTATACCGTAGGTACATACCCTTTCTCGAGCTCTCACGGTTGTGAGCTCCGTCATATGGTTGTATATCTTGCAAATTCGGCATTCAAGCCTTATTATCACGAGGTGTGGGGGAATCTATAGCCTCGTTTTCGTTTGTTTCGAATAGCCGCATCTTCTCGATCCCCTTTCCAATTCTGGATGTTTTGTTGACATCCTTTGATTTTCAGGTTCGACCTGCATCTACGACTATTCAGGGTGGCCTAATGCAATGGAGTGCTCTCCGTAGAAGGATAGTTTATCATAGATTCGACGTGAAATCGTGCCATGGTTGAGGTGAAACCACGTGATACTGTATGTCACATTCACGTCGCAGCCATCGTAGATGGGCGATAATGTAGGTGACGATGATGGGACAAGCAGGACGCCCCTCATCTAACCACCCTACACTACCCTGCCCTACCCCCTGCAGCCCTGTTATGTCTGTCTTTTAGTATTCTATGTAGGGAAATAATGCATAAAAGCTTTTTAAAGTCTATCCAGCGAGCCACGAGGAGAGACCAACCAAAGACACCGGAACCCGTGAGGAGTACGCTTCCCAACACCGACCCACCACGCATCCCCCACTCGGAGTACCACAACACAACCGGTGCTTGCTACGAGAGAGTTGCACCACTTTTTTTTTTTTCTGGAAGGTTTCCTCAAATTTGGGAGCTATGAGACCTCTTGTTATAAGGCTTAGTTTGGGTACGCTATTGGTTAACCTTTTGCAAGTGGTCAAACGGACTAATACCCTACTAATTCCTTAACACTCTCCCTCAAAAATATCATTTATACGATTTGGACAGGAAAATAAAACCGCTACACTACCGTGTGGATAAAAAAATAAAAAAAAATGGCTCCCACAAGAAGGTACACAAACAAACGAGAATCAAATCTTGTGCCAAAAAAATGGCCCAGATATTAAAATTGATCATTTTTTTTTTCCCCCGACGATTTTGGGTTGAGAAGAGCCCGCGTCATTCAGGAAACAAAATCGCCAAAAAAAGGTATACCCTATTCTATCGTAGCACCACGCGTCACAGGGGCCTCCTTATCCCCAAATCGTCGGAATCTCTTGCCATTCTTGTGTCTTGCTTGCACTCAACACGTTATTAATATGTTTCGTTGTATATGTTTTATAAAAATATTTCAAGGACGTTCCATCAGCCGTGAGTTCGACCAATTTCGGGTCAATACTCATATTTGCTCAAGCTGCGCGTGGCTGGTACCTTGTACTTGTAATAAACTATGTGGGTGAGTTTTATTTTAAATGGGCAGGGGTCCTTTTCTTTCTTGTTTTAAAATATATATACATATATATTATATTCTAGACTAGACTATATGTTTTTTTGTTTTTTCTCCACTCAAATGGTTGGTGTTTTGGTATTTTTGCTTTAGGTGGGGAATTTTGAGCTGGATTTTATTTGTTCGCCGAGTGTTTGCGCTTTCAGTCTTGCTTCCCAAACCAGTTATTGGGTGTGATACATGAGGAGAGCGCTCCCTCCCCTCGAGTCAAACACCTTAACCTTGTGGCAGCCTAGGGGGGAAAAAAAATTGTGCACTTTTTTAGCGTTTCTACCGTACGTGCGTCATGTATAGCACGTGCGTCCTCCAGCATTTTGCTGGCTGTAAGAAACCGGGCTGCTGTCTGGGTGATGGTTGTTCGAAGCCCACAACGATGTCTAGGAGCTACCTGGTAGGTAGGTAGGCAGATAGGCAGGTAGGTAGGTAGGTAGGTAGGTAGGTGGGTTGGTAGGTAGGTAGGTAGATAGGTGAGTAGGTAGGTAGGTAGGTAGGTAGGTAGGTAGGTAGGTAAGTAGGTAGGTAGGTAGGTAGGTAGATAGGTAGGTAGTAGGTAGGTAGGTAGGTAGGTCAGGTGGGTGGGTAGGTAGGCAGGGAAGTAGGTAGGTAGGTTACCTAGGTAGGTGGGTGGGTGGGTAGGTAGGCAGGTAGGTAGGTAGGTAGGTAGGTGGGTGGGTGGGTAGGTAGGTAGGTAGGTAGGTAGGTAGGTAGGTAGGTGACACGCGCACACAGGGTGCTGTTAGTTGCAATGCTACACGTTTTGGGTACATGCTGATCATGTGATGGTGCTTTAACCTGGCCTCATGTATGTACCTGGTACTTAACTATGGTGTTTTTGCTCGAGATCCATGTGCGCCAAAAGAGGTCCATGCTGCCGACAGACTCCTGCTTCAATACAGTAGACTGATTCTACGATAGCCCACCCCCAAAGCCAGCCACTTTGTTTAGCGAGCGTTTCGTTGTTGCTCGATACAAGGAAGGGTGCTATGAAAAAGGACACATATTCACGTACTTTCTTGTTCGTATGCGTAAGAAGGACTATCGACCAAAGACGTCGGGGTGGCAAGGGGCACCGTGGTTCAGGAGATACGGCCGTGGTTTGGTTTCAAAACCGACGATCTCGCCAAAAAAAAGTTGGGGGGGCTACCGTAGTAAGACTCGATAGCTCTGAGGTAGAACTTTTCGGTTGAAACGTGTTCTGAGTGACGGAGTGGGAGCTCTCCTTATCCCCTTTAGAGGCCGCCCAAAACCCTTCCCTGTACTAATTCCAAGTAATTTTCCCCAAAACGGGTTTCCAGTTGTAATGGCGTTTACTAACCTAAAATTGTCGGAATATGTTTCCGCTTTTTTTTCACTCGCTTGATCGATTTTTTTTTTGTTTGAGAGTTTGAGTCGGGGCAGAGCGCTTTCAATCTTCTCTCAAATCAGTTTTCTTGGGCGCGAGGTATAGAGCTACTGTATGTAGTTCCTCACGCGAGTGGAAGCCCTCGTAGAAAAAAAAAAAAAATGCACCTCTACCGCCGTGGCAGGCGTTCTTTGCAGTTATAAATCTCGAGAATTAAAATGCGACTGACTACAGTGAGACGCGGGCTACGATATACAGGTGTGCGCGCCACAATTTTTCTGAGGCTCGACACTTCGGGAGGTTAAGACACGTCCTCTTCACCCAAAAAACAGATTTGAAGAAAAAACAAAACACATACTGCTATGTTATACTGTAATACCGGGGATGAAAAATCCCAAGGCCTAGGGATCGATACAACGATAATCATACTGTACTCACGAAATATTTTTTTTTCTTCACCTAGATAGAGAGGATTTCTCCAACGATTTGGGGTTTATAATAACACCCTTGTTATAAAGAGCCCCAAAAATCCACTCCCTATACTGACTTTGAGCAAGTAATTTTGTGTCTGTAGAGATAAAAAAGGGTTTCCAGATGTTTTACAGGCGTTACTTAAAGGAGAGTCAGAAACCGCTTCAGACGAAACGCGTGCGAGCTCTATCGTCATGGCACGCGTTTAGTTGTATGGCAAATCCATGCAGAAGATTTATCTAAAAGTTTGCTTTTAGCGTCGCGTTCTTGTGGAGTCGAGCTCGTGGTGGAGAAAAACCTCTCAGGTTAAGACGTTAATATTATACTTCGAAGTACTACTTTTATTAGGCCCCACGTTGTTTTTTTTTTTGCTTCTTCTGGTCGCTCTGTCTTCGTGGGTGGAATCGCCGATTTTGGTGGATAAAAGTCGAGCGTGCGCGTGCGCGATCAAAAACTTGTCTTCTCGAAGACACACTCAACACGATGCAAAAATCAGCCGCAGAAACCTTGTACTACAACATACATGCGCGTTTTAGTGATTAAGGTTGACGTCAAAGACCGCGGGCCGGGTGGAGGGTGCCGAGGAGACCATTTCTGCGGCCGCAGCGAGCGGCGAAAGCGCCGGAAAATATGCAGACAGCACACAGCGCAGCACAGCAGGTCCCGGTGTTTTTTTGGTAAACAAATTCGCCAAGTTTACCGAGGTACTCCGTGGCGGAAAGTCCAGAGGTGTCCGTCCGACAGACAGGTCTAATTGCTAGAATACTTCGTACCTGGTAGTGTTTTACCCGGGTAAGCACTTAGAGGTTTGTTTCAATCAGAAAGCGCCGTGAGAAAAATAACGCAAAACAATAATATCAGACCATGAAAAGAGGCGACTCGGACAGTGAGCCGAACCGATCTCGATTGATTGGCGCATTCAGTAAGAAGAAAATCCACATGTGCCCTGTCGACGCAACTCCAGAGGGATCAACCTCCTTGTCCATATATATATGCGGATGTCGGCAAAGTGTCAAATTGACCTCCAGAATATCAAAACAGCAACGTTGACGCTCTGATGTACATTTTCCTGGGAGGGTGCCGAGGTTGTCCGTCTCAGGTACGGGCTGGAAGCAGCAACCAACAAATCGAATGCGGCAATGATGGTCTACGAATAAGGCGGTGTGGATTGTGTGACCGGCGTTGTGGAGTGCGTGACCGCTGTCATAACCGCCGGTCGACGCGGGCTACGATAGCGAGGTCCACCACCATTTCTGAGGTTGCTCACTTCATTAATAGTAGAGGGTTAAGACTTAACGTCTTTCTTAATAACCCAAAACCAGATTTGGAGAAAAACAAAACTCTATCTAGGAGATCTACTATATAATATACAGGAATGAAAAATCCCATGGCCCCTAGACTAGGGATACAACGATCGATAAATCATGCAAGAAAAACAAATTAACCAGTGTACTAAATGTATTTCCGACGATTTTGTTTTTTTTTAAGGAATCAGAAACCGTTCGAGAGACGAAAAAGAAAGTGATACCGAAGGAAGACGCGTGCTTCGAAGCACAATATATATAGAGGTGTATGTGCGCCATTTTTTTGGTTTTTGAGAGGGCTTCCCTCAATTTGGGAGCTTAAGGACGTAGACCTAGACCTCTGCAAAAAACTGATTATTATGTGGAGAGATGAAAAATAAAACACTGATACTGCACTACACTTCGAAGTATGGATACACCGGATGGATGAAAAAAATGTCATGGTTTAGCTCGGTACAAGTACACACGGCGAGAATCATGCTCAAGATTTTTTTTTTTCTTCACCTCTTTCCCACGATTTTGGGTTTCAAGGAGCTCCCCGTCAATTTCAGAAACTCCATTTCCAGATTAAGGCTACGGTATTGTAGTATCATACCCCCATTTTGCACTGAGTGTGTTTTGAGCCACTCGCACGAGTGACTCTGGACCTCACGTTGAAAATGGGTTTAGGCAGCTGACCTCACGTTGAAAATGGGTTTAGGCAGCTGTTTTGGCGCAGCTTAGAATACCTTTGCACTGCTGCGGATTGGTTTCGTCAACACATAATAAACATGGAAGAAAACGTAAGATCGCAAAGAAGGAACAAAGGTCTTACTCGCGCGCGAGTGACCCCTAGCCGCTGAAATTAAAGGCCACAAATCTCAACATAACCCCCTTACCTCTATATATATATCGCTGCGCGCGCGTCCGCCTTTTTTTTGGGGGGGGGGAACCGCCTTATTCGCGAATAGGGTCGGGACTGATTCTACCTTTAGCCTCCCTCAAAATCAGCGACTTTCTTTAATGGACGTTTCATGGCTGCCTGACGCGAGGAAGGATGCTACTAACAAAAGGTGTCTCTATGTACCAGGTATTATTTTGCGTGCAAAGGTCCATCGAACGATCCTGACATCGTGGTTTTAAGGGAACCCGTATTTCAGGAGATACGATCGGGAGTTGGTTTCAAAACCGGCGATTTCGTGAAACAAAAGATGGGGGCGGGCTACACGGTAGGACGACTCGCGGTTAGCTGTGGACGCGTGCTACCATAGAGGCGCACCACGTTTTTTCCGAAAGGTTCCTCACTGTGGAGCTCAAGACATGTCCTCAAATATAGTGCTTCTTAACCTCAAAAACTGATTTGGAGAAACATAAAACCTGCTTTATCGCGGATGAAAATGCCTATGGCCTAGGTACACACAACGAGAACCACGAAAAAATAAACGGGGCGAATTTTCCAACTATTTTGGGTTAAGGAGGTCCGTCATTCAAAAAACAAAACAGCCAAAAAAAGGTATACCTCTATCGTGATTTCGGGTGAAGGAGCTCCGTCGTTCAGAAAACACTTTTTAATAGCCAAAAAAAGGTATACCTCTATCGTGTAGCATGAAGTAAAATAGCCAAAAAAAGGTATACCTTTACATATCGTAGCATGCGTCTGGGAGCAACCGCCTGGAGAGGGGCAACCGCCTTATTCGCTTAGCAGGGCGGATTTCGCACTACGGCAGCGGTGTACTGCAGGCTTTTTCAGTTTCAGGCTGAGGGTGTCCGTACAGATGTGGAGGCCTCTCAACTGTCCTCTATAGGGCGGTAGACCGCTCGTATCATAGAGGGACAAGCCGTGAATAAGGCGGGTCACTACACCGTATTATTGCAGGATTCAGTCGTGCCAGGCGATTTCGATCGCCCTTAATTAGGGATACCGCCTTCTTCGGGAACCACTACTGCTGTATCCTCAACAAAGAGGTGTCGAGGTATCCTCTCGTGCGGGACGAAACAATTACAGCACACCTCCGTCGCGCCCGACACTGCACCGGGGGGGGGGGGGGGGGGGGGGGGTGTACTCGTAGTTTATTCATGGCTGTGGTCGTATGACCTTAGACCCGCTCGCATCCCCTACTATGCTTGAAAGGAGCACGCCGGGTTTCCACCGACCAAGCAGACATCGCTTGCACCAAGCGCGAAGCGCCGTGGGGTGTTTGGCGAGTCGCATGCGGAGGGGGGGGACAGGCAAGAAACACGAATGCGCGGGAGGGGAGCGCTCCGCTGGCAGGGGCGAGTTCTGTTGCCTGGAACACCGACCATTTCATTGGCCAGGTTCAGCTAAAAATCCCTCACTTGTTTATACGTTGTCGCTTCACTACCGCCATGCCAATGACGAGAACAGAAGGTTAAGGTTTGCCTCTTGTCAGTGAGTACCCTAAAAAACCCACTACTGCTGTGTAGACTAGTAGCCTAAAAAATCAGCCCTATCGATAAGTAGCTATCGTCTTCGAATCGCGGCTGAAGCAGCTATTAACACTCGCTGTACTACGCAGGGTGCCGATCCATACATATTTCAAGTAATGTATCTACCAAACGTGGCTGCAGTCTCGAAAGGGGTATAAACGTCAAGTCAACAGGGTCCAACAAAAATCCCCCGCCGTTCGCTCGGCCAAAATAACGCCATCCAAGCTTCTCGAAACCCAACAACAGCACCACGAAACGCAACCAAAAACGCAGCCAAAACAATGCCCCCCGCTCGTAGAAAGACAGAAAACTGCCGGGCACGAAATCCCGTTCTCTTACAACGTCTCTGACGCGCAGCAGCACACAGCCCGCAAAAGGAGGGAAAGAAATCGAACAAAAAAAAAACACCATATATGTTTGCGGTGGCCAAAAAAACAGAGACAGGCCTGCTTAACTAATTAACACCGTGCGCTGGCGGGCGTGAGTGCGCTTTGCTTGGTTCACCGCGTCAGAAAAAAGCGCCAGAAGAGATACCCATAACAGCGCCGTCGACCAGCGGTGGTGTGAACAGCGTTATGATGACCAAACGCTCGCGAGAGATTCAAAAAGAAAACGACATTTTTAGTTTTTTCAGCAAATGCATTCTTGCGTTCCCCAGCCGTCCCGGGGTAGGGGGGATGATGTAATATACGTACAACAGCAGCAGCAAGTAGTGCTACCACCAGCAGCCCCCATCGTGGCCCGTTTCGCAGAACGGGCGGCAGATCGATCGAAGCCCCGCCTCTTCAGGAGTAAAGAAATTCCCACCAAACCGACAACAAGAAAAGAGAACAAATACAACATAAAATAATACCCAAGAGGTACAGAGAGCAGCAGCACCAACACCCACACTCACCCACCCTCGCACGAGAATTTTCCTTTCAAGGGCCCCTGTTTATTTCCTGGCATGAAAGGACTAACGACTCACAGATGACAAGAGTACAAAAAACAGGACACACGTTGCCACCCAACCAAATCACCCTACGAGGTACAGCACAGCAGCAGCAGACGGAGGGGGGGGGGGAGGGGGGGCATCGATAGTAGTAGAAAGGAACCAGCCGAAAATCTCTACAGGCTAATCAATCCTTTCGCAAGGGGCGGTGGCGCGCCAAAAACCCGTTTTGCCTCTCGCTTCGCGGTAACAAAAACCAGCGAAGCAAAATCAGGCTGTTCTTTTTAATTTCAACAGCAGCAGCAGCAGCAGCAAAAAAAAAAAAGGCCACCCAATCTTTGTTTTGTTTTTCTTCCCCTCGGGACGAACGAAAACGCCTTCACATGGACGAAACCCAACTACGACAACCCTCGGCGAAAGGAAAAAAAAAAACAGCTGGGTAACAACCTGACCTTGCTTGAACCTAGCATTATTAGGTAATGTCTACGGGAATGGCCCTGAAGCGTGACTATGTGTGTACGTGCAATACACGCCACCAACGCAAGGCCTTCGTCCAACCCCAAACAAACCCTCCTCCAATCTGACATCGCACCACGTCACATTATATAACACCAGTAGGATCAAGTTTTTCCTGTTTTTGACAACAAAAGAGCAGTAGAGTTGCCGACGACGCCACACCAATAATCTCGATCAATTCCGACGACGCCAAACCAATAGGTTCAGTTCCGACGACGCCAAATCAATAGGTGCAGTTCCGACGACGCCAAATCATTAGTTTCAGTTCCGAAGACGCCAAACCAGTAGGCTCAAGGCAAGCTAGGGCTCAAAGCTTTCTCTTAAGACGTAGTGGAGCTGTCGGTGGACACCGTCGCGTTTCCGACGATGATGGCCGTGACCTCATCGGCAATTCCGCAGGCGTTTTCGCCGCGGACGAGGCGGTAGTATCCGCGCTCCCCCCACCAGATGGCCCACGAATTCTTGATGAGCCAGTATTTGACGCCGTCCTCCACTCCGAAGCCAACGATCAATACCGCGTGGTCGATCTCGAGCGGGTAGCAGTACTGTTTCGATAGAGAAGAGGGGGAGGAAAAAAAAAAAGGGGGGGGGGGGGGGGGGGGGGGGGGGCGTCAGGCAAAAACAGAAGGCACTAGACAAAAAAGCAAACCAATAAATGACAAAACCTTCTTCGCATTTTCTCAGAAACCGCCGAAAAAGCGGCCGATCTCGAGCGGGTATACTACCAATTAACGACTCCTCTTTCCATCCACAAAGTGGTTAATATCAAGCGGAATATAACAGCGGTATCAAACTATGTCGGCACACAAGATGCGGAGACAAGTGGACGACAGCGGAAGGAAGACAAATACAGACAAAGTTCACAGATGGACATATATCTGCAACAAAGCAACACACCTGTACCAACTCGCGACGGAGGTATCAAGCAGCCTGCAAAGATGAGTATCGACACCTAAACCGATCGAACTCACAGCTCAAGTATTCGAAACAAATGCATAAAACATACCAAACGCAATAACGCGGCCACAAAATACCAATCCAATGATTCCTTGATACGTGGAACCAGCAACAAACTACTCGCAGCCGTGTGGGCCTCGTACCTCTCCCCTGCCAACGCCATCGGAAGACGAGGTCAACGCCATATGCGTCCAAAGCTGCATACTACACCGAGACGTCCTTCTCTTTCCCAACTTTGTCTACTTTTCGCGATTTTGTGGACCATCATTACTTAGTTTGGGTAATTTTGTTCACCATTATTGGGTTTATTATCGGAAGCTGATGCGTTCCGCAGTCGTCAGATTTTGCGCCTTTATAGCTTCCGCGCACAGATTGGTTAACGACCGGACGTATTTGCATCACCCTGCATGAAATTTTGTTCACCCATGTTGAGTTTTCGTCCCTCACCTCTCCCATGTCAATGCCGTCGGAGTAGAAGTCCATGCCATACGCGTCCAAAGCGACGGACAGGGGGCCGTTCAGGATAAGCCAGCGGGCCATCACGTCCTCGTCCATGGAGTCTTCTGCCACAGCCACCTCTATGTCGAGGGTGGCAGCGTAGTTACCGTCGTGCACAACGTTCGTATGGCACACCGGGGGGTGAGAGGTGGGCCCATCCATGTACACCTGTCAAGAAAACAAGAAACAAAAAAATAACAGAACAAAACAAAAAAAAAACGAGAAGAAAAAATCAACTGCTGCGAATCAATTCTACAAAAAGTAGAACAAAAAAAAAAACTTCCGCCGAGGGCGCCCCGGCTCTCGCTTGGCTCTCGCTTCAGCCAGTGATACACGTTATTTGAAATTTCCAACCATTTTACCCGAGTGATGTCGCTAGGGGAAACTTCGACCGCTGTTTCGTACGAGTTAGGGTAGTTAGGCATGGTCGAAAAAAACAAAACAATGTAGAACTCCCGCTTCAATCCCGTGACTTCTTCCGACCAACCTTCAAAAAAAAAACGAGAAAAAGTTGGATGCGAATCGATTCTATAAAAAAAAGCAAGAAAAAAAAAAGGCGTGAGCTGTGAGCGCTTCCGATCATTCGATACTCAATTGTTTGGTTTCGCAAGCTGGCCGCGATACATAAGTCGCGCTTTCTCTACATCAATTCCGCGAATCGATTTCGAACATGACCTGTAACCGAGATAGCGCGTACCAGCAGTCGCGTTCAAACTAAAACAAGCGAATACACAGCAGGGGTCCCCCAGTAAGACGGACGGTCTGAGTGATGCGATATCCTTATACAAGGCGGTCAAATCGCTTGGCGCGACTGGGGAATCGCACTCATAACGTGGAATCAAGAAGGCGGCATCCCTCTTTAAGGCGGTCACATTGCTCTCGCACACCACCACAATACTTGGGGACCCCTACTGTGGCGGTACTATTAAGGCGGTATCCCTGTATAAGGCGGTCACGACTTGGGAATTGCACTCATTTCCCGGAATGATTAAGGCGGCTTCCCTCTATAAGGCAGTCACATTGCTCTCGCACGCAATACTAGGGGACCCCTACTGTACTGGTACTAATAAGGCGATAAGGCGGTATCCCGATATAAGGTGGTCATGAACGGGAAATTTGGCTCATTTCCCGGAATCAATAAGGCGGCCTTCCTCTATAAGGCGGTCATATTGCTCTCGCACACCACCACCGCAATACTGGAGGATCCCTACTGTATCGGGAAGGGGGTGCGAGGTTAACCCCTCTAGAACCCCGAACCCCTCCCTATACTAAATCCAAGTAATTCTGTCCCCAAAAACGAGTTTCCAGTTGCGAAGGGGTTAAGAGGCGTGGGGTTTCCAGATATGTGGAAGCGTGAAAGCAACAACAAAAACTTCGTGCCATATCAATCGCTGGGGATCGAGGATGCACCATATGTTGTGTTCGGCCATGTCAGTAGCACCCCCCCCCCCCCCCCCCCCCCCCAAGAGGCGAAATTTGGGCAGCGCAACCCAGCATCCACGCCGGGCGTAAGGCCGTTACGACAAAGGCGCCTTTCGTAATACTATTCTGTAACATCGTTTTTGAGGCCACGTGGGAACCCAAGCCTTCCCCTGGTCCCCGATTTTCCAGTGAATCTAACATCTAGATGTTTTATCAGAACAGCGAAAAACATGGCTATGTTAACACGCTGCGTTTACAACTTCGGCTGGTTCGTGGCTCAAGGTTAGACTACACCAGGGTCAAGAGTGGTTCGACCACAAGAAAAAAAAAAAAAAAATCTTGTGAGTCTCTTATGATCGGTTTTCTTCTGATTCTCAGCAGAGGTCCACACCTCGACTTTGAGGCGCTGCAGTGATCGAACCTTGGGGTGAACAAAACGAGACAAAAAACGATCCCCAACTGAACGCCTGAACGTCTGCACTTCACTAGAAGGCAGCTACAGCTCCCCACAAGCAACCACGGCCCGCGAAATTGAGGGACGCTCCTGGTGGGGTGTTTGACGACATCAGATGCGCCAGACAGCAGTCGTAGGCAGACAGAAGCGACTCACGAGATATGCTTTCGTGATTTCGAACATGCGAGCCAGCAACACCAAAAGCTACCGAAATCGCTGAAAATTTTCAATTCACGCGCGGGAGCCCGATACAATCAATGGGTACATCACCGATGAAAAAACGCCAGCTAGCGTTGGGCTGCGAAAGCAACTGAGTTAAATCGACACACGACGCGTATGAAAATACGTGGAAGTGTGGTGAGCTAAAGCTTTATTTTTCGCCATCCGCCGGAGGATGAAAAAAAAAAAAAAAAAAAAAAAAAACGGTCTTCACCAAAAGCTCGCTGCTTGCCAAGCGGATGACATAACTCTTTTCGACGTCGTACGAGAAAAGCCAGAGGCAAACAATGATGCATTATTCCCGTGAGGGGTAGCATGTTATGGAGTCGAAAAAATGACAAACACCTGAAAGGCTCTGTATAATTGGATCTTTGCAGCATTTTTTTCTAAACTTTCGAAACAAGGATCTTGTTCGCAGATACCATAGTCTATTTCCAGGCGGTTTTGTACGCACGCGAAACGCCTCCATACGAGCTCCTACTCAAACTATTCCTGTGGGATGATCCCCCGCTGCTATAACTAGAAACATGTCAGCTGTGAGTTCCATCAATGTACGGGTCGATGCTCACCTTTGCAAGCTGCTTGGTTCTCCGGTCGCGCGTTCATAACATAACATCAAGACACATCACAGTTCAAGCGGGCGCAACGCCGATGCTTGGTACTTACTCCGGTCACGCGTTTATAACATCACATCAACACACAAGAAAAGTTCAGGCGGACGCCACGCTACGCCACGCCAGGTCCTCCGCCTTGCAGTCAAAACGCACCTTTCGGTAAGGGTACTTCTCCTCCGGCACAACGCCCCCGTTCTCGCTAATGTACATCATGGACAGAGAGGGCCAGCCGCCGTTGCAGCCCTGGTTCCACTCCGTGTCGCACGTGACCAGCTGCTGCTCGGAGAGCGAGGTCAGCGCGTGGTTGGTGACGTACCAGGCGCCCTCTAGGCAGCCCGTGGTGCTGAACGACCAGCACGATCCGCAGTACGCCTGGTAAAAAGGAGGCGTTTGGACGGGGAGGGAGGGAGAGGAAGGGAACGGAGATAATGGTCATACTGGTATATTTCATCGGTACGAAAAGATCAATATTACATATTATACCCTTACCCAGAATCCACAAACCCTACAGAACATAACCTTGTATATGATCGGTTCGAAATACACACACTTGTTCCAAACACACAACGATGCCAAGTACGCCTAGTAAAGGAGGCGTTCGGAATCGATGGGAGTTGGGGGAGAGAATTGAGCGCAGGTGGTGGAGGGGGGCGGGTCACGTTTTTTTCGGGACACACTTGACACAACGATGCGCAGTGCGCCTTGTAAAAGAGGCGTTTCGTATCGATGGGGGAAGCGATTGAAAGCGGGAGAATGGAAACAAGGATGAAGCTTAGACCAACTACTACAATAAACTGATTGAGAATCGAAAATGGAGGTTTCAGCACCTTCGCAGGCACGTTTGATCCGGGGCAATGGGAGAATCGGGTCCGTGTTTATCAAATTCCGACCAGCCTTTCTGCGGGACGCATCCAACGACGTTTTACCGTTTCTTCGGTATAGGAGCATGATACTTTTCGATACACCGCACTTTCCTCAAAAATACTTGTAAGAAATGGCTTAAGGCCATTTCCGAATGCACGGAAACCGAAAAAAAGCAATTCGTACCGGATGTAATACATACCTGGTACAACATGAACATGCTCCGAAACCATGTAAACCTCTCGAAAAAAAAAAAAAAGAAAAAAAAAAGTAGAAACAGCACCGACTCACTACAACAAAAAAGCACACACACACACATGATGACACCTCGGCCACAGCAGCTGTACTTGTTGGGTGTCGGTGCTTCAAGGACCTCCCGCAACTCCTTCTCCCGAATGGCCTCCAAAAAACAAGCAAAAAACAACACATGATCATTACTTGCACCACCGCAACCCTTTAACCCAAACAATTTTTTTTCAAGCGATTCGTCCGAAAAATACAGCGAGTGCACTTTACACAAGACGAGTCCTACAACAGAGGTATACCGTTTTTTGGCGAAAATGTTTACTAAATGACGGGGTGCTCCTTCACCCAGAATCGTCAGGGGAAAAAAAATAATAGGCCATTTTGTTTTGCATGAGTCTCGTCGTGTACCTGGGCCATGGGATTTTCCATTGTATCCGGTATCATAGCAGTTTTATTTTCTTCTCAAAACAGTTTTTGGGAGAGGTTTTGAGCTCCCACACAGAGGTAACCCAGAAAAAACGCGGTGCATCTTCTTTATATCGCAGCATGCGTCATGATTGTTATGCTTGTGGTTCGACAACTTCGCGGAAGGCAAGTTCTTACCTGGTTTTTTACATTGGTCACCGCGCCGTAAGTCCTCCAGTCGAACTCCTCGGGAAGGTCCCCTGTGATGTACTCTGACAGCTCCGGGTATCGCTCGCACGCCTGGCAGTTCATCTCGCCCGACGTCTCGTCGTTCAGGCTGCGCGCGCTCGCCCGTGCGTGCTCCTTCGCCTGGTCTGAGATCTGGCAGAAGCCGTTCACAAAGCACAAGGATGGAACACAAGTCAGTGGAGTGGCGGCGGCACAACAACACGGTGTTGGGGATGACGCGGTACAGGCGTAGCAAGCGAGCAGACAACAGACAAGTTAAGCTGGAGGGTAACAGTCACCACCAAAAGGCATATACTGGTAGACGACAAGGTCCACCCCCCTGGATTGCTGTAGACTTATGTCAACAGTCAGCGGCGGTGGTAGATTTATGTGGCTGCGGAGGTTATGGCAGTCGTGTATTCACGGCGGTGTATGTGCGTGGTTGGTGGCGTGGTTGGTGCACACAGCATGAACGAGATCGTAGCACAACAACAATAACACGTCCAATGTAACGATCGAACATACGTCGACGGACCCCATACCACGCACACAAAAACATACCTCTGGTACAATACAAGACACCCGTACAATACAGGACACCCTATAAGAAACACGATACTCACTGACCCACGGCCTGGGTTTCGATTCGGGACAAGTGACGTTCTACATCATTTCAAAAACTTCAGCATACACGTCGCGGATTTCTTATTTTCCTGTAAATATCAGCCTGCCATTCATATTATACCCTATTTTACTATCAACAGGAGTCCTGTCCTGTACATCAAGGGCAAAAACAGTAGCCACTAGCCCACAGTATACATACCATTGGAACACCTGTGTTCTCCCTTTTGTACTCGCGACGCACCCGGGATATCATTTCAACCCCATCCCGAACAAAAATGTCATGAGACGGTCACGTCAGTCACAGGAAAATGTCCAGCGGTCAGTCAAAGGTGTCAAACCGATCTTTCCACCCTAAAACCTATTAGTTTGGCGTCAGTCAAGGCGAACGAATCGAAAATATCCGTCGGTCAGGGGGTCAACGTGCCGTCTCCTGACATGTTTTATCCCGAAGAACCTTCTAACAACAATTAATAGATGCTACAAAATCGAAAACAAACGAAAATCACCACTCTTACACATGACACTTATGCTCACCTTTCCGCTGGTCTGCAAAGACTTGAACTCGTCCTGGGTCAAATCGGTCCACACCGAGATGTCGTACACCACACCGCTGCTGGCGGCGTTCAGCTGCAGCGACAAAGTGCGGGAACAGAGCGCCGAAAGCCAAAGCCAAGAAGGGGTGGGAGACGGAAATGGCTTGCGTGAGGACGAGACGAAAAAACGAAAAAAAAAAAATGCGATCCGAAGGCAAACCCCGAAGGCAAACCCCGAAGGCAACCTCCAAAGTTATCAAGTATTAATAGTTGATTTCACATTGGCGGGTGCTGCTTGTACTATTGCCATTGAAAAAAAAACGCAAAATCATTACAAGTACCAAGTCCTGCTGTATACAAAACAAACACCACCGGAATAGGACAAAGGGTGAACCCTTCTTAGCACAGCACCCAAGTATTGGAGGCAATCTGCTTGGGATTAGTGTTGAATAATAAAAACGTCGGTTAGAGCGAGTCAAGAGCAGCAGCTACCCTCACCAATGAAAAATGCACGGAAAATCTGCAACACTCAGCAGTCCTGCTGTCCTCTCTATCCCGCCGCCTCGAATAACTTCATCGATGAGCTTCCAATGCTAGGTACACACATCCGACAAATCACAATCTAGACAATATAGATCCTACACGAGTAGTTATATTTGTCTTTGTTGCCTCTGTTTTCGGACACATCTCTGCGTACGCGGACTTCTAGCCGCAACGCCAAAAGGGGCTGGGCACAATTCGAACCCTGGTAACTACTGTCATCCATATTTGGGCGCGTATATCTTACATCCGTCGGGAGTATTGTGAAATAATTGCGTAGGACAAAATCCAACCCCCGAAACATGTGCTAGATCATTCAGATCATGCAGCTCTCACGAGGCAGCATGATCTATCTATACACCGTGCAGATCATGTACATCAGGGATCTAATGCATGCTATCGTAGAGGCGGATGGAGCGTTAATGTCCCGCGGCTCCTAACCCAGGCTCTATATTCGTGAGGAATATTCTTGGGGAATATTCTTGGGAAATATTCTTGACAATATTCCTGCGGAACATTCTTGAGGGATATTCTTCATATTCTTTTTGATTCTGCTTAATAACTTTCTGAGGCAAAAAAACGTTCATTTTAAGAAACGTCCAAAATATCTCCCTGACGCACAGCAGTCTCATGCAAAATGCAAAGATGTTGGTCGACGGCGCTCTTGCCCTCGACAGACAGCCGTCAAGGAACTCCACAAACTAAAACTAGTACCACATGATAGGTCCAAAGACGCCTTGACGGGTCAAAACTAGACCCGTCAACGGACATATTTAGTCCCATAGCTTAGATATACTCGTGCAACGAAACATATTGCAAACCAAAAAAAACTAACGTTTTTTTCTTCACGACGATCTCCGGTAAACGAGCCCTTGCCATTCAAAAAACAAAAACCGTTTCAGCCAAAGAGCGCTATATCTGTCGTACGAGCAGCACGCTTCAACTGTCTTCCCTACATGGAACTACATGGCATATGTTAGGTACCCCATTCCCAGCTCCTAATTTGTTTTAGCCTATTTCCAGGTGTTTTGTCCCCATATCGGGAGTGCGGTGCTAAAAGGGTTGAATGAATCGAAAACCGTCTCAGCCGAAGAGCGCTATCTCTGCCGTAGCACGCTTCAGTTCTGTCTTCTACATGACATACTCTAGGTAACCCATTTCTTACTCCTATTTTTTTCAATCTATTTCCAAGTGTTTTATGCCCATATCGGGAGTGCGGCACTAAAAGGGTTAAATAGACAAAACCCATTTCCAACTCATAATTTGTTTCACTCTATTTCCAAGTGTTTTGTCCCCACATCGGGAGTGCGGTACTAAAAAAACGTCAAATAGATAATCAAACGCGGGATCTCATCTGTTCGATGCGATTCCGAAACATCTGCTTGAAATACGCCAGCCATTTCATACCAAAAATAAATAAAAACGCACCCCTAGGGGTGTATATACGCCACGCACCCAGATCATGCTTACTATACTATTATTACTAGTAGTATACCGATATACCTGGTATCAGGTCCCAACCGGGACCAGAAGCCTAAGCCCTAACCAAGCCCCAAAATCGTACGGGCTTGGATCAGGGCGTGTATATTCTGAAAATAAAAATACACCCAAGCTGTGAGATCGAAGATTTTGTCGAAACTCATCTTTGCAAGCCATGTGTGATACTCCGATCGCGCGTATTACTGAGTGTGTGTCCTCATTAAGGACATAGGTTGGCGAATCCCCTTGGAACCACAGTGTCGCTTGTACCAGGGTCAAATAACATACAGTACACAATACTTTCGGTGGGGGTGCATGGCTTATACACACCGCTAAGGGAACATATATTTCTTTCACAAGGCATAACGCTGTTGTTGAAAGTATTCAACGGCAGTTGAAAGTATTCAGCGGCATCAATTCACCTCATCGATGCGCTTCAAATTTCGCCGGAAGATCTGCATGCGCATCGCCTTCTCGTCGTCACTCTTGTACGTCTTCTCGAACTTAGTCACGAAGTCCGAGAACAGCCCATCCACCTCCACGTCGGACATCTCGCCCAGTCGAGGCATTGCCCTAGCTGCCTCAATCCTCGAGGACGTCACTTGCGCGGACAGCTTAGTGTTAGAGGCGGCTTCACCAGTAGCTGTAAACAATCAGACGTGTTCCAAGACGGGAAAGGGAGGGGAGGGGGGGAGGGAAGAGGAGGGGAGGGGGGAAGAGGAGGGGGGGAGGGGAAGGGAAGGGGAGGGGGGGAGGGGGGAAGAGGAGGGGGGGGGGGGGAAGGGAGAGGACGGGAGGGGGGAGGGGCGGGGGGGGGGGTGAAGGGGAGGGGGGAGGGAGGGGAAGGAGGGGAGAGCGGGGGGGGGGGGGGGGGGGGTGAGTTCGGACGGAAAAAAAGGACAGGAGGCATGCATGATGTGACGCTTAACGGGGTACGATAGTTTTCGGGGGGGATGGGCTTCGGTTGTCGTTTGTCAGGCAGGATGGTAGGATATGGTACGATGGCCGACGGTGGCGGATAGAGTTGGAAGCGGGGAACGGAGAGTGGGGGGGAGGGGTCGTTATCAGATCACGAGACATGCCACACTCGAAACCGCCAGACGACATGATAGGCAAAATGTCGGCATGGAAACGTGACATTTGTAATTCGGGTTCCTTCTCCCTCCGTATTGATAACATTTCCCCTTGACGTACGTCGGCGTGTACCCGCTCTGAAGTCTTGAATGCTCATATCTCGGGCGTTTAACTCGGGGTACCCCGTGTAGTCCACACGTCCACACACAACGTCCACTACTGCTATGGGGCCACCAAACCAAGCATGTCCGTTGTCCGTCTAGCTTTGACCCGTCAAGGCGTCTTTGGACTCATCATACTAGTTTGAGTCTATGGAGTTGAGTTCCTTGACGGCTGTCCCGCAGGAGGCAAGAGTGCCGTCAACCCACATCTTTGGACCAAAAACACACAACAAGATGGTAACGGCGAGCAAGTGCCTGAGTGTCGCTCGCGACTACCGCCACAACGCACGCCACCCCGAGAGCAATTCCATCGCCGGCGGGACTTCAGCGTGCGAGGAGGTCTCTCAGAGGGTTGGTTGGTCAGGAACACACCAGGCATTTTTTTTGTGTAAAAACAATACAGGACACAGCGTGAGCTGTAAGTTATTCCGGAAGGTCGATACTCAACTCAACGCCGTCACATGTATTCATCCCATTTATTACCCTCGCATTACTCTCGCGCTCCCTCCCAGTCGTAGCTCAGATCCGGGGTCACATAGCGGGCCCTCGCCCCCCCTCCCCACACTACGGCACGTTCCTTTATTGTTATCGCGAGAAGAATTCATCATTATCTTCTTCCCTCATCGACTCGCGTCCAATCATACATGTGTGTGTTGCCTTCACATCAAACCGTTCTTTTCTTTTTACCCAACGACATCAGTACACCCAGAGTCCGTGCTGATTCTTCATCCTAAAGAGATACATCTTGATTATTATGTGGTCACAAACTTCTTGTGAAACAGAATAACCTAACAGCAGTCAGTCGCAATTCATCAAGGTAAACCAAGTGAAGTGCTAGCGTACCGAGTACGATAACACAACAAAACAAGCCAGACCATGGAAAAAAAGAGGGAAAAAAGAAAAAAAAAGACAAACTGCAATTGCCAGAGGATCACCGTACGTGCTGATGAGGAACAGATTCCTGTTGCAGGGACGAAACAACACGAGAACCAACTGCTGTTTTACGAACAAAAGCAACACGAAGAGGAAGAAGATGCCGGCATAAGACCGGTCGGTGGGAGGGAAAATACGGGAGCAAAAATAAAAATAAATAAAGAAAAGGACGGCAGGACGTCATTGCTGTCGCTTTTCGTGGCCGTGCGATATTGCGTGGGCCCAGCTTAGTGCGGTGAGAACAGCCTGTCACAACCTGGTCCTACATAGTACAGCCGTACGGCACCATCCCGGGATAATGCGGAGTCCCACTATAGTGCGGGTGTTCTTACCGTTCGGCAAGGCAAGCTACTACTACAGAGGGATCACGACTCCAAACAGACCACAGGTGTACGCTGTCATTTATTTGGGGATGGAAACGTATGACCACGACGTTGCACAGGGCGACAGCCAACAGGGCTGTTTTAACTAAAGTGCCAGTATTATATTACCCCGTCGGTGGGTGTCGACATGAACAGCAGTGACATCCGAAATCAAGTCGTCCCCCTACGCACTCTGACACGGACTGAAAAATAGAAGAAAATGCTGCTGTGCGTTCGAGCCTGTGCGTGTGCCTACGGCAGCCGCAGCAGCAGCAGCAGCAACCGTTGCAAGGGGAACCCACCCACGACCTCAATCACCACATTATAAAAATAAAAACCATACAAGAACGTACCAGCCGAATGTCGGCACTGCTGCTGAACGTTTATCCCATTCATTGTCCTCGCACTACTCTCGCGCTCCATCCCAGCAGTAACTCAGATCCGGGGTCACAGCGGGCCCTCCGCCCCCCTCCCCACTACGGTACGGTTTACAGTAGACGGCATTACTACAACGGCAAAAATCGGCAGAGGCAGGGCGAGATCCGGGATCGATTTCGTCGCAGCGGAGGGATTATCAGACCGCGCGTATTCACAACCTATATCGTAGACTGCGGAGCTAAAGTACAGCAGTTCACACCGCACTAGTGTGTTCTAGTCATTTGGTGAGCTAGGGTTGAAATGGTTGAAACGGGGTGCTCAATAGACCACACCTCCGTTTTTATTGGTCAACACCTCTACCCTCATCCCGCCCGAACCGTAGAGGGGTACCTTACCGCATGTTCGACAACATCGTTGACAGTCTTGAAACAATATATATATACCCTAACCGTAAACCTATACTGTAACCCTTACCCATTGAAACGCAACATGTGCGGCAACCATGTTGTCGAAAAAGCGTTGAGCTCGAATGGAACCCAATCCCACTGGGCACCCTGCTCCCTCTCAGGAAGTGCACAAGTACAGGCTTGGGGCTAGGGGTAGTGGGATAGCGTATGGATTGCAGTTAATAGTTGCAGTCCATGGACTGTAAATAGTAAATAGTCACTCCCGGATTATTAAGGGCTTAATATATTGCATGGGTGTACCACTTTTGGTTTGTGCTTTCTTCGCTGTGGGGTATATATTCCTCCACTTCACAGAGTGGCTGGAGTCTGCACTGCTGGAGCCTGCACTGCTGTGACTACGGACTTGACTACGCGAGTTGATGTGACAACAACATCAATGTGACAACACCAACACCAACACCACCACCACCAACATATACAGCAGCAGTGGTAACCTGGTATTTTTTTGCTCATCCCATCAGTTATCGTCGCACATTTCATTTTCTCCTCTCTCCCCACGACATAAATCAGATCTATCATCATATCAGACAGACACTAAGGAGGCTTCCTTCTCCCTCCCCACTACGGTACGTGCCTTCATTTCTATCGCGAAAAGGCTTCAGTCCTTTCTTCCCTCGTCGACCGGGATCGAATTGCGCCTGGCCACGTTGCGAGGCGCTCTCAGCCGATGACTCCTCCGAAATATACAGCCACGTGAGATTCGAACTACAGCACCGAGGGTATTACAGCAGTATACGTAGTCTAGTTTTGTAGCTGCATTCGAGGGTAACCACTATTAACAAAACCACCTGGGCGACCGACCGGGCACCACACATGATCATCATGATTCCCTCGTGTCGAAAACGAAGCTCCAATAATATAGAAGGTATAATAAATATAGCAGATATATACCAGGCATATTGCGCGATTGTTTATGATACGATACGATATTATATCGTACCACCAATCAACCATTCAAGAGTAACCCTAGCCCTACCCCCTAAGTCGGTCGCCCCGGTGGTCTAATGGTTACCCTCGAATGCTACTAGCGTTGGTCCTTGAGTTCGGTTCTCACCGTGATGAGAGTTCACTGTATCTGCAAAAATGCCAGAAAAAAAAACAAAAAAAGGATCAATCGCTGAGAACGCCTAGCAGCGGGGTTATAGGCACAATTCGACGCAAGCCGACGAGGGACGAAAATGCTGAATTCGCTTCGCGATAAAACATGAAGGCCCGTACCGTCGTAGTGGGGAGGGGGGAGGAGAGCGCGCTGTGTGACCCGGATCTGAGCTGCTACTGGGAGGGAGCGCGAGAGTAGTGCGAGGATAGTAAATGGGATGACGAGAAGAAAAAAAAAAGTTGAACCTGCGAGCAGGGAACCTAAACGTGATACTGCTGCTGCTGTGCCTGGAAATTTGCGATACTTGATACTGGTGCATTCCACACAGCCGTCATATTTTGTCCCCCTCAAAAAAGTTTTTTTTTATAGGCTCCGTGCACAAATTGATTGCAATATCACCCTGTTGCCCCTGGTACAAGCTACTGTTCCAAGGGGCGTCGCCCACTTATATCCTCAACGAGGGCACACCCAGTAGTACGCGCGATTGGAGTATCACAAACAGCTTGCAAAGACGAGTTTCGACTTGGTCGTCGATCTCACAGCTGGGGGGGGGGGGGGGTGGGGGGGGCGCACTCATTTGTTGCTTGCCTTAGTCATTTGACCATTGACCACGCATCCCTTTCGAGACGGAGCACCGTTCCTACCCCTAATAGAGACACCTCCAACATTTGGGTGCTCATTAGGGCAGCAGAATTCAGTGCTCAGTACCAGGTACAGCACATACGACGCAGTGTAAGTTGTTGCAGTACAGCAGTCGTCGTACCGCTATAGTGCGGTACCCTGTAGTGCGGGGCCACAGTGTAGTAAAAATCGGTTTATTAGAGTACTCCAATATCCCGTGACAGTGCGGCGTCCCACTTTAGTGCGGTTATTGCCAACTAGCAACGCACCACACTAGCGAGTGACCACCACTAACGAGTGACCACCACTCTACTATCAATACTTGTACATAAATTTATTTATTTATTTCTCTCACTACTTTCCAGCTTCTGGACAAGCCGTGGTCACAGGTGTCGTCCCTTCTACCCCCCGGTTCTTGCCTTCAATTTTTATTTTTATCGTGCATACGGTTTAGCAATCCCACTGCTCGTCGATTTTTCATCGAGTGTTGCTAACTCACGCTCTCGCGCTTACCGCAAAAGTCAGTTTGTGCACACAAGAAAAAGTCCCAACGAATTTATACGAGTATGCTCTCGGCGGGGCTCGAACGCACGAAAGTGACTTTTACCAGGCTCGAGGATAACCTGATACGCTACCGGGGCGACCGGTGTCTACCGTGGCATTAATACAGCTATTGTGTGTTCTTCACGCTGTACTGATATGTCTACTTCCACCCATCTGCATCCAGCACAACCAGTCTCCGTGCCTATGCCTCCAAGACAGGCCAGCTGTGTCATGCTGCGGTCACAAACTACAAGAGGGTCAGGGTTAGGGTTGGTACTGCAGCTCGGGCACGACATGCATCAATCACCTCTTAGTAGCCCGTTACGACGCAGCAAATGGCCGATGCTGCTGTAGTCTACTGGTATAACGAGTATCCGTCACCTTTTTTCGTCACGCTCCCAGAGAAAGACAGATGTCAGGAGGCCGTCAGTCACGGTAAAAGGTCCAGCGGTCAAGGGTGTCAAACCGATCGTACTACACTAATGCCTAGTATTTTTACGTCAACCATGGCAGGATATTGAAATATTGCCGTCCGTCAAGACCTAAAATTGCCGTCTCCTCACATCGTCGCTTCTCAAGCAAGTCCCACAAAAGGGTCCGCGTATTACAGTACCGGTAGGAATACCAAGGTATTTTATAGGAAAATGCTCGTAGAAATCAATTATCGAAAATCGAGGCAATTCTGCAGGGGCGGTGGGGTATGTCTATCGCGGCACTACGACGTATCATGTAATACGAAAATCGAGACAAGTGTGCTGCAGGGGAGGGGTATGTCGGTACTACTACGTACCGAAGGTACCACGGTGGTCATGTACAATTGCGACATGAAAACATTAAAACCCCAACTTTGATCCCATCAGGGTTTGAAGCTATGACAGGAGGAGGACTTGGGGATAGCGGGAGAGAAACAGAGTCCCTAAGGTGGACGCTATTTCCACCCCAGCTCTGGCCTTTCAGTGACGAGAGACACGAGGAACATGTTTCTGATGTGTGCGTGCTCGATAGAGAGGCGGGGGTGCTTGCTTGCTTGCAATGCTTGCGAGGCAACTCAAGGCAAAGCGACGAGGGGTGAACATATATGTTCGGTGTCTCCACTCCCAAGAAAGCGAAGAAAAAGAAATAACTGGTACCAGGTATTGCACATTCAATAAACAAACATTTGCCAGAACTCACACCGAGTAACATACTGCTGTACCTGATGCACAACAAACACGGCGGAGACCAAGCGCGGGGGGTAACCCCTAGGCATAATGACGAGAGGGCCTTACAAGTCTGCATATCACGGAGAGCGCACACGCATAGCTTCACCGCAAGTCAAGCCAACCCGTACTCGAGGAGCGTGAAACAAGCTAAACAGTGACGAGTACATCCATCGATATCTGCTTGCTGACAACTTCTACGCTGCCATGGCATGGAGCGAGGCATCACCAAAGCATACAATCAAAGCGTGATCGGCCCTGTTGGCAGCATATTGCCGTCCGAGCACACGCGAGAAAGAAGCACGACGCACTCACTTTGGTCCTGCGATTTCCCCCCGAAGACCGACACGGCGGAGAGCGCCCCCATTGCAAGCACGAGCAGGCTCAGGACGGCCCCCTTGCGGCTTCGCCTTGACGTGGAGCTGCCATTCAGCTCGTCGATCCCACCCTCGTCTACGACTTCCACCGTGCGCTTCTCGCGGAGCAATGGCGTCCCGTCCCCCTGCGCAACGCTCTGATAAGACATTGCACACGGGTCTCTATCCTACTAGCTAGGTTGCGGGCGCCGTTAGCAGGATAGGCGTGGTGAGCTTGGCGCGGCCGAGGTACGGGAAACGGAAGTGAGTGTGAAACCTCTCTCTGGACCCCTATGATGATGCACGGATCACAACTCTCAACTCTCCGCTCATCAAAAATAGTTATAAAGATTTTGAGGCGTTTTCTTTCTTGTACACTCGGGGTACACTCATTCATCGTATGAAATGAAACCGTCATTCTTGATCACACCACGGTCACGAAAATCTTATCGCGATACGGCATCGGTTGGAATAACACGAAATCACAGATCATCCGGGATAGACCGATAACGACAACGATAACGATAAGGATAGCATGGAGCCTCAAGACCTCAACTGAATCTTTTTCGGCCGCGTTTGCCCACAACGAACTTTGTCGCCTGTTTTATTTTGGGGTGGCGACAAAAAATGATCGAACAAGGTTATTTTCAAGTTAGCTGCACAACTAAAGCACACCGGAGGGGGAGGGAGGAGGGGGTGATGAGGTGGGGCGCGAGGTGATCTGACCACATGATGAGTAGATCGCGCACGCGCTCGTGTGCTCTGCTTACATGCGCATAATGTATGTATGTACTCGTATAGTCTAATGTATGATAATAATATATCTAGATATAATACACCTACCTGGTGTCATGTACCAGGTATCTCGCAGCGAAGAACTTTCCGATCATACGCAAGCATCTTATCTGCGAATGAATGACATCATACGACGAAAACCATAACGATCCATGCAACAGAGTAGTAGTGAGTGGTGTGGTCGTCTGGCCTTCACGAGACCTACCAGGAACGATTAAAGAGCTCGATCGCCGGCATTATCATCGCTCGCTGTGGGACGCACGGGGCGGGTTGCAAGCAGCATGTTACAGTGCACTAAAAATGTTATCATCGGGCTATTTAGTATTTTTATAGTAGTATAGACTATAGACTAATTCCACCCCATACGATACCAGATGTGAGATTTTACCCCGTTAGACCAGGGTAAAAAACTCTTAGATCCCATCATGACTCCCCCCCCCGCTCGGGACAGCCGGATCTTTGGGAGACGAATCGGTTGACGGATCTCCGTGTGCATACAGTCGTAATGTGCCTATTATAATGGCCAAACTTCGTTCTGATATCTGGAGGAGGAGGCCCAGATAATAAGTTTAGGACGCAACAAATAAATGAGGGCAACGCGCGCAACGCAGCAGAAAAAAAAGCGCTTTCCTAAACAGCAATGTATGGACGAGACCCAAGCGAGATTCGAACCCGTGACCCCCAGCGAAGTAAAGTAATATGTGTAAGAAAAGGCGTTATTTTCTGCCGAAAGTACACCCGGGAAAGATCGATCTATCACTCTCAGTCCCCAAAAAGGGTATATTATTAAAAATGCAAAATGAATACACTTCAGAGTCTGTGAGATCGACCAAAAACATGGTTTTTGATCAAAAACTCTCAGCTTTGCAAGCTGCGTGTGATACTTCTCAGTCGCGCGTATTACGGGGTGTGTACCCTCTCGCGAAGGATACAGGTCGGTGGCTCCCCTGCTAATGCCAGGGGTGTCAACAGGATTAACACGTTCAGCCTTGTCCTGCGCACGGAAACTGTATGACCCGCATGACGGCGACAAAACCAGACATCTGTGTAGAATGAATGCAGTATATGTATGAAACAATCAGTGTTATAGTGTGAGTTAGCTTTTTCTGCAGTGGGCTACTTGGGTCTACCGGGTTTGTACGCAAGTTCCTGTGTACTCCCTGTATATGTGGCAGGCCAGCGGAGGTCCAGCCCAGGCCTGATGCTCGTTTTTTTTTGCTGTGGAGTCATGATGGAACATGCGGTCGCCCCGGTGGCGTATCAGGTTGTCCTCGAGCCTGGTATAGGTCACTTTCGTGAGTTCGAATCCCCCTGAGTGCATACTCGTACAAATTCGTGGGGACTTTTTCTTGCGCACAAATTGACTTGCGGAAAGCGCGAGAGCGTGAGTTAGCAGCACTCGATGAAAAATCGACGAGCAGTGGGATTGCTGAACCCTCTATGCGCGATAAAAATTGAAGGCAAGAACCGGGGGGAAGAAGGGACGACACCTGCGACCACGGCTTGTCCAGAAGCTGCAAAGTAGAAGTGTGCGAAAAAAAAAATAAAAAAATGCGGTGGACGTCGATCGCTACTGCTCCGAAGGGTCATGATCTCTCTTCTGCTCGGTATATATACCAGCCCTTGCCGGTATACCTTAGATCAATCTATGATATGTAGCCCACAACCAAAAAAAGAGGTGAACGTTTTTCGGCATACTTCAGTACATTGGACCCACACGCCACCCAGCCTTCTAAGGTCAGTCTTACCGTAAACTACACAAGATAACACACCCCCGGTGATACATTTGAGCGCTTGAAAATATTATCACCGGGTGTGGTATCCTGTGGGGGGTGTGGTATCTTGTGTAGCCCCGGTGATAGAGTGCTGGTCGCGGCGGCCCCCAGGGGGTGTGATAAACCTGGGGGTGTGATAGCACGTCCGACCTCCCACGGGGTACGTTTGGGGGTGCGATAAATGTGGGGGTGTGATAAACCAGGGGGTGTGATAGCACGTCCGAACACCCACAGGGTGTGTTTGGGGGTGTGATAAATAAGGGGGTGTGATAAACCAGGGGGTGTGATAACCTCCGAACACCCACAGGTCGTGCTTGGGGGGGGATACCGAAGCACTCCTTGTAGAGTTGAGCCGCTGCTGCGGCACACTTGAAGGGGTGTGGTATTGCGGGGGGGTGATACCTGTCCGAACGTCCGCACACACGGTATGTTTTTGCGCCTGCTGTACAGCGGCGGTCGAAGCAGTTGTCGGAGAAGCGGGGGCACTTGCAGAGGCATTTTGCTCTCCCTCAACGTTCATGTTGTTGGAGGTCTCCACACGGGGTGTTCCCCCCGCACACAGGGTGTGGTGTTGTGCGCCCACGGGGCAGATGTTCTATGAACCCGGTGGTAGAAAAGAGGGGCCCTGTGAATGTATGCGGCGTAACTAAAATTATCACCGGGGTGTGGTATCTTGTGTAGCCCCGGTGATAAATCGATGGTTGCAAAAATGCGCCCAAAATTATCACCGGGGTGTCGTATTCTGTGGGGGGTGTGGTATCTTATGTGGGTGTGTTATCTTGTGTAGTTTACAGTATACACTGGTATACTACATCACTACTACATTCAACTGTTACCTACAAACGACCGAGATCGCGGTGATTGCGACGTTGTCGCTATAACGTACTTGTCGAAATAAGCGTGGAGTTTTGTGCGGGCCGGGTCAGCTATACTCTCGCGCGGGTCGGCTCGGGTCATGGGGACCCGACACAACCCGTGAAACTCGCAAACTTCCCGACCACACCCGACCCGACCCGACCCCACCTGACCCGTGAGATTTTGCACACGTCCTGACCCGACTCGACTCAACCCGCGGCCCGCTTCATGACCGGCAAAAGACCCTAGTGGATATTAGGGTGAAAGGTCTCCAATTCGACCCAACTATAACCATTCTCTCGCAATTGTGCCGTGGCGCCGCTTTCCTTCACGCTGCGACGATAACAACAACGACGACAACGATACCGACGTTGAGTCATCCCGCGTTTTTTTTTTCTTTTTTTCGTTTTTTTGTTTGGGGGGGGGGGGGGGGGGGCAAACAGGTTCTGATCTCGGTTGAGCTTGCTCTCAATAGAGTGTGAAACTACCGGGGATCTAGTCTGATACTTTTACGAGAAATATATATATAGGAGTATGCTTTAGGACTACTAGAGCGCATACGTAGAGATGTTGGTCTCGGGTTGCGCGATTGAATGACTTCTCTTCGACGCCATATTTCGGGTGAGGTATTGAGCCCCTCATGTTGGAAGCTCAGAAATTTCTTAGAAAATCTGCTTTCTCACCCCTGCCCAGCGTGGGATGACTCCGAGTTGTCGTTTTTTTTTTTCTACACCACTTCGATCGATGTTCGACCTCGCCCGGCGCACGATGAAACCGACGCGGAACGATCCTTTCGCGCAATCCCGTAACGGTCAAAGACGTTGTTGGCTGAATACGTCGGTCTAGCCCCGTTGACAGCTCGGCCAAACAGCCGTCAAAAAATGCCCGCACTAAAACTAGTACATATATATTTAGCATGAACGGGCCTTGACGGGTCAAAATTAGACCGTCAGCCGACATGTTCGGTGACGGTTTCATGCTCGGTGACAGTTGCAGGTACTGTAAATCGAACTGGGGTTTCTACTCTCTTTCGGCATCGACCGATGGGGTTTCGCTGTTATCGTGTCAGGGTTTGTCAATTGTCTCTGGAGCGCACACCAATTAAGTGGGATTTTTATCAGGGGAGATGTCCCTATTTTTCAGCAGTACCGCTCTAAAAACAAAGCCCACATGACCGGTAAGACTCCCCTTTCAGGAGTATGTTGAACAATAATAAAGCTTTGCCTGATTGTTGTCGTCCCCGAACCAAACAGGGCCCAGCCCAGCTCAACCCGAACAAACCCAGCCCAACTCAACACAACCCAGCACAACACAATACAAGTACACAGCATAACACAACACAACGCAAATCAAAACCCACCTCAACCCACCCAACCCAACCCCACCCCAATCCTATCCCTAACCGTGACTCAAAACCGACTTGGGGGCGCCGGGGGCTATCACCGCACGTTTTGGCTGGCGTTTTTTTTGCAGAACTCAAAGGGTGGCAAAAAGGTATTTGAGCAATCAAGGTGTGGTTCCACAGGTGTTTTTTTTTCTCTTGCAGGGCATATGCTACAACTTTTTCGCGCGGGGGGGGGGGGCTCCCAGCTATAAGGAAGCAAACAAAAGAAAAGCGACAAAGGGCGAAAGGCACTAAAATATGACTACTTGATTTTAGTGTGTTGGTCATCAGCCAGGGGTGACTATTAGTAACGTTATTGTGGGGGCGGGGTAGCCTCTTTCATCGCCACCAGGTCTGAGCCACTCTCACGAGTGACTCTGCGACACCTCGCACCTGTACAACGAAGACTTTTTGGTGGTTTTGCTTAGCGCGGCGTATAGGGTGTAACCGTTCCTTTGTTTTGCGAAGAAAAGCCCCCGAGTCTTACTGCGGTAGCCCCCCCCAACTTTTCTTTTAACGAAATCGCCGGTTTTAAAAAAGCAGCTCCCGGGCGTATCTCCTGAAACACGGTGCCCCTTGCCATTCCGACGCCATCGTTCAATGGTCCTTTGAAAACAAGAAAGTGTGTGAAGTTGTGTTTTGCATAACACCCTTCCTCATGTCAAGCATCCACGAAACGGTCGCTAAAGAAAATCGCTGCGTCTGGGGGGGGCTATCGTAGAATCAGCCCCCCCCCCGACCCTACCGTACCCTCAGTCCAGTGTGCAGAACGGGCTTCCACGTCGACGACCCACAAGCATTCCCAGAAAGTAGAAAAAACCGTGGGAAAAGGCGCATAATATACAACAGGAAACTCATGCGCGAAGCTCATAAACTCCTTCCTCTTTACCTGCTTCCGGCGTAAACATCGACATGATCCATCTGCTTCCCTTGCTCCACTCTTCCTTCTCTTTTACTGCGTGCTCATCTACCCTTCTAATCTTCAATCCAAACCTGCGTCCAATCTTCATCCCCACGCCATGGGTGTGGGTCTGTCACCCCCCCCTCCCCCCCTCAACCTCTCCCCCCCTCCCTCCCCCTTCCCTCCCCCCTGCCCCCACCTATCTCTCTTCTCCCCCCCCCCCCGCCACCTCGTTCTTGCTTGCTGGCGATCTCTAAGCTGGAGCAGCGGGACGGATACACCCTCCGCGAAATGGCGACCTGTGCGCTCACCGAGACGTTTTGCAGCAGGAGCAGGCGTTCCCTCACTATTAATAGAAACCCTTTTTTTTTGTGAGGTTACTCATTTCACACACATTAAACTGTTTTTTTCATTTATTTGAAAGGGAAACCCGATTAATAAGCCCTTGTGGGCTAAGCAAGGGTGTGTTCGGTACGGTACGTACCGAGGCGTACCGGCGGTATATGCCGCCGGTATTACCGGTACCAGACACTTCGGTAAGTTCGGTACGGCGTCAATACCGGTGCCGGAAACTTCGGTAAGTTCGGTACGACATCAATACCGGTACCGGACACTTCGGTAAGTTCGGCACGACATCAATACCGGTACCGGCGGTGCCGGTACAGACATTCGTACCGGGACCGGGCATTTCGGTAAGTTCGGTACGACGTCAATACCGGTACCGGCATCAGTACAACATCGATACCGGCATCGGACACTTCGGTAAGATCGGCACAATATCAACCCGGTACCGGACACTTCGGTACGTTTGGCACGATATCAACCTGATTTCACCACATTGTAACGTCATCCCTTGGAGATTTGGCTCCAGGCACCACTCCAAGCCACACACACCCCGGCCCCCAAGCATCTTCCAGTACGCTCGGTATACCGAGACTCTGAGCACGCATGAGCAACGGCGCATACTCCCAGAATGAGGTGGCCTCCAACAGTGATGCCATCGCTTCTGGTGGCGGGTCATCTTCGCCAGCTCCCACACCAGCGCCGGCGGCAGAAGTTATCGACGTGGACGCGGAAAAGAAAGCCGTGCGGGATATTTTGCCTGCTCCTGTGTACAACTCGCGCACGGGGGACGTGTACGAGTTGCCGGCGGAGACGGTCAAAGCCGTCGGTGATTTCCCGGTGCCGGCCGGTTTTCGGGGGGAAGGGACGCGTGAAGCCTCGTTTATGTACTCGATTGGCGTGTAACGTCGAAACGATCGACGAGAAGACGGCGGCCTGTTGATAATCCAAAGGGTAGCTTACCTTTTGAACAGCAAACCAAGACACACAAAATAAGAGAACAATATTCATGAGGGAAAAATATTGAAAAGAAAAGAACCAATTGTCACTTCAATTGTATTTTGTCGAAAGACACACACATTATAAATCTATATATCTTAGTTCGCTTATCACATATGCACATCCTTACGTCTGCGGATATCTCCCGCCTCTGACCGCCTTTCCGCGCGGTTTCTTCGCTGAGGCGTGCCCCCGCCTCGCCTGCAACCACCGGCTCAGCTGATCCGCCCGCTCGGCGCCGTAGCGCGCGCGCGAGGCCTCGACGTCGAGATCTACGACGAGATCTCCGAAAAATCGTGCCCTGTGAGACGTTTGGTGCGTAGTCTGCACACAGGGCTAATGTCTTCGCGTTATTTCTTCGGTACGTGTTCTCTGACCTCCGACACACGGGGGGGGGTCGATTACCTGGCCGGCGTCGCCATTGTAAAGGCCACTAAGCGAGGTTTGTGCTAGGATCTGGGGAAGAAAAGTTCGTAATCCCCGAGAACACATGCCACCCAGGCGTAGTGGAGAACTGCGAACTCTCAAAATTTTTGAACCCCCGGTAGTCTACAGCAGCACGTATACATGTACATGATGTACAGCAGTAGCTGAAGCTATGATGAGCCTGCAGCATCACGAAGCTACAAATGGTATATGCACAGCAGCATGACGAAGCTACAAATGGTATATGCACAGCAGAATCACGAAGCTACAAATGGTATATGCACAGCAGCAGCTAGGCGTCGTGGAGAACTGCGAACTCTCAATATTTTTGAATCCCCGGTAGTCTACAGCAGCACGTACATGTACATGACGTACAGCAGTAGCTGAAGCTATGATGAGCCTGCAGCATGACGAAGCTACAAATGGTATATGCACAGCAGCATCACGAAGCTACAAATGGTATATGCACAGCAGCATCACGAAGCTACAAATGGTATATGCACAGCAGAATCATGAAGCTACAAATGGTATATGCACAGCAGCAGCTAGGCGTCGTGGAGAACTGCGAACTCTCAATATTTTTGAATCCCCGGTAGTCTACAGCAGCACGTACATGTACATGACGTACAGCAGTAGCTGAAGCTATGATGAGCCTGCAGCATGACGAAGCTACAAATGGTATATGCACAGCAGCATCACGAAGCTACAAATGGTATATGCACAGCAGCATCACGAAGCTACAAATGGTATATGCACAGCAGCAGCTGTGGCCGCGCCTTTCTGCGTAGCAACGCAGAGCGTCACCCAGCTGGGGTGAACCGCCATGCTCTCCCATAATTTCCAGGCTGCCTTCTCGCATTGTTCCGCCGCACACGGGAAATCGGGAAAAATTTGTCGGCATTTTCCCTTTCCACTATCTCCCATATATGAATTAACAAACTTCGTCTAACTCTTGGCATTACTTCTTACCCTCTAAATATTTACTATCCTGCGCTGCGACCGGCGGCCGTCCAGGCCGCCGGCGTAGCCCCTTGTATATATGTATATATATATATCCCGAACGAGACCATCGTAGTCGTTGGCGCTTGCGCGTTTCAGAGATAGAGGCGCCGCGCAGATGGTTCAGCGCGGTCAGCGCCAACTGCTTCCCCGCCACAGGCGCGTCTGCGCTTGCGGTTTTCTGCGGTGGGTGACGCCCAGCAAAAACTGCGCGAATTGACCGGTAAGGGGAATGTTACGACGGTGATATGATGATGTTACGATATACCCGCATTTTCACTGCTGAATTTGAGCCGAACGCACGAGCGACTCTATACCTCACTGACGAAAAATACTCTCAACCATTTGCTCGGCGCAGCGGCAGTAGCTAACCACTCCATACGCTGCGGACTCATATCGCAAAATTTAAATCGGCACGAAAGCAAAAAATCGCGCCAAGGAACAGGGAGGGGGGGGGGGGGGGGGGGTCATTCCCCCCCCCAAAAAAAAAGTGACCCCCCTTTACCGTAGCTTTGGTCATTTTCCACCTTCTACCGCAAGACCAAGTGCCTGATATCGGCTGAGGCTGAGTTCCGACACACATGCCACCGTAGAGGCACACCCTTTGTTTTTTGCCCTGTGAGGGTGGTTGCTTGAGGAGCTCCGTCCCTCACCCAACAACTTATTTTTTTAAGTAAAGTGAAAATGCCATCCGATTAGCAAACCCATGGCCTATGTATTTAATATATACATAGCTATAGAAGGTTGACCTTATTCCAACGATTTTGGGTCAAGGAGTCGCGTCGTTCAGAACAAAAATAGGTTGGTCAATACTTGCTACGCTGGAGCGCGCGAGACGGACGACTCTCCCGGCTAAAGCGAGCGCAGGGACAAGGGGACCAGGTGTTGCCCCAGGAGGGGTCCAGCATATCCCTCGTCGCGCTGGCCATTTGGTGAATAGTGGTAAGAACGTTCCCCCGTCTTCTCACATAATCGGGGTTCTGCAGAATAGGGCAGCATCAGGAGATCGGCCCTCGCCTCGACCGGCGATGTGCCCCGAGGCACCGTTCTCCATCACCAGCTGCGGTGGGCCTAGTTTGATAGTGCCACGGCCGGTGGGGCGCGGGCGACAGACGACTACCCCGGCATGGATGCACGTGAGGGCGATAAGGGGGCCACAGCGTCAAGCGGCCAGTGGAGAACAGCAAGAGAGGGATCGGGCGTCCGAGACAGGTTCGGAAAGCGCCCACCGCAGGTCCCGCTGCCGGCGGAACGCAAGAGTATGAATGCAATGACACAAGCCCCAGCTGCTGTCGCGTCAAGCGGGCTCCAGCAATTTTGACGTCGCACCGGTCGCTACCAACGACGGGTAGAAACGCCGACCCCCATCGCCTCGCCCCATTGAGGTTCGGAGGGGTAGGGCAGCATCATGTGATCGGCCCTCGCCGCGACCGACATCGCGGCCGAGGCACCGCTCGCCATCGCCCGGAGGGAATATCGTAATCACCCCGGCTTTGCTCCTTCCCGGAATCTTAGGGCGCCGGCAGCGGTTCACCTCCCCTCCTGCGGGATTACCAGTGCGTCCGCGCCAGCGGCTTCGGTTCACTTTCACCGAAGGCACACGGAACCAGAGGGCCTTGGTTTCCTCGCAGAGAAATTCCAGCCGCCCTAGGTCATCGCCCGCGCCCATCTGAAAGTGTGCCCTACCCTTTCTGAGACTGTAGCCAGTGCCCGAGCGTGGAGCAACAGAGCACGGGCGAGGGCGGCCGGTGTGCAGTTGGTATCAGGCCGTCAAGTGGGAAGCAGGCTCGGTGGGAGGCATGGCCTTCCCAGCGCACTTCTCAACGTGCTGGGAGAGGAACTACACGGCGACGGGGCCCTTCGCCAATCGAGGTTGAGGGTGGATACGTCCATAGGTCGCAACGCCGGACCCGGACTCGCCGCAATACTTGCGTCACCGGAGGCGTTGCTTTGAGCAGAAGGAGGAGCTCGATCGGTTCTCGTGCCAGGAGAGGTCAAGGGGGCGAGGTAGCGCCCACAGAGAACGGGAGGAAGAGCGATGGACCCTCCCACTCCTCCCTGTTATTAAGCGGAGCAGTTCCCTCATCTCAAAATGCCGGTCGTGCAGCCGGAAGCTCCACCCAGACGAGGAGTCTAAGCGGGTCCACACCTGCGAGGACCCAGCAGGGTTATCAGGCTTTACCTTGCAGCGACGGTGTTCATAGTAGGGTATGGTCTTCTCCCCAGATGCCATCGTACACGGCACCAAGGTCTCGCGACTCGAGTTTTGTTCTTAGGATGCCCGTCGTGGAGCGAGAAGCTTCGTTTGGAGGGGTATTTTGGGGGCGGGAACATCTGCGAGGAGGCCACAGGGGTGCCAGGCACCCCTCACCAGCAGCGGTACTGGTAGGAGAGCAAGCAATCCTCCCCCCATGCCACCGGGTGCGACACTGGGCTCTCGGGACTCCAGTCACAGGTATTAGGATGCCCGACGTGCAATAAGCGCTTCCTTCCGGAGGGGGGAGCTTGGGGACTCCACGCCTACGCGGAGTCAGCAGGGCTGCCACGCGATCATCGCAAGTGGTGACAATTAGAGTGAGGCCATGTCTCCCCGCCTTCTGCCATTAGACGCAGCACCGATCTCCCGGCACTCGAGGGCGACATCTCAAGACGCTCGTCTTGCAGCCGGCAGCCTTTTTCGAAGGAGACCCTTGCGGGACTCCACAACTCCTAGCAGTCAGCAGGGGTGTCGGGCAGCGCTCGGCGGTGGCGGAGCTCATGGTGGAATATTGCTTGGGCCTTCTCCCCCGCTAGCACTGGGCGCGACAGCGGGTTCCCGGGTCTCAAGAACGCCCCCCCCCACCCCCTCAACGTTGTAAATATTTATATGTATATTGGGGTTGGCGTTGGTTGGCAACGATGCTGTAAAACATGCCAGTAACTGCGTGAGCTAGACAACCAGGGTGTACCGTTTTTTTGTTTATGGCAGTCACCGTGATGGTTATCAAATTAGATCATATTGTGCGGGGTGGAGAACCCTGACGCCGCACAAGGGGAATGATCGCATCACGTGATGTGGATATGGTAAGGAGCCCACGAGGCAGTTACATAGTAATACCCGGTTTCTGGAGTAGCCACACCAGAAAACAAAGTAACTCATTGGCGCTGTCATCCGTAAGCAAGAAAGTAGGCACAAGGTGCCGAAGTCCGTTTCGTTTTACGAGCGGTTCTTGGAAGGGTACAGTGCACCCCTCATGCGACTCGCCGAAAGCCTCACGGCGCTTCGCGCTTGGTGCAAGCAATGTCTGCCTGGTTGGTGAAAACCCGATGTGCTCCGTCCCGGCATAGTAGGGATCCGAGGGTTTATATTCATACGACTACGGTCATGCACAAACTGATTACATCCCCCCCTACCCCTCCCGAGAAAGAAACATGTAGGAGGCGACGTCAAGGAAGCACCGATCAGATGGGAGTTGATCCTGTTCAGGGGAATACACCTCGAGAGGATAAGCCGTCCCGCGGGGAGAGACGTAGGGCAGGAGCGGATAGGGTGACCGCCAACCCAACAATGGTAAGAGGTTCCAACGGGGCAACGGCGCCACTAGGATCGTCCACAGACACGGGAACGGCCACAGGTGAAGGGCATCAGGCCATGAAAAGTGCACCTGCGGAGGGTCTTATCTCCTCCAGAACGAGGTCACGCACCCGTATAGCTGCTACCGTCAGCGCACGATCGTCGGCCGGGGGGAGGGGGGGGCAGCTTCCCACTGGGCTGATCCACAGGGCGTCCCCTCACCAGCCAACGATGGCGCGGATGGCGTCGTCGGCAACACATTCTCAGCCAGCGCCGTCGTTGCCGGAACAATCTCTGGACACGTCTGGTGCATCTCAGCCACCGAAAACGGAAATGGGGCCACCCCTAACGGCGCCCCGTCCACTTGGGGCTTCGAGCACACCAACCATAGAAGGTGCGCCGCTAACGGGAGAGGCACCACCGCAGACATCAGGGTCTGCGCAGCCGCCGCAGCGGCACCAACGACCGTGGCCTGCCATGCCACCGATAGCGCAACCAACGGTATTCGAGTCACGCACACTGCAGCCCTCATCAAGGAAGCAGTCTCAATCGCCGATACAGCCCCCCCCAGCCATATCAGTGCCCTTCTCGACTCCTTCGACGACAGCGCAACCGCCGTCAGCTACCTCTCCACCCGCCAGGTCACCCATAGCGTCATCGCCAAGTCCCGTCACCGTCACCGTCGCCACCGCCGCCGCCGCCGCTGCCGACAGCTGGCCATCCCTCGACAGCGATACCTCCCTTGACACCCGGTGTAGTCCTTGCGCTCGAAACGTTATCGCAGGCAGCGAATAGGACGGCACAGATAGCATCACCAAGGCCGTCACGGCCGACGTCTACACGGCCGATGGACGGAAGGGGTCCGGCACCCGCACCGACGTCCGAATTGCCTCCGTCGCCGCCACGGACACCATCGCCGACGCCTGCAAAAAAACAGCTCCGGGAGGAACTCTTGAAAGACTGAAATGTGTGTACTAGAACGAGGCATTGGCCTCTCCGTTGGTATATATAAGAAGCTTCTCCCATTGACCGCACCTTCCACGCTACGCCGTGCTCCGAGTTAGAGCGGAGGCCGACCTGCGGTGTTCGGCATGCCGGGCGACCGTAGCAGCCAACGAGGCCAACAGGATGGCGCTCCGTCAGCGCAGCAATGAGGTAATGGTAGAGGCGTTGACAGTTGCGCGGCAAGAGATGCCAGATGACGGAGAAGCAAGGCTAACAACAAGGTCCACAAAGCGGAGACAGGAGGCGACGAGTGATGTGCAGCCTTTGCCACGATCTGGTTGACGAAACAAGTTGCGTACAATTTTCCTGCTCGTGCGACGTACACCACTGATGTGCGTTAGGCTTCTGAGAGGATGAAATCCCCACGAGCTATGGCTTTCGGAGGAGTATACCAAGTCACGTGCCCCAATCCAGCCCTACACGAGGAGCATCAAGAGGTGGATCTACACCACCTCTCCCAACAGGTTCGAGCTCTCGGCGGGGCGGTGGACACGACGGAAGCAACGCGAGATCAGAGACAGGGCCACTGTAGCCGAGCAGCGCCTCCCGAGAAGGGCGAACATCATCCCAGAAAACTAGATTTATCGTGGAGTGTCACAGAGCGAGACGAGGAGGACCGCCACGGGGAATGGCGTGGCACGATCCCCCTGCAACAAGCGCAAGCGCCGTGTGGGGTCTGTGGCAGGCACTTGGAGGATGACCAGAGGTTTCGATTTTGGTGGCTGGCTCGACCACGGGAGGCGTGCCATAGAAAGCGCAGCAGAAGCAGACGACAGGGGGAACGATCGGTTTGGGGTAGCTATCCGGGGAGGGACAGGAGTGCCGCGCCGGAGAATATTCCGACTCATGGCAATAGTGCCCAGGATCCATCTGAGGTACGACCGCGCTACCCCGAGGGGGACTCACCAACAACGACAGTTAGAGACACTGTGGCGATCACTTATTTCGAGTGCAGAGGAGGCCGCGAGCCAGGGTGAAGATGATCAAGACGTGGAAGGGGGTTGGAGGAGTCCGAGGAATTTTGGTGCACGTGTTGCGGTTGGGATCCCGATGACTCTGTTGGGGAGTCGGAGGAAAACGACGCTCGAGTACCCGTTCCGTGCGCCCACGGAGGCTTTGCGCCCGCTCGCTGCATGCCGGACCGCGCAAAACACCTCGCGAGAGGGCTGCAGATTCTAGGCCCTGCGTTGCGTGTTGCTCGGCGTGGCCGGGAGGAAGCCGACCTACCCACCCGGCGGAGCTTGCTAGAGGGCTGCCCAAGAATGGGCACGAGGGAGGGTGGGCGGCGGTGAGGGGTGCCCTGCAGTTCGCCGCCCGCACCCAGCGGAACATCTCGAGACCGGAGTCACCTAGCTACGTGACGACTGACATTTACGGTACGTTTGAGCTCATGTTATGTGCCCGTGGAAGGAGCCCAACCTCCTCGTTCTTGCTGTGCTCCCTGTTTTCCGTTGCGCTGGACTTGCCTCGAGGGGCACACCTCGATTTTCCCCGACCGAGGGCATGGGAAGCGGCGGCCGTCCGCTACCGTGCGCTGTTCGCTGCATACGCCACTGAACCTCACGATATCTTGCTCCGACTTCCGGACCAAAGGCTCTATATCGGACCTCACGTCCAAGAGTATCTGGCTGGCCTCGACGCCCAATGCGAAGGACGACTTATAAGGTGGACCCTCGGGGTCCAAAGCGCGTTGGAGGCGAGTGACACGCTTCCTCTCTTTTCAATGGCGAAGGCAGCTACACCAGAGAGAACAAACCGGACGCTGGAGAGCGACCCTTTACATACGGGACCAGGTGAACAGGGAGGCGCCGCTAGGAGTGCGGCAGAGAGGCGTCGCACCGCGGGGAACAGGGCGTGCATCTCCCTGCGCCTACTACGGGCGGGCACTAGGGAAATCTACTGGGGATTCGGCGGTAGACTCTTTACGGGCACTTATCTCGTGTCCCCACGGAGAGCACGTGCATCCGAGCTGCATGCTGGACCGTAAGGACCGCCTGAGGACCGCCTCGCGAGTGGGCATGCAGACCCACAGCCATGCGTCGCGTGTCACTCCGAATGGCCGGCAAGAAATCGACCTTTGCATCCGGCGCAGCGGGCTGAGGACCTTCCAAGGCCACTCCCGGGGGAAAGGTGGTCGGCAGTAGTGGGAGCCCTGCAGTTCGCTGAACTCTTGGAGGAAGACGCTCCGCGGCTGGATCCAGCCAGCTACGTCGCGACTGGTTCCCACGATACCTTTGACGAGATAGTAAGGACCCATGTGAGCAGCCCAACCTCCTTGTTACTGTTGTGCTCCGTGTTCGGCGATGCTCTTGGCCTGCCCCAAGGCCCCTGCCTCGACTTCCCCCGACTCGAGGGAATGGTAAGCGGCAGCCGGTCACTACCGTGAGCTTTGCGCCGCGTACGCCATCCGCCCGCAGGATACTGTGCTCCGACTCCCGAATCGAAGGATCTACGTCCTACCTCATGCCCAAGAGTTCTTGGCGGGCCTCGACTCCACGTGAGAGGGGTGCCTAACGAGGCGGACCGTCGGGGTCCGAAATGCGCTGGAAGAAGGTGAGGAGCTTCCTCCTTTTTTCCCGACAATGACGTGGACGCTCGGGTCCCAAAACGTGTTTGAAGCAGGGAATGCGCTGCTTCCTTCCCAGACGGTGGCGGGGGTAACACCGGAAGGAACAGACCAGGCGCTGGAGATTGGTTTGTTAGCAGCGGGGGTAACGCTACCGGAAGGAGCAGTTAGCAGCGGGGGTAGCGCTACCGGAAGGAGCAGCTCCGGCGCCGGGAGCTGACTCGAGGGTAAGGAGACAGGTGGAGCCCGAGACGCTGCTTATGTAGCCACGGAAAACCTTCTCACGGTTGGAGACGGGGATGTCACGGTGCCGGGACCCTTGCCTCCCCCCCCCCCTGAGTCAACCCGGCGCCATCCCAGCGGGGGCGATGGCCAGAGCGGCCAAGCCCGCGAAGAGACGGACGCCGATATGTTTAAGAGGGAATCATCAGCATGCCACCATCCAGGGGGGGTGACTGGCAGCACGCAGCCTCCTCGCGGAACCGCGCGCGCCGGGGAACGAGGAAACATGGGAGCGAGTGAGAGCAAAGTTCCTGGAGGGGGACCTGATCTGCGTCTCCAAAGCAGCAGCGGCAGCGGTGGCAGAAAATTCCTCCGACACGGCGGAAGGAAGTGGTCCCAACTGCCGCCCGGAGGAAGAGTTCGACCCACAGGTGGCCCTCAAGGTCCTCAACCCTCGCAACGCGTTATCAGGCGCGGGAAGCGACGGCCTGCGCTTTTCGCGCTTGCAGTCAACAATCAGGCCTGGGTTCGGGCGCGAAAAAATCGGAGCTGGCATTGAAGCCTTCTGGGAAAGAATTACCGACAATTCAAACGTCTTCCCGCCGGAATTCCGGCAGCTCTTCTTGCATCCCAACTTCACTGCCTTGGGTGAAAAATGCCGCCCCGTCTGCATGGGGATGACGTAGAGGCGCCTCCTTGCGGCCGGGACCATGCGGCAGTAGCGACCGCGGCTGGAGGAGACCAACCGCGAAGCGAGACACTTTGGAGTCGGAGTACGACGGGGTGCTGAACAGGTAGCACTACGCGCAAGGGTACATCGCGAGGCAAAAGGCTGGATGATCCTCTCACCGATTGCCCCAACGCATTCAACACAGTAAAACGGACTGCTGTGCTTGCGGAGGCAGCCACTTGCGAGCCGGCTCTTACACTCTTCGTGACATTTCTTCACGGCGATACACCCGCCCCCGTGTTCCTTCAAATGGAATCGCGAGACACGCGGAAGATCGACTGCTCAAGTGGGGTACAACAAGGGGGTGACATGGGGCCGGCCTTGTTCTGCATGCCGCTCCTGCCGGTGCTGAAGGGGACTCGGGCGGAGTTCGATCCAAGAGGTGTAGAGGCACTCGCCTACCTAGATGGTATTTTAGGATCGGAATGATGGAAGTCACACCCGATACCGTGGAAGATGTACCCTTCCCCCAGCTTGAGCTGTCCAACATCGGCATTGCAATTAACCCGAGCAAAACGGTTGCCCTGCCCCCGAAGGGGCATGTACCTACATTGGAAAAAATCGCCCTTTTCTTTTAAGGTGTTGGCGTCCACATCGCCGAAGGTGGGGTAAAGGTGGTTGGGGTGCCCGTCGGCACAGATGATGACGCGAGGGAGAGCACAATGGAGATAGTCCGAAACGGGGGAGCGGAGCAACTTGCGCGGAAGTTGTCGCGCATGACGGACAAGCAATAGGCCAACCTGATCTCCACCGCAACGGACCTCCTACATTGAACGCGTGATGGGCCCAGAATTGGGCTCTACGGTGCAGCGGACCTCCTACATTGAACACGCGATGGGCCCAGAATTGTCGCAGGCTGTAAGCCAAAAAAGGCAGACGGCAATGCCATGTGGGTGCTGGAGAAACTGCTCGATCTCCCGGGGGCAGCAGGAGAATCGTCGTTTTTAGCGGCCGGGTGCCCTACAAGCATGCTGACCCTGTAACCCTGTAGCAGGTGCAGGCGAGCCTGTCCACGGGGACCGGAGGGTTTGGGGTGCCGTCGGCTGAAGCCCGGAGGACGTCAGCGTCCGTCGGAAGCTCGATGACGACGGTGCCGGAGGGGCTTGCTGATCTGTTCCGCGCAGTACGGGACCAAATCCGGAGGGAACTGCGCGATTCTGACGTCGTTCGGAGCATTTGGAACAGCATCAGGGACCTCCACGATGTGTATGGGGTTTCAGAGGAAGCCATGGCGAACATCGTGCCGAAAAGCTGGCGGGACAGAGCCTTTAGAGCAGGAGAGAAAGATGCTTCAGGGCTATCAGTTGCGGAATTGTCGACTGCACACGACGCCGAAACTACCAGCTCCAGCACAGCGCAGCACAGACTTGGGAAGCTGGTAAACGAGTCCGTTATGAGAGGTATGCCGCTTCGCTGGACTAGCTCCCCGAGCGAGGCCCCAGCGAGGCACGGGCGAGTCTCAAGGAGAGAAGGAGACGCCAGGCGTGGCCAAGGCCAGGCAGCGGGGTCAATCGGGACCAAGGGCTATCGCCTTCTTCAGGGCGAGGTCTGTCGACTCGGCCAAAACCATCCCAGCATCAGAGTTCGTGACTGCTAGAAGGATATTCTCGGGGATAGAGGAATTCCTGGCGGTGAGGTGTCCCTGCTGCGGTGCAGCGGAGGTAAACACACGGCATGCACGGTTGTGTCACCGATCGGGCGCGCAGGTGAACCAGCACCAGCCCCTGGTGCACGCACTCTCCCGCACCCTTAAGAGCATGTCCATCGGCCACCAAGTGCAAAGCGAAGCCCCCCTCCACGCAAACAGGGATTTTCGAATGGACGTTGTTATCGAGGCGGGAGGACTCCAAGATGCGACGACATGGGAGTATGGCAACAAATCGTTACTGCTTGACGTCACGTATGCGGGCCCACAAGCGGGGTTCCACATGCGGACAAGGTAGCGCGGACCGAAACGGATCAGCTGCTTTCACTTTTGAGGCGCGCAATCACTACGCTCGTCCGAGACAGGCGACGAACGCAACCACAAACTCGCCGCCCTCGCGATGCAAAAAGCTTTGGGCGCCTCGGGAAAGAAGGCAGCGACGTGATCGATCAGGTAGCGGCTATTATAGTCGGAGGGACGGAAGGATCTTGTCCCTATCGCAGAAACCCCTATCGCAGAAAGGCGTTTGGGCGTCTTTTCTGTAACCACACAGGTCGCGACTTCGCGCAGAGTTAACAGATATAGACTAGCCAGGGCCTGAGGGACCGCCAAGCCGCGAGAAGGGAAGAAGAAGGACTGCGGCCATGGCCCGGGGTGGAAATGTTGATAAGGGTTAGTGTAGACTAATTGCTGAAATGAAGAGATGGACATAGGGAAAGAAAGTATCAAATATAATGAGAAGATGAGGGGAAAAGAAAATGAATAAGAAGAAGTTAGCAGAAGGTCATAGGATACTACTGCTTTATGGGAGGATATACATTCGATTTACACATCGGAACGTCATCTTCGCCCTATTGTCGTGTTCGTGATAGCGGCCGTGTGTATCGACTGAGTTGCGGTAGAACATCTGATCGGATTATTTGAATAGCGGAACTGTCGATCTGAGGTTGCCAGGCTAGCACATATAGGAATAATATTTGTGGTGCTGCGGTAGTTCGGTAGATTGTACACACCTAAGGATTATACATTGGACCGTCGGAGCATGTATGGTACATCGGACAATTGTCAGGTAGAATACTCCCGTACTGTTGCTAGAGGTCGGATTAACGGCTTATTGCCGTGATCGGTACGTTGCATTGGTCCGATTGTGTGCATCTTTCCGAAGTGGCGTAGGAGCTCGCAGCCTTTGTGCTCGCCCCACTCGTTCACTCCACTTCCCGACCTGTCTCTCCAGACCAAGATCTCATTAATACAATATCTCTTTCTCCAGAAGTCACGGATTTACCAACACGCTATAGCGCATCAGTCGGCTGCTGCTTCGTCCCCCTAGCGCATCAGTCGGCTGCTGCTTCGTCCCCCTGGACTTGCTCGACTGGTCTGTCGAGGAAGGCTTGATCACCATGCCTCATCATGGCTGAACTGGGAAACGGAAATCCTGCGGTCAACCTATCTCAGAGTGAATCGCAGGAGGTTGGTGAGAGGATGGGTTCCTTAGAGACACAGCTGTCTGAGCTTGCGACTCTAGTGTCATCTCAGCAAGATCTACTTGGGTCGCTCGTTGAGATGCAGCAAGGAAAGGAAGTGGAGTCCTCTGGTTCTGAGCGTGTTGCACCTAGAGGCACCGGACGAGAGGCTGGTGCGCACCAATCGGATGCCACCGGCGGGGCCGCGGGAAGTATGGGTGGCGATGCCCAAGGCTTTGGCGTGTCCAGCATGCGGGTTGGGAGTAGGAGTGTTAGCTCAGGCTTGAAGCCCCATGTATCTGCTGAAAATCGTTCCTCTGTTCCTGCAGTAAGCTTTGGTTCGATTCACGGGACTGTCGGTAGGGCTGCTGTAGGTAGACAGTCCGCTGTTCCGCCCGCTCCTTCTATGTCGAGTGAGTGGTGGGAAAACGCCGCCAGTGGAGACACACTGATTCCTAGGGCTGACATTACTGACAGAGGAGAGAAGTTGGGTGGGGGTCCTTTTAAAGTTCCCAAAGCTCCTGTTTTTGACGGCAGCGACGTGTCGTACCCCCCATGGTCGCAGAACTTTCTGCTGAGTGCCCGACACAACAACCTGTATGAGGCGTTTGTTTCCGAGATTGAGATTCCGATTGCAGACATTGATTTTGACTTGACCCCCTGGGTAAGGAAGGGTTTCAACGTGGGTGTGATTCGTCAGGCGGAGATGGCTTGGTGGTTTCTGTTCGACTGCTTTAAGAAGGATAGTCTGACAACCATGGCTAGGCACGCTGGTTCCCCCAGCAAGGCGTTTCGTGTGCTAAAGGGTCATTTTCTGCCGTTGAGCCAGAGTCAGATTCGTGTGCCGGAGGAGAAACTGAAGTCACTGCGCATGCGTTCGAACGAAAATCCCGCAACCTCCTTTGCATCCATGAGAGACGCTTGGTGTTCTGCAAACGCTTGCAGTCAAGAAAGATGACAGGGAGGTGTGCAATGTGATGCTTGAAGGGCTGTCGCACGAGTACAAGACTTTGCGTGAGACTCTTGTGGTGTTCTGTCCGAATGACCCATCGTTCATCAAGACTAAAGTACGTGAGCGTTACCTAGACTTGCTGGCACAGGGTGGTTCGAAGAAGCACAGTAGTGTTGCTCTGGTGTCTAGGACTGAGAGGAAGAGTAGCAAGAAGCACAACAACAAGCCGAAGTCTAACTCCGAGTCTGATTCGTCCAAGAAAAAGACTTTTCAGAGGAAGTGCTTCAAGTGTGGGGAGAAGGGTCACTTGAGGAAGGACTGCCTGGCTCGCATCATCGCTTATCCCAAACAGACTGGGAAATCCGAGGCCGACGAGGAGGAGAGCAGTGAGAAGTCTGACGTTTCTTATTTGGAGCGTCTGCTAGCACGCCGGAATGATGTGATTGTGCAGGCATGTGAAGAGTTGGGCAGTATGATGTACGATGTTTCTGGTTTGAAGTGTATGCTAACATCACGAAATGATCTGATTTTTAGCGCTGTCAACAAGGATATGATTATGGACGCTGTTGACAAGTCTACGTATTTCGAGGATTGGTATGCGGACACGGGCACTACTTTTCACATGACAGATTCTCTCGCTTGCATGAAGGATTTGAACCCTTGCCAGAAGAACGTTAACGGGATTGGTGGCGTGTCTTGTGAGGTAGAGTTCTCTGGAACACTGGAGTTGGTGTTTGTGACTGCTGACAGCGAGTTTTCAGTTGAGGTGAAGAACGTGTTGTGCTCCCCCAACTTGGGATACAACCTCTTTTCTCCGAGCGCAGAGTTTAAGGCGAGTCATGGAATGGTCTCGGTGGTCCTCATGGTGTTATGACTGCGTTTCAAAGACAAGCCACTTTTCAGAACTTCGATGGCATGCTGATTGCGACTGCGTACGAGTCGTCTAGGAGAAGACTCTATTGGTACGGTGTTGGCTGCCCTCACTCCTGCAAACCCCAAGCATAAAACCACGATGGATGTGAACGAGTTCCACAACATGTATGCCCATTTATTTGCACGAGGAATTGCCTCGTACTACTACTGCAAATCGACTAGGTACCGAGTTGTTGGTGACATGCATGCTTCTACGGGATGTTCAATGTCGAATGCTATTAATTAGGAAAGGAATTTCTCATGAAACTAAACCGTAGATCAGATAAAAAGTTGGGCAGAGTTTTTGTGGACCTGGGAGGGAGGAAGGACGTTGCGTCCGTAGGGGGTAAACATTACCCCATGATTGTGAAGGAAGATTTCACAAGGCGTGCATGGATGTATTTCCTGATAAATAAATCAGACGCGCTGGCAGTGCTTTCCGAAGTTTTCTTGCGAGTGTGCGTGCTGATGGGATCTCATCATTGGTTGAGATTGTTAGATCTGACAATGAAGGGGAGTTTTTCCGGGGGGAATTCGCATCTGTGTGCAAAGAGCTTTTGATCAAACAAGAGTTCACTCCGGCTTATAGTCCGCAATATAATGGTGTTGCAGAGCGTGGGTTGGGATTGGTTGATGAGGCCGCGATGGCGGCTCGTATTCAGGCAAAATATTTTTTGGGGTATGTGCAGTTACCCAAGACTGACAAACTCCGGGCTGAAGCTATGCACTGGGCTTGCGAAGCAATGAACCACACCGCATGTTCTGCTAACCCTGACTCTAAGTCACCGTATGAGATGTGGTATGGAGAACCTCGTCCTGGTAGACCGTATCCGTTTTTGAAACCGGCGGCAGCGACCGTCGTTACCGAAGGGTGAGAGTTGCTTTTATCTCGGTTCTTTGAGAGACCACCCCCGTGATTGTCATAAAGTACTTACGAGGGCTGGGATTATTCAGGAAACGAGAGATGTGACGTGGGAGATGTTGCCGTCACAGCTCCCTCCACTGCGACCTTCCTTGCCGATAGAGGTCGCAGAGGAGGGAGGGGAGGAAAGTGGCGACGATGTAGAAGCCGAGGTATGGCCGATTGTTGGGAGAGGAGTTGCCCACACACTTTGAAGACGTCATGTAACGGCTGCAGCAATCGATGAGGTTGTCAGTGTATTGATGCAGGCAGTGTAGGCCAATCCCCCTCTGTTTCATCTTCCCCCTCTGAACCGTCTTCGCCCGTAAAGATTTCCTCTGATAGAGCAGCCCCCTCTGTGTCTTCTCCAGCGCCTGAGACTGATGGGGAGGGGCAGGGAGGGCAGGAGGCAGGGGAAGGTAGAGATGGGGAATCCGGGAGGGGATGATGAGGTAGAGTCGATTGGGCCGGCAGGGCACCATGATGTAGAGTCGATTGGGTCGGGAGAGCCGGTAGAGGCGGAGGCATCCCTTCCAGCCGCTCGTCGTCCGCCGCATGTCGCTGAGCTTGCTGACTTTAATACTCCTGCGCGTGAGAATGATGACGTAAGAGACGGTAGAACTCGCGCGTAAACCCGTGCAGTTAACCAGCAGAGCGTACCCAGCCTTGAGGCCACCCTAGCACCCATCTCCGCATCAGAGATAGTACATGCACTTATAGCGGAGAAGAGAGCAGGTGACGAAATCGAATTGCCGAAAGAGCTGGTTCAGGATGTCATTTTGAGTCAGAGCCTGGTAGCTATCAAGAAGCCTAGCAATCAAAGTACGCCAAGATTTGGGAGGTAGCCAGGTCTGCCGAAATTGAAGGCTTGATAAGAGCAGGGACGTTCACGTTAGCAGTATAGGTCCCAGTAGGCTGTAATGTGATTGATGCTAGATGGGTTTCCAAATGGAAAGCAGACGAAACGGGGAAGATAGTAAAGGCCAAGGCTAGGCTTGTAGCGAAGGGCTTCAAGCAGAAGTATGGTGTGGACTATCTTGAGACTTTCTCGCCTACCGCAAATGCTGCATCTCAGCGACTGTTAGTAGCGTTGGCGTGCAAGTACAACTTGGAATGACTCCACTGGGATATTGAGCAAGCGTTTGTTCAGTCGGAATTGGATCACGAGGTGTTCATGAAGTTGCCTCCTGGCTGCGGTTCGATGTCAGGAAAGGTTGCCCGTTCAGGAAAGAAGGTTGCCCGTTTGAACACGAGTTTGTACGGATTGAACCAGGCATCTAGAACATTCCACAAGAGGCTAGTAGTGTCGGACCTGAAGAGGATTGGTTTCGAGCAGTCTATGTCTGACCCCTGTGTCCTGCGTTTCATGATGGGAGACGATGTGGTGGGGATGGTCGCGATTCACGTGGATGATATTCTGTATGCAGGCGCTATTAGTGAGAGTCTGGCTAAGGTGGTTGTGGAAGCACTAGGTGAGTCTCTTCCTACGAACAATTTGGGTGAGGTCAACAAGTTCTTTCTTGGTTGCGAATTTATTCGCGACCGCGAGGCTGGCACGATTGAGATTTCTCAAGAGTTACACTAGGAGTGTTCTCGAGAGATTCAATATTTGTCGCGCCAGCTCGATCCCTGCTTCCCTTGCCAACGATAACAGGTCCTTGAAGGAGGATGAGGGGGCAGGAGATGTGCCGGTCTGAGAGGTGGTGGGGAGCCTGATGATGTGGATCGCCAGCCAGACGAGGCCCGACATCTCGAATGCTGTGCGGGCTGTGGCGAGGCACTCTCACGAGCCAAACAGAAGCCACTGGAAGGCAGCCCAGAAGATCCTGAATTCTCTTCTGGAAACGGCGCGTCTAACTCTGAAGTTCAAGCAGGACAGTTCGGTAGACGTAGGCACGTTGGTGTACGTAGATAGATGCCGATTTTGCGAGCAAGGCCACTGACCGTAGATCAGTTTCGGGAGCGATGATGTTTGTGGCTGCGATGCTTGTGGTTTGGATTTCTAGGACGCAGAAGTGCGTTTCACAGTCGACTTCTGAAGCAGCAGAGTATCTTGCGATGGGCGATGGTGTGAAGGAGGACCCCCCCAAACCGTACGTAGCCTTGACCCTGCCTATGACCCCATGCTACGATCTCGAGAGGTAGCACTTTTTTCTGAAACGGGTTCTGAAGAGGGTGGCGCTCCTTCATCCAAAATCGTCGAAAGCGGGCAATTTTTCTTCGTGAAAATTTCCGTTGTATGCCTAGGCCATGGGATTTTTCTTCCGGTAGTATCAGTTTTGCTTTTCACCAACAAATCAGTTTTCGTCTGAAATAGTTCTACGGTAGCCCCCTCAACTTTTCTATAACGAAATCGCCGGTTTTGAAACCAGTTCCCGGCCGTATCTCCTGAAACACGGTGCCCCTTGCCGCCTCGATGTCATCGTTCGATAGTCCTTTGAAAACAAGGAAATACATGGAAGACATTTTCTTCATGGCATCATCCCTCGTGTCGAGCAGCCATGCAACGTTCGTTAAAGAAAATCGCTGGTTTGGGGGGGGGGCTATCGTAGAATCAGGCGTTTGGGAGAGATCTCTTAAGCTCTCAAATTGAGGAAACCTCAGAAAAAAAGTAGTGTACCCCTATATCGTAGCACGCGTCCTATACTAATTCCAAGTAAACTGTCCACCAAAAAAGGTTTCCGCGTAAGGAGGGGCGTCAAGGAGGCTCGTTGCTAAGACACGCGTAAAAAAAGGCAGAAAATGCTGTATTATACCTTTATATCGTCGTGCGCACGGATCAACCCCTCTGTTCTGTGGTGATAAAACACCATATATGAGCTAGAGCGCTTCTTCTGTTTCGCGCGGTAACAGCATCGAATGAATTGTGGTAACATAAAGGAACTGGGCGATGTCGGTTATCTGCTGTCACCGCCCCCGGCCGCTTTCAACTATCTATTATATACGAAGTATATATATTGTGCAAATTTGGGGCAATGTACGGTATCGTAGACGTGCATCCCCTGCACTTGTTTCTAACTGCTGCGCACATGTTTTTTCGTCAAGCTTAATTTGTGTTAACCCCTGAACCCGTGCACCCACGTCTTGCGTACAGCGGGCTACTACTACTTGGAAATTTAGACAATATAAACTTTTTGCGATGGAAAAACAGCCTTCTACCACAAAGCACCACCACACTGAAGATGTTCCTGTCTACTAAAATGTCTGTGCTATACGTGGAACCTTCCCCCAGACTTCGGGGAAAGAAAACGCGATTCCAATGCATATCCGAAATATCGGGAAAACGCGATCTCCCCCGTCTCCGAAAAAAGGGTCGGGAGAATCACCAGACCTAGGATCGATCTGTGCTTTGATCTTGATCTCCACCCCTGCCCAAAAGTCCAATCCAAGTCGCATGATGCTCGACGTGAACAACAGAAGGTCGTCAATCGTCCTACTCCAGTACATTCTAATATGCTGGGTGGGGACCTTGCGCGAGAGTCTGCTGATTGTTCAGAAGTTCAATAACCCAGATAAGAAGAAACATGCTACTTTCTCTGAGCCTGGTTTTGACTCGTAATTTGCGTTTATCTCCCCCCCCCCCCCCCCGTCCCCGCCCCTTTTCTTTTGCCACTTACCTAACCAGACCGTACCCAACACGGCCCCGCAACCGTATACTAGGGCACTACGGCACAAAATATCAGTAGTACCGTCGTCAGCTATTTTATTAATATATATCTATCAGATGTGTCCTCTTCTTGTGTATTTTATCTGTATTTTATCTTCTCTTAATAAATGCAAATGCCCGGAAAGTAACCGAGCTGCCAAGCCAATCAAACGTCGCACGCTCGTCTCATCATTGGCCCGCACGCGGGCGCTGCTACAATATTAGCGCAAGACGAAGCACGCGCTCGCCAGCAATCAGTAGCAAACTTCCAAGCAAGCGAACGCCAGCCTGCACCGCTGCTACCTCATGTGGGTTCAACACGACGACCACAGCTGCTAGCTCCCAGTGGGAGCGCTCCACAAAGCGGCAGCAGCAATAACAACAACAACAAAAACAAAAGTGAAGAGAAAAAAAACTTCCATCATCAGCCAGAAAGGCGCGCCATCTTGACATCATGCTCATCATCACGGCACCACCACCACCACCAACCACAACCACTTCATGCCGCGGCGGACGGCCGGCCACCACAGGCGGCTGTCTACCATATTTCCCCACGAACAACTCAACTAAAAAGTCCACTGTCATATGCCCGTCGCTTACACCACTAGTCTAACCCGACCCCCTGGCATCCAAACATACGCAATATGCACCCTCGTTTGCACGCATTCCGAGACAACACGCAACTGGTAACAGCAAAGCATCGGTCGTAGGAGCTTCCCGCCCTCAACAACCACAAGAAGAGGAGGCGTGCTTTTCGTAGGTAGGTAGAGGGCATCATAAAGCTCCAGAGCTTCCCAGGGTATTCCTAACCGAGGACAATCATACCACAGCTCTTCACCCCCCCTCACCCGACCCGTGGGTAGGGTCGGGTCGGGTCAAGGGGGGGTGTTCCAAACCTCACGGGTTACGTTGGGCGAGGACTTGTTTTGATCTTACGCGTCGGGGCCGGGTCGCCCCGATCCGACCCGACCCGCGTGAACAAGCGCTCCGAACCGCGAGAGCCCTCACCATGAAAAACATCTCGAAGCTGTTTTGAGATACCCCCGTATCTACCCCAAGCATGCTCAGACCAACCAGAGTTGGTCGTGCTCAGGTACTACGAGTAGTCGCGAAAAGGGCATATACAACGCGGTAGTGTGCGAGGGAATTTTGACCGACCGCCCTATAACGACAGAGGCCGCCCTATCCGTGTAAAGGCAGCTACCGGTAGTTGTTGTATTCAGAGCTACACTCTCTTGCGAACCGATTTTCAACCGCACTGTATCGGGTAGTCGCCATATTCTGACCGCCTTGTATAGGCCTCACTTCTGTACCTAGGAGTATGTACCCTGCTAAAGCACCCTCTTAAAGAATCTGCGTCGTGGGGGCTGGTCGTTGCAGAATCACAGATGATCCTCGCCCGCATTGTGGGGGTCCCTCTCCGCATTTTACCCCCCTCCTCCCCCTCCTCTCGGTTCTGACAGATCCTCAACTTAACCCCCCCTCCCCCACCCCCATCTGAGCTCATACTGATCCTCGTTGTCCCCCTCGCCCCCCGCTTGATCTCAACACGCACAGATTTTCATCCTCCTCGTGGGGCTACCTTCCGATACTCACAAAATTCTCCACTTTCTGCGCCCCCCCCCCCCCCCCTCCCAACTCTCAAATCTTTGCATCTCGGACAGATCGTGATTTAGATCATCTAGATCATCTCGGACGGATCATGATCTAGATATCTTGGACAGATCACGATCTAGATGATCTTGGACAGTTCATGATATAGATAATCTACGTACAGCAAGAAAATCACGACCTAGATGATCTAGATCATCTCGGACAGATCACGATCTAAATCATCTACAGTACATCCCGTGTCCACATCTGCCCTTATGAGACGTTATGCTGTATCTGCATCAATCGAGTACTGATCCAACCCAAGGAAACATGTGCAACAGCAGACAATACAGATGGCACGGCTCCCAGCCGGAAACAACATGAGCTACACCATACAGATCTTCCCCGAAAAAATTAGATAATCAAGTAGGGATACATCATCGGTGATCTAGCCGAGGCGTGCAAACCTTCGTCGCTATGGCAGGGGCCTTTCTTCTCCTCTTCTCTCTCAACACCCCTCACATCTTAACTCCTCGCGGCGAGACTATCGCTATTATTGCTGTCTGTTCTCTTTCTAACGATATAATATGACAACGCATTCAGCACTACCCCCCCCCCCCACATGGAAAAAAAAGAAACCACACAAAAACGCGGGATATATTGCATACATGTGTCCCGGATGTATTATATATATCCCGAACCGCTTCGGGGTATATACTCCGAAGACTACATATATCCCAAACGCCCTTTCCATTTTCCCCTGTGGGGTCCCGCCGCATGTCCTGGGTTACACGTGAAAAAAAAAAATGCGTACACCACATAAAAAACACAAAAAAGACAGACGGCTTATCATAATAGCTGCTCCCGAAATCCGTCCGAGGCCCAATCTTAACCCGCTCCTCTCACGATAAGCGACGACTAAAACAATAGAAAACATGGGGTGCGGGGCGGAGAGCAAAACATATCATACCAAGCTCAAGAGAAAGCAACGCAAGTAAGTATCGTTTCGCGCGAATCAAAAACATCTGAATATCCAATCTTCCACAATAGCGGACGAGACAACAAAACGTATTCCTGAAGGACGCGGCAAAACTCGGGGTTTGATTAGTACCTGCTGCAATAAACGCAGAGACGTCCTTTTTTCTTTTAGTCGATCTGCGGTGATCTCGCCATTTTTCGCGCGTTCTCTTTGTTTTTTTTGGGGGGGAGGGAGGGGGTTGTTTATTTTACAGCCCTACAAAAAACACAGCAGCGGCGAATTTGTTACGGCCGTCAACCTCCCGGACAAGCTTTGATAAAAAATAAAAAAAAGAGCGCCCGGAAACACCTCGGGGGCGGCAAAAATAGAACAAAAAAAAAAGATATACTACCACGTGTGAAGTCAACTGCAAACGCACATCTAGACTCGCAGAAATAGCTATCCACAACAAGGATCCACCCACTAATCCACCTTCCCCAGTCAGCCACAAAGGCGAATATCTGAAAGAGCGCTCGACAACGCTAATGACCCACACACTAGCCCACTCAACCATCCCCGTCACCAGCAAACGCGCATGTTTCGCATACATTTGCAAGAGCGCTCCACAACATGAGTGACCCACCCACTAACCCACCTTTCCCAGCCCCAAAACCATCCCAGCCAGCTGCAAAACCACAGAATTGCAAATCGTTAGTGATTCAACCTGTCATACCCAGCTGTAAACGAACAGACTAGCAATTGCGTTCACTGTAAAAGCCTTCGGGGCCCCCCTCCCCGATTGCCTACCCACTCACCCACCCGGGTCGCTCCTTCCGCCTTCTCGTCTACAAACCCCAACAGAAGCTCGCCTACACCATGGAAGGCGTGCAACCTGCCGCCCATTTGCCCCCCCCTCCCCCCCTAACCCTTCTCTGTTCGATTCCGCCCGAGGTCGAATATATCAAAAATATGAACAAATCGTAAAAACCCAAAAAATGAAGAGAAATCAAAGCAAAGCCAACAACACAAAAATACCAGAGAGAAAAAAATCAAAAACAAAGCAAGAAAAAACGCGGAACTGAGTCAACGAAACAAACAAAAAAAAAAAATGAAACGAGACGGACTCCAACCACAAAATCAAACAAAAACGGGCGCATTGAAAACAAAACAGAGCACACGTCGTGCGGAGCGGGGTTCGTCGGAGGGGGGAGGGGCGGGGGGGGGACCGGAGGCGCACACCGGGGGCGCAAACCGGGGTAAAAAAATCGGAGGCGCAAACCGGGGTAGAAATCGGGGGGACAAACCAGCGCCCCCAAAAACGGTCGAGCATTAAGACACTATGCGCACACCGCGTGCGTGGGCTTCTCGTCGCCTTCCTCCGTCGACAGCGCCTGCGACACGAACTGCGGCATCTGCAGGGTCATCATCGACTGGAAACCGATGCTGGGGTGCATGGCCCACGCTTCCTTTCCAACCGTCGTAAGCCCGGACGACTCCGGCTTCACGGGAGCCGCCCTCGAAGAGGCAACCTCCGGAGCAGCCGCAGCGGAAGGAGCCACCGCCGCGGGAGCTGCCGCCGCTGCGGGAGGCGCGGCCGCCTGCGTGGCCGCCTGGGCCTGCGCCTGCGTGGCGGCGGCCTGCGTCGCCGCCGCAGAAGCGTTGCCCCCCGCCCCCGCTTGAACCGGCCCCTCCGGAGACCCTATCCCTTGCCTCTGAGGCATGTACACGGGGACGGCGATGAAAATCGGCTGTCCGTGTCCCGGCATGGCGTGGCCAGGCATGCCGTGGTGACCGGACAATCCGTGGGGGACGCACGCCTGCATGCCCGCGGGTAAGCCCGGGAAGCCGGCCGGCACTGAGACGGCGGGGTGCCCGGATAGGGGCATGTGGTGCACAAGTGCCGGAGAGGTGGCGGGTTCCGCGACGGAGGTGGCCGTGACAGCGGCGGCGGCGGCGGGGGCGCCGCAGGCGCCGGCAGCTTCCAAGCTGCGCGTGCAGCACGAGCTGGAGCTGCAGTGAGGGACCGGGACGGCGGTGGTGGTCGCGGCGGCGACGGCGGCGGCGGCGGCGGCAGCCGCCGCAGCCGAGGCCGACAACGATTCCGGCGTTTCTTCCTCCACAAGGGGTCCGCGATTGCACGCGGCGACGCCTTCCGACATCGCGAGCGGGGGCGACGGAGAAGGCGGGGAAGAGGAGGAGGAACCGGACGGGGATGAGGAGGAGGCCAGCCTTTCGCGCAGCATCTTGTTGAGCACGGTTATCGTGCGCGAGAGAACCTCCACCCGCCGGCCGTTGATGCACGCGTTCGCGGCAGTCTGCCCCTCCGGGGCTACGGGTGGCTCCAACCCCGAAGTACTTTCGGCCTCTTCCAAAACCTGCTGCAGCTGCTCGAACTTTTCGTTCACCTTTTTTAGGACGTGTCGGGGGGGGGAACCGGGGCGGGGTGAGGGCGGTACCGAAAATAATTTTGTTAGCCAAGAATGGGGAGGACTCGGGGCTTGGGGGAGCAAAAGAAGAGCTTAACCCCCTTTGAAAACTGATCAGGCTCAACACTATACTAGCATTGAGAGCCCGAAAAAATCGCTTCAAAACGAGATTTTGCTTGTTCTATGTTTTTATTTGTCCTTTGATCTAATTCATAAAAAGTAACGACCAAGCCGGGCGCCACAATTCTCCAGACGCCTTTTGTATTTTCAATATTCTTCGGCGGATGGGGAAACATTAAAGCTTAAGCAAAACAAGTGCCACCAGTTGGCAAGTGCCGAGTATATCGTACTATCGTATTATATACGTGAACCTGTTGTTTTCTCGAGGGGCGTAGTTTGTGTGACACGAAATTTTAACATAAATTCTAGATCATTTGTCCCCGAAACGGAATTGAAGTCCAAATGGGTGGGTTGAGGATACCCGGTATATATATAATGGGAGTGACACGTAAAACTTTCGAAAGGCCATAATTTAGAATGTAGAATCTCCTAAAACACGAAAAAAAAATGACAGTATTTGGGGGTTGACAACCTTGGTCCGAAAGCTGACAAAAATAATCGCACAGATTGGATTAACATCATCCTGTTGACCCTCGTACAAGCTACACTATCTGCAGTTTCAAGGGGAGTCGCCGACCTGCATCCTTGATGAGGACACACGCCACTCAGAAACACACGCGACGGAGTATCACACACAGCTTGCAAAGATGAGTTTTGACGAAATTGAAATATTCGATCTCATTATGATAGCTGGAGTGTATTTTCATTACTATCAAGAAAATAATCGCCAAAAAACGAAAAACGGCATTTCGCTGTGACCTTTCGCTTGTTTGTATTTTGGTTGTTCATTTTTGACCAAATTCGTAAAATACAACAGACACAAAAAAACACATCGGGCCCGCTCTTGTCACAAAACACGTGCGACCTGCTGCAAGGGCAAAGTACACCGTACAACTGACGTCGTATCGTATGCCAATTGCAGCTCATGACGCAACAGCAGACGTACATGACCCCTTTGCTGCGCTCCGTCTCGAAAGGAACGCGTGGTCAATCGTCAAATGACTCAAGGCAAGCAACAAATGCGTACGACCCCCCCGACACACCAGTTATTACATTTTATCAAAATATATTCGAGGACGTCAGCCGTGAGTTCGACGAATTTCGGGTCAATACTCATCTATCTTTGCAAGCTGCGTTGTTGGTACCTGCAATATACTACATGGGCGAGTTTCTTCTTAATGGGAGGGGTCCTATGCGTACGTACTAAGCAAGGCCGTACTTCGAAGTATGTGCTTGACAAATGTATCACCCCGGGTGATAAATATTTTGCGTCTTGCTTTTTTTCGTTACCCGGGGTGGTTTCCAGCGGTAGCGTACGTGGTATCTGTTGGTGGTGGTGGGCAATCCAATTTTTCGAGTTTTGCTCTGCTGATCACCAGCGGCTGTTTCTCGTGTGTGGGTGGTTTTCACTCTGGCGACGATGAGCTAGTCTAACGTGACAAAAAACACACAAAAAAACAAACATTCATGACCCCAACGCGACAACAGAGAACAGGCACACACTATTAACAAAAATTGATGACGCACCATACCGCACCAGAAATTATTTGTTTTTTTGTTCTGTTTCTTTTCCTTTCTTTCTCTCAAATCTTTACATGCACTTTCTCCTGACCAGTCTTCTTCCCGTCTCTTAACCCCTTTACCACTGGAAACCCGTTTTGGGGACAAAATTACTTGGATTTAGTATAGGGAGGGGATTGGGGGCTCTAAAAGGGTTAACGTGTCATTCGTCTGGTTTGCTGGCTTGCGGTACCAAACGCGGTCAGCTTCTCGTGTCCTCGTGTCCATAAATGATAAGAAAAAAGAAATATCGCATCTGTATGTCAGTCGTATTCCCAAAAAACATCAAACCCGGCTACCGCTGCATTTGCGATGTGTTACAGCTGTCTCGCAATTGGTGACAAGCCGATTTTGAATCATACCTGATACCAGGATCATTCTAGGAAGAACATCACCAGGACTACATCAGGCAAGACGATAGTAGTGCCAGGTATCTGATACCTGCACTTCGAATAACACAGGAGCAGTGCAGCCACGACCAACGTGACCACACTTCTACTTTCCAGCTTCTGAAAAAGCCGTGGCCACAGGTGTCGTCCCTTCTTCCCCCCGGTTCTTGCCTTCAATTTTTATCGCTCGCGCGCATAGGGTTCAGCAATCCCACTGCTCGCCGATTTTCCATCGAGCGTCCATGCAGTCGGGTAGTGCGGCAAACATCTTTGTCACGACCACATCCAACAGAGCAATGAACCATCCCGCGACATCGCGAGGTCCAACGATCGAGCGGGTTTCGTCATCATCTGGCAAGGCAACATTTTTCACACTTCAGAGGGGAATAATTGACGGCGAAAATGAGCCGCCTGTACCGCAATTCTGGATTATTATATAGGATGAAAGTACGGAATTCGGGGAATTTCGTTTGGCCCACGTGCTTCCACCAGCATTACGAGACAGACAACATGAAAAACTGCCCGAAAACTACTTTTAGACCTTAACCCTTGATTAACCCCGACCCCAACCGTACCCGTAGAAACTTGTCCCGAAAAAAATCCGACTTTGTTTTTTTCCTGAACATTTCGTCGACCAGATTGAAACTCCTTGTATCAAAATATTGCCCGATTCCATACTCTATCCTTGATAATAATCTAGACGTCTCGTGAAGGCTACTGGCGGAGCGGAAATGCACGATTTCCGCACCGGGAACTCAAAGTGATACACTTTTTTTTTTCCTCAACTATTCCACCCCGGTGACGTCATTGTGACGTCTTAAGGGGGCACTCTTTCGACACATTACCCCCCCCTCCCCCGCAATTATTCCACCCCGTTGACGTCATTATGACGTCTTAAGGGGGCACTTCGACCGGTATTTCGTACCCGGTCGCTCCGGTGGCGTATCAGGTTGTCCTCGAGCCTGGTATAGGTCAGTTTCGTGAGTTCGAATCCCCCCGACTGTATATTCGTGAAAAATTGTGGGGACTTTTTCTTGTGCACAAGTTGACGTGCGAAAAACGCGAGAGCGTGAGGTAGCAAGCAAAACCCGATGAAAAATCGACGAGCAGTGGGATTGCTGAACCCTATGCGCTATAAAAATTGAAGGCAAGTAGCAACTGAGTTAAATCGACACACGACGCGTATGAAAATACGTGGAAGTGTGGTGTGCTTAAGCTTTTATTTTTCGACCCCATCCGCCGGAGGATGAAAAAGAAGGAAAAAAAAAAAAAAGAGCAAGAACCGGGAGGGGAGAAGGGACGGCACATGTGACCACGACTTGTCCAGAAGCTGGAAAGTGAAAGTGTGAAGAAAAAAAAGAAAAAAATGGATGGGGGGGTTATACTGTTAGTTCCATGGTTTTGAAAAACCCAATAATGTGAAGTCAGCCCGGACACTGCTGTCCTTTGACGACAACGAATGATGCCAAACGAGACTCGGGTACGGGACGGACACAACTTGATGCTACTCGTACTGCCGGCAGACACTTGAAAATATCTCAATCGTGGCTTGTTTGGCCGCCACTTGTCGCCAAACACAGGGCCTCTAAAATGATTTAATACTGGGTTTAATGAGGGTCCACGACCGGATACGTCTCCCCGCCACAAAAGTGTGATGTTTTCCATTCAGAATCTTACGCAGCGGGTGTGGCGGGGGGGGGGGGGGCGGGGGGGGGGACTTGCCCGCAATTACACTCAGTATCTGTGGCATGCTTTAACGCCTCTACAGCTGGAAACCCGTTTAGGAACAAAATTACTTGTAACTAGTGTACGGAGGGGTTTTAGGGCTCTAAAGGGGTTAATCTTCGCCGGGGGGGTGTTGAAGTGTTTCAGTGTGTTTACCGGACATGACGTACTCATCAGAGCTTTTGTTGTGATTTCTTTGGGGTGTGCGTTCTCTCGCCGATGATATTCACCATAAACCGCGCATGTTACACCCGGGGGCAGTATGCGCCATATATGCCTGGAGGTACTGCTTCCGTGGTAGTAATGGGGACCGCCGGTATGGACAGCTCGCGCTGTCGCTACCACAGCAACTGAAGGACACGCCAAGCTAGCGCTGGATTGCGAATAAAACTGGGTTAAATCGATAAATTGCATACACACGACGCGCACGAAAACACGCGCAAGTGCGGTGCAAGTGCGGTGAGCTTGACCCATTCAGAGCCCCCAAATCCCTCCCTACACTAACTTCAAGTAAAAAAGACGTTAAGCCTTCCTTTTGTTTCGCCATCCACCGGAGGATATAACAAAAAAAAAAAAAAAAAAAAAAAACGTAGTGGTGGGTCCATGGTAGGGCGGGGTACCCCTGTAGTGCGGGCTCCCAGCTTAGTGCGGTCAAACGACCTCGTCCTACAGAGTACGTACTACACAAGACCGCCACAATGCGGGGTCCCACTTTAATGCGGGCATCGTCATCTGGCTAGGCAACGCACTAATGGCGGGCCTGTACCATAGCAAGAAGAGCGGACGTACGGGTAATACAAGTACCGAAACTGGAAAATTGGTCAATTGTGGAAACAGCTCGCAAGAACCACAGCCCACACTTTTTTGCACCTCATAAATAAAAAAAAACTAAAAACTAACCGGGGGGGTGTACTACGAGCGGTCCACGGGTTTCCAGGAGGAGGCGGTTTCCACAAGGGGACAACACTCAAAAATATATCGAAACCGATTGTTTGCCGCGAACCGCGATTTTGAGAGCCGCTCTGAACCTGGTACCGGTATTACACATCCATGTTTTACACCCACCAACGCCGAGTAGACACCCAGGTATGTCAGTACAAAAGATGGGGAGGCTTGTTGTGGTCCCTCAGCAGTGCCATCCCTTGCCAGATGGCAACAACCGCACTAAAGCGGGAGCCCGAACTATCCAGCGATAGTGCGGTGTTTTCAAGGACGAGGTAGTGAAAAAGCCGTCTATCCCGCATTAACCCCTTTGCAACTGGAAATCAGTTCTTAGGGAAAATCACTTTGAATTAGTGTAGGGGGCGTTTTGGGGGCTCTAAAGGGGGCCCACCGCATTCACGCCTCTACAACTGGAAATCCGTTTATGGGTAAAAATTACTTGGATTTAGTATAAAAGAGGTTTCGGGGCTGTAAAGAGGGGGGCGCAGTAAAAGGCACCACGCTATCGCGGGGCTACGGCCGTACCAGGTATACAACGACAAAGAGACCAGCATCGCAGATCGCAGCGACAAACGACGACAGACCTCGCACACGTACTGGAAACGAGAACGCGGAACGAAAAAAAAAAAAAAAACACGCGCAAATTGCCAGCAAAAACAAAACAAGACGAAATGACAGAAAAAATATTACAGCGGACAAAAAAGGCAAGACAAGAAAAAAAGGGACTGGCGGCAGGACAGAGCAAAACGGTCTCAATAAATGCCGCCCGCAACCCTCACAAACGACGCAGTATCATACTCGATACACGACTACCTGGTACACTTTGTTGTTGCCGCAGATTTGGGTGCGCGCGCACCTATCGATCACACCGCAACACGAGCACTTGCGAGAACCGCAAGTGCAACAGCCGCCACCGCAACCATTTTCGGCAAGGGCATGGACCGCCATCACCTCCATTCATACCACACGTTAAAAGCACTCTCCAACACATATATGGAGGCGTTCGCGTTCTAGGGTTGGCGCCAAACTTTCAAGAACCGCAATCTGTTCGAGAACCTCCAATTATGCGGATTTACGAACCGCTGGCAAACCCGGGAACGGCAACACACATCCCTGATCACACACCAGTCACACCAGATTCAGTACCATGTACATGTTCGACTCTGAAGGTTCGGACAGTTTTCTCAGATCTCCAACAACGCGCGGCGAAGTCATGGTCGGGTCGGGTCGGGGCCTTAGCCGGGGTGAGGCCTCGCTCGTTACTTTTAGGGGGGGGGGGGGGGGGGGTTCCTGCGGTGTTCTTCCACTCCAGAGGTCGATCGAGTCGACGAGGGAAGAAAGGGCTGGAGTCTTCGCGCGATAGAAACGAACGCGCGTACCGAAGTGGGGAAGGGGAAGAAGAAAAAAACCCTTCTTAGTGATCCCGGATCTGAGTTGCGTCTATTAATAGCGAGGGAGAAGGAGAAAGTGAAAAGTGTCGAGATAAAAGAAGGGATGAACAAAACCAAAAAAAAAGAGCGGCTGGAGCCTGTCCAGTGAGCACGAACTTGATTACGCGCGTTAATGTGACTACAGAGCACGTATCTCTTATAGCATAAGGAATCAGGCGTCGATACCTCACCCAACTATGCGTTACGTACGTCAGGAAAGGACCTCGATACCTTGCGTAAATAGCAGGTACGATAGGTACGTCGCTCCAACACCTACCCGGGAATCGGTATACCCGTCGGCGAACTACCCGGGTATAGGTACAAGCGAAGAGACGACCGCAATACCTTACCTACTTTTTAGGCACGTTCACTAACCCCTGTACAACTGGAAACCGGTTCTTGGGGACCAAATTACTTGGATTTAGTATAGGGAGGGGTTCGGGGGCTCTGAAGGGGTCAAGTACGGACCCCGATACCTTATCTAAGTGCTAGGTACCTTAGGTACGGACCCCGATGCCTTACGTATGTGTTACGTACGTTAGGTGCGGACCTCAATACCTTGCCTAAGTTTTACCTGGTAGGTACGTTAGGTACGTTACCCCATTACGTACCCGGGTATAGGTACGAGTACCCGTCGAAAAAATACCCGGGTATGGGTAACGAGCTTAAATACCTTACCCCGCAGTGTAAACGCCATACCATACGAAATACTTACGACGTCGTCTGCGAGAACAAAATAATTGAAAAATTGAAAATGCAAATTAGGCACGCGATCTACCCGCCACGCACGTACACCTGCCACCTGGGATACACCGCCAGGACACCTGTCGTCTAGACGTGTGCCCAGTCCCGGGGGTAGAGTGGTGGCGTGGACGATGAGCGAAATTACGGGTGGAGACCACGAGGGTCAAGCTTCTCCGAGCGAGGGAGTACGCAGACAGGATGGTCCCGAGCCAGCTCCCAGGCTAGAGGTGATCGACGTCGCGTCGGGCAAGAGTGGCCGTGATCACCCCCAAGCTTGAGGTTGTTTACAAGATAAACGGGGATACGCAGAACGTGTACGATGTGCCGGAGGAGACTGCAGTAGCCGTTGGTGACTTCGTCGTGCCCAAGCGCCATCGACGAGATGGGGCTCGTGAGGCGTCGTTTATGTACGCCGGCGTGGTTGCTTCGGGGTACAGGGTGGTGTTGTAGGCTGTCACCCAGCCAAAAAAAATACTGGTGCTCCGTCAAGCGAAAAGTGTCGTGTTTCCTGCATGTCAGGGAATCAAAGCATTACTGTACCGTAGCAGCGTCTACAGGCACACCCAGTCAGCACATAGCTGTAGTCAACAGATTACTGCTGCCAGCCAGTACATACCGTTCGAGTGGCCAGCCCCATCAATTTGACAATTTTTGTACGGGTACGTACCATGGCACTTACTTACCCGGGTACGTGCTCGTACCCGAACTTAGGTACGGACCTCGATACCTTACCTAAGTTGCAGGTACGATAGGTACGTCGATCAAATGCTTAGTAATTACCCGGTCATAGGTATACCGGTCGACGAAACACCCGGGTTTAGATACGAGCCTCGGGACAACCTCACCACCTTACGTGAGTTTAGGTACGTGAGATACCGACCAGGATACCTTACCTACGTGTTAGGTACGTTCGGTACGGACCTCGATATCATACCTTACGGAAGTTTCATGTACGACAGGTACGTCGACCAAATACTGACCGGAGGGTATAGGTATACCGGTCGACGGAACACCCCAGTTTAGGTACGAGCCTCGGGACGGCCTCAACACATTACCTACAGGTACGGACCTTTATACCTTACCAGGTACGTAAGTGTCAGGTACGTTCGGTACGGACCTCGATATCATACCCTACGGAAGTTTCATGTACGACAGCTACGTCGACCAAATACTTACCCGGGTATAGGTATACCGGTCGACGTAACACCCGGGTTTAGGTATGAGCCTCGGGACGACCTCGACCTTACCTAAGTTTGAGGTACGTTGGGTACGGATCTCGATACCTTACCGAAGTGTTAGGTGCGTTAGATGCGGCCGTCAATACCTTCCCTAAGTGTTATTAATAGCTACGATAGGTACCACCTCAAAAATTCACCTGGGCATAGGTAAACTTTCCCCAACAAATACTTGGAAAGGTCATGTTAATAATGTCAAGAACAAACAGCAGTGGGTCATATATATGTACGTGCGGACCGTGTGATCTGTAACCAGTACGTAGCAGTTCAGAAAGAACACCACCCCCGCAGGTACACAGTCGTGGGTTGTACAGACGAGCAGACATCAAGCAAAGGGCTTCCAAGCTGTCAAGCCGAACAGCAGTGGTGTGGCGGGTGGCGGAGCTGAGTCGAAAATGCAAAAATACATACTCCGGAGTATATATATATATATCTGATGAAGTTTTTCCATAGGGTTTTCACTGGTGCCTGTCTGCCAGCCACCGATACCGGACACCTATGACAGCGACCATCGAAACCATGGTTACAAACTGCTACCTAGATCAACTCTGCCGTGCTGTTAATAGGCTGCTCTTGCTGCTGCTGCTGGTCGCTGCTGCTTCAAGGCCACCATGCCATCTGCGAGCGTCTGGAAAATAGCGACCATCGAAACTGCTCTTTCAAGAACAAAACATTTGCAAGGTAGGTAGCTAGGGGTAGGACGGACGGCTGTAGACTTCTGCACACTGCCTGAACCTGAACCTTTCGCTGCACCTGGCCTGTCGGTGTGCGTTCTTCCTTGCGGGTGGCTGTTCACAATCTTCACACTGTACGTAGTCTGTTTGTTTATTGTTTGCGTTTTGGCTCATCCCATCTATTACCTTCGGGTTTTTTCTTTCTCCCTTCCCTACACGTAACTCAGACCACGGGTCACTTCGTAAGCAGGCTCTTCTTTCCCTCCCCACCACGGTACGTGCCTTCATTTTTAACGCGAGCATCATTTAGCTTTTCTGCTTCCCTCGTCGACTCGCATCGAATTGCGTGGTCACCTATGCTGGGTTAGAGGTTTACCAGCACAACAGGTGCCATATACAACAGTGGAGTACTTGCGGAAATAAGTTTTTAGAAATTTACTTTCCTTCCGCTAAAAAAAGTGAACTGCCTTCCCAGCAAGATTTACGTGAGTTTGCGCTAATAATGGAGGTGAAAAAAATCAAGAGGTAAGAAAAATCCTGCAGGCGACGGCTTCGAATTTAGTAGGGATGTGGTGACGTGTGGCAACGCGGCAAACCAAAAAAAAAAGCAAAAACCAGAAAACAGCGTATCAGGTAGGTACGAGTAGCGACGGCAGCCCAGCAACGATGCACAGTTACTTGCAGTGCCGCCACTGCTATCCCAGCCCCGCACAAGCAGCTCTTGGCGTTATCAAATAGCTAAATGCATCGAATCATAGGCCTTTTTCTGCCCCGTTCACAGTTTGCTGTGCTACTCCTTGCGCAAGCGCAGCGGGCAGGGTCACCCACCCGCGGAGCGAGGTCCTTGCGTGCATACCAAACGCACCCGAGCTCTCTCACCTCCTCTCGTCGCCGCTTCTCTCTCGACGCTTTCCGCTCCATTCGGTCCGGGTTCAGCGGCCGCTTGCCCCCCCCCCTCCCCTCCCCCCCCGCCCCCTTCCGCCCTTTCTGCCCACCCCCACCAGCACCCCCAGCCTTCGCAATGGCCGCGGGGACACCCTCAGCAGCTGGTGGTGGCACTGCCACCTCCTGATTCACTGAACCACCACCGGACCTCGTCGAGTCCGCCGAGGGTGGTGGTGAACCGCTTTCCGTAGGCGGTACCGTCTTCGAATCTCCATAACAACGCCCCCCCCCCCCTCTCCTTAAACTTGCCGACACGTACGTGTGATTTCCGCCGGCAGCGCGGCCGATCGCGAGGGCGGGCAGCATCTCGACAGGCACTGTTGCTGTTGCTGGCGCCGTAGCCTGCTGACTCTGCCCTTGAGACTGCGACTGCGATTGCGCTTGTGTTTGCGCGAGTGCTTGTGCCTGGGCGTGCGCCTGCGCTTGCGCGTGAGCGCTCTCCCAGGTCCGGCCCAGCAGATCCCCCGGGTTCATCTCGGATGGCATGGGCACCTTAGAGGGGGAGACAGCTTCCCAGTTGTTGCACGCCTGCTGTTGGGGAAAACCCCGTTTGCGGCTGGTTACCTTTGGGGAGAAAGTGGAGGCGGTCGAGGCCGGAAGTGGTGTCTTGCTTTCCGCCTCGATTCCGCTTAGCTCGGGGTACGAAAAGTCGCTGTTACGGTGTGCGCCGGGGAAGGGGGAAAAGGTGGGGGAGGGGGAGGGGGGTGAGAAAGAGAGGGCAAGGTAATATTTTGCGGTCGGATTTTTTCGGAACAACTTCCACACGGGTTAGCAAGATCTGGGGGTAGGGGTTAGGGTAGGGTTACCGAGGGTTTTACACGGTAGGTTTTACGGCGTTTCGCCCAAAATCCTTCTCGTATACTGGAACCACACGCGGTACCCGTAAATTTATACTTCTTCAGTACTTTGTATTCTGTATCTTTCTTTACATGGCCATGTCCGACTCATGCGAGTACCGGTACATGCTCGTGTTCGAATATGCTACAGCTCAGCAGCTTACAGCTGCACTACTCGAACTTGGTGGGTTTGCCGTTTTTACGCGAATTTTTCGCCCGATTGATTTGACACGTCGATACAGCAGTACGAGCTCGGCTCGGCCACAAGTAGCGAGAAGGACTGAAGGAAACGTCGATCTGAGATGCGTACCTATATACGCACCATGTTTATACTCCTCCAACATACGCTTCCATGCATTTTCAAACCTGCGTATCAGTCTATTGATACTATTTTGCTAAAGGCAGAGGGGGGAGGAGGGGTTCCCAACAGCCGTAGTGCCGATTGAATAGTGTCACTTCTCTATATGGCAAATAAGTCCATTGACGGTCGAGTCTTGACCCGTAAAGGCGTATTAGGACTTTCATCATGATAGGTTTAGTGTGTAATCCCTTGACGGTTGTCCGTCACGACGGCTGTCCGTCAAGGGGCAAGAGTGACGTCAACCGACATCTTTGCTCTCTAGAGCCGGTGGAATCAATTCGCACGATTGAAATCTCTTATCAAGTGTCCATACTGCTGTAAAAATTAAAAACCCACTATTGATAGCGCCGGTGCCCTGAATAGTGCGGGTGCCCTGAATAGTGCGGGTGCCCTGAATAGTGCCGTACGTTGGGGTGGCACATACCAGCACTGTTGGGGGCCACCCACTACTGCTGCTGTAGGTGAACCGTGAACCCCATGCTTTCTACTCGTACACATACTGCTATACCCTATGCGCGATAAAAGTTGTAGGCAAGAACCGGGGAGAAGGGATGACACCTGTGACCACGGCTTGTCCAGAAGCTGGAAAGCAAAAGTGTGCAAAAAAAAAAAAAAACGTCGGTATACCAGCTACTGGATCCAGGTATTGATACGTACGGAAAGCATCAGCTAGAGATGGGCACCGGACGGCATTTTCGAAGAACCGAAAACCGAATAGGAGGCGTTATTCTTGAAAAAAAGGAAGCGGTTTAACCGATTGTTTTCAGCCGGTTTTACCCGTTGACCAAGAACCGGCAAACCGGTTTGTTAGTGGTAAAGCATCCATAACATTGAAAACCAGGTTGGGTTTTCATCAAGTGGCAACTTGTGGTGTACTCACAAGTACGTGTTTGGTTCCGTTCGCAAATACTGTAATGTGTCTCTTCCAGTTGGGTTTGTCTCGCGTTTAGACAAACTAGCTGAAAATGTTTTTGATATGGTAAAGCACAACGCCAGGCTGCATCACAACCACCAAACCAGAGACTCGCACACCCCACGCTACCGAAGCGTCTCATATCACTGTCACGGCTACGATCGTGCGACGAGTACGAGCAACAGTCATCCTGCTTGTTAGTCCACATGACACCACATAAAACCTCCGCTAAAATCTAAACTATCGATCGTGTAACACTGTAACAGTAAACTGGAGGCATGCACCAGGGAGAGAACCGAAACTAGCTGTGAACATTGTGTTTGTGTCTACAACCGCCAAGAACAAAAAAACTTTTTTTTTTTTTTTTTTCATCCTCCTGGAGATCCGGGTAAAAAAAGCTCAAGCTCCATACACTTGCGTTTAAAAAAAAACTTCGCCAGTTGAGCTGGAAAGGAAACGGGACAAAACAAAAAACACACAAGACTGCGTTGTACGAACTTCTCCGACCGCAAGAATCTAATAACTCCAAGAGGTATATATGTATCCGCAATAAGATTATCATGTATAAAAATAAAAATACAGTTCAGCTGTGAGATCGAAGATTTTGTCGAAACTCATCTTTGCAAGCTGTGTGTGATACTCCGATCGCGCGTATTACGGGTTGTGTCCTCATTAAGGATATAGTGAGATTATGTACCCGCTGGAAGCCATCCAAAACACACTCGAACTACCTTCGCCCTTGCCAACGACAACGTGATCGATGTCCTCGTGCGATGAAGCGACCAGTATTGACATATGTTCACTACAGCTGTGCACCGGCTACTCCTGCAAGCAGTTAGTTCAGCCGATGGGGTGAACGCCAAAAACAGCGACCACACTTTTTGTGCTTGTTTTATAACTAGAGCTGTGAGGCGTCACGACTCAAGTCACCGACTACTTTATGAGTCGGAAAAGCAGTTAGTCAATTAGTCGTTTTCCGAAGGTGCTGACTACCCGGCTTATTTGTTGAAAAAAATTCATGTAGAAATTGTAAAACGTCAGCTGTGAGTACGACCGATTGAATGGCTGAAACTCAACTTTGCAAGCTGCGTGGTACACCCATGTTTCGCTAATACACAGCAGTAGTTGCACAAAATTTACGAAAGGTCGTTCGCGCATGTTATATATTTGATCCTCATTGAAGATATAGGTCGGTGACTCCCCTGCATGTTGTCAGGGTCAACAGGACGATTTTCCACAATAATCATTATGTGCACTGATACTATGTAATGTATCATGTGGGACCATTTTTTTTTTTGGGCGCCTTCCTCCGCCCGGTCGAGGGGCGCTAATTGGCTCGCTTCGCTAGCCTGACTCAAGCCGCAGGTTGGCTGGCCATCAGCTGGGTTCGCCAGCCAACCTAACGACTAACGTTGGTTAACGGGACCTACCGATTAGTTTTTGATTTTATTTTTTCAACACAAATTTACTTTCCAGCTTCTGGACAAGCCGTGGTCACAGGTGTCGTCCCTTCTCCCCCTCAGTTCTTGCCTTCAATTTTTATCGCGCATAGGGTTCAGCAGTCCCATTGCTCGTCGATTTTTCATCCAGTGTTGCTAACTCACGCTCTCGCGCTAATTAGCGATGGAATCCTGTCGACTCAGCTCTAGTGAACCTAGTGGGTTGTGGAAGGGGTAGGGGTGACCCAACGTCGATTATCCCGCACAATCCACGGTTTGTAGTCATATATCCGAGAAAAACTAGGTATTGAAACTAATACGTACAATCGACATTGGATCAACGAACCTTGCCGTCACGTTCAATAATATCGTACGGTATTTCCTGCTGCAGGCACGTTTTAGTGTTTAATAAGTCAACCGGTTTTCCGGTTTAACCGTAACGGTTAATACCGGCGTTTTTTAGCCGGTTAACCGGACCCTCAAATCTTCCAGTTATTTTTAAAATAAACGAGTAATCACACATGCCAGATGGGTTTCCACAAACCGCGGTTAACCGGTTTCTTTTCCATCCGGTGCCCATCTCTAGTGTCAACTCCGGTATACTCCTATCGTACGTATGTACGCATTGAGAAAAGAGCAATGGCCAAATATCGGGTATACCCGGTGCCTTCGTGGCCAAAGTCGGGTACCTTTCTTTGTCAGTGTTGGCCACGGCCCGAGGACGCCATCTGATTGGCCAACGCCGGCCTCCACCCAACCATGGCCACATTTCCGCCGGATAGACCCGTTTTTGGCTATTCAACACGCAAAAAGGTATCAGATTATCAACCCCCTACCCGATGATGGCCGGGCTGTTCGACCACATCGACCAAACGGCCCCCACCACGCACCATCTGAGTTCCACCGGATTTCGTCCCTATTACGGGCGAAGACGCACAAGAACCATCATCTGCCTGATGTCCAGGATTTCGTCCTTCCTCCCAACCTCCTTCTCTTCTCCTTCCACCAGAAACCCACTTCAACAAGCAGTACTGCAACAGCGATCTCTCTCCTTCGAATAAAAAGCCGCCTCACAGCAGCACAGCACCACCAGTACGAAAACGACGAGCGACTCGAACTCCCTCCCTAAGAAGCAGTGCTTCCCAAGGACTAAGTCCTTGCGGGAGGCCGTGGGCGTGTTTTTCGCGCGCCAGCAGCGCTCGTTCGTAGCGAGCAAAAACAGCGGTGGTAAGCAGAAGGTCTACTTCTCTTCGGGCAGGGGGGGAGGCTGTCCAGCTGAATTAAAGTGAAAGCGTTCAAGATCACTTCGCGCGCGATCAGCGCTCGTTCTCCCTGGCCGAACAGAAGTAGACCTTCTGCTTACCACCCCTGTTGTTGCTCGCTACGAACGAGCGCTGATGGCGCGCGAGGAACACGCCCACGGTCTCCCGCAAGGACTCAGTCGTAGCGAAGCACTGCTTCTTAGAGTGGGTGGTCGAGTCGCTCATGATTCTTGTAATGGTGGTGCTGTACTGCGGTGAGGCGGCCTTTTGGTTGGAGGAGAGAAAGATCGCCGCTGTAGGAAGAGAGAAGGAGAAAGATCGCTGTTGCAGTACTGCTTGTTGAGGTGGGTTTTTGGTGGAAGGAGGCAGGGAGGTCGGGAGGAAGGACGAAATCCTGGACATCAGGCAGGTGATGGTTCTTGTGCGTCTTCGTCGGTAACAGAGGGACTAAATCCGGTGGAACTCAGATGGTGCGTGGTGGGCCGCTCGGTCGATGTGGTCGTACAGCCAGGCCATCATCGGGTAGGCGGGTGATAATCAGGTACCTTTTTGCGTGTTGGATAGCCCAAAACGGGTTTACCTGGCGGAAATGTGGGCATGGTCGGATGGAGGCCGGCGTTGGCCGGATGGAGGCCGGCGTTGGCCAATCAGATGGCGTCCTGGGGACGTGGCCAACACTGACATAGAAAGGTACCCGACTTTGGCCACAAAGGCGCCGGGTATACCCGATTTTGGCCATTGCTCCTGAGAATATGTATACCCTCAGCTCTGGTACAGCTGGAGGAGTACTCTCGTGTGTGCTCCATTTTTGGCCGGTTCAACCGTTCAACCGGTTAACCGAACCTCCAAAACAGCCAGTTCTTGTTTTGAAAATCGGGGAATCACACATGCCTGCTGGGTTTCCAAAAACCGCGGTTGACCGTTTTTTTTCCATCCGGTGCCCATCTCTGATCTCTATTTTTAGTATCAACTCGGGTATGCTCGTGTTGTACGTATTGAGAATTATGTGCATCTTGGTACAGCTGCAGGAGTACTCTCGGGTGTTGAGCGTTATCTGTACTCTTTTTTTTCTTGCTCATCCTATCTTTTATCTCCGCAACTTTTTTTTCTCCTCCGTCCCTACTCCCTGGTACAGCAGTGCTGCTGTACAAAGGTGTAGACGTAACTAAAAGCCGGGGTTACTCGTACGTAGGCAGGTTTTCTTTTCTCCCTCTCCTACGGTTGTCACTAAATCAGTTATTTCTACTCTTATGTCATCAGTTGAAAAACCAGGTTTTATCCTCATTCACCCCAGCAAGATTCCCGTACGTACAAGTTACATGGCCACAGACGGGTGAAATAATTCAAAACAAACATGTTGCAAGTAACAGCAGCAAAGAACAGAGGAAGGCCAAAGAGTAGTGCTGCTCTTTAGGAAGGCCGTAGAGGAAAGCACGCAGCGCATGAAACGTGACTCGGTCGGGTACGAATGATATTACTGGTATCATGGGACAAAAGCAAAGGAGAACGGAGAAACAGAAGTACCTCGTAGCTTTTTTTTGTACGTCACTTGTACTCTCCAAAGCAAACGCGTAACAAAAGGTTTTGCCCTCAGCGACCTTCGAGGCGTGGTCACAGCAGGTGTCTTCCTCCCCCACCCCCTCCCCGCCCCCGGTACTGGCCTTCATTGAAGACGAAGAGACTAACCCTAACCCTGAATAGTCGCCGTCTCATTTGAATCGCGCGTATCATAGGGTTCGGCATTCCCAATGCAATTTTCAGCTTCTTTCTATGCTCGTCGATCTTCACTGCTGTGGACGCTCTCACGCTTCCCGCTTTGAGCAAGAAAAGGTTCCTACGTACGTACACGCACTGACTATGCACTCGGTGAGAGTTGAGCCCACAACCTTCGACATTAGCAAGGACTACTGCTCTGTAGATTGGAACGCGACATAAGACAGACCTCGTACATATCATACATATGACGTGGTAGTATTCATTCACGATTCGACGCGAGTCAACGAGGGAAGAAACTGCTGAACTTCTCGCGATAAAAATAAAGGCATGCACCGTAGTGTGGGGAGGGGGGGAGGAGGGGCCACTATAAATGTGACCCCGGATCTGAGTTACTACTGGGAGGGAGCGCGAGAGTGGTGCGAAGATGATAAATGGTATGAAAAAACAAACAGAAGAGGAATAATCTTTTGAACGACAAAGCGCACAAAAAATTGAAAAAAATCTTCGTGCCAGGTCTTAGAGCCCGAATTAACGAGGAACTTGCCAAATCGAATTTCGATTTGTTTTTTCTATAATTGAATTGAATTTGCATCTGGCATCTGTGTGTGTGTGTGTGTGTTCTTCACATTAAACATCTACGCTACATTGTCGGAGGGCAAAAATAATAATAATTTGCATCTGATTGGTCAAAAAATGAATCACCAAGCAAGCATTCTCATAATTAGACCTACTATTATGGCGAATATTTTCATCGATTATTTCTCTCTTTAACCGGGATCTCCGACGACAAAAATAAAAACCTTCCACTATGGGACCAGAAATCATCGTTATTTCTGGGTTCAGAAATAATCGAGGCCAGAAATCAGCGGATCTGGTGATTTCTGAGCCCAGAAATAACAGCTCTTCCAACCTCTCAGAACTGGGATTATTTGACTTTTGGATACTACCTCGTACCAAGTATCACATGTCATCACTGCTTATGCTGTACCTGGTATGATACTTGTCTGCTGTACACGTCACGCATCACCCACAACAAAGAATCACAAACACACCTACGACAGCATACTGCGCTTGTTGTGTGCGAGACAGAGCTTCATCCTCACACAAACGCGACAGCAGCAGCACCACCACCATCGAAACCACCTCAGGCACACCACACCAGCACCACAGCAGCAGCGCAGCAGAAGAGACCGCAGCAGAGGCGGTGGTGACCTAACGTCGCCGGCGACAGTGTACGTGCCAGACTTCAAAAATAAAGGCAAACGGCAAAACAAGACCTACCAATTCAAAATAAAACCACTTTCCAAAAATCAGAAGCCATAATGGACGCTCCTTATTTCTGATGCAGTTATTTCTGGAGCCTCAAAACTACAAAAATAATCGCCAGAAATAATCGCTCAAAATTTTCCATAATAGTAGGTCTTATTACGAGCGAAAAATCAAATTCAACAAACAAGTCATCAGACGCCTCGTGCCTGGTTCAAAGGTCGCTCACGCACTAATTTCAAGACAAATTTGTTGCTAATCCGAAATGTGTGGGTACGCAAACATGTGCGTATAAAAAAGTACTTAAAAAAAAAAAATGACGGGTTTGTTGAACGTTTCTGCTTGAAAGGTACTTCGGAACTTCGAAACACGAAAAAATAAAGTTGAGTGAAGAAAACATGCAACAACGAAAGGCTCGCCCGCCCAAAACCACACGCGTTGGACCATCCACTCAAGACAAAACCGACAGCGTAAGCAGCCAACACACAATGCGGGCAACGACTGGGTTCTTTGGTAGGGCTGCTACAGTTAGCCTCTTCAGCAGGGCTGCTACTCGTGCGAGTAGTCGGGATGGCAGCAGAGCACAGAAGGCAATCGGCCGAGAGATGGGCGAATACGAAGTTTTCCCCAGTAATTGACAGCTTTAACTAGCAAACAAAACAAAATGGGAACCTGTCTTTGTTTTTTATAGACGAGCCGATTTTGTCGACGAAAAACTCACAACTCACGATTACTCATGTTCCAAAACTCATAAAACGAGCCAGGGCGCAGACGAGCGGCGGGGGCACCACCCCCGAGGGAGCGAGGGCACGCCGTAGCTGGTGTGAGATGCACCCTCACGGACGCTCGCCCACAGACCAAAACGGCGGTGAAAATCTACTCGCAAAAACCTGATGCATGCAAATTCTAGGCCGGGCAGAAAAAAAGCAGAAGCCAGGCTTCATTCAGGGAGGAGTGCAACGTACACAAAACTCAGAGGCTCTGCGGGCAGCCTTGGGCAGCATTCAACCGAAGCAAAACTCACAAGTCAACGAGCGTATCCAACATATTTGATCTGAGCAGCGCGTCGAGATCGTCATGGCCGATGTCCTCGGAAAGGCCGGCTCCGCCCGCGCTCCCTGGTCGTGGCTCCATGTTGCCTGGGGTGGACATCGCAATGGACGCTCCACCTCCTTCCCTGCTTTTTCCAGCCTCCTAAACAAGGACCAATCGGCGCCGGGTTTTGGCTTGACCCCACAAAAAAGCAGCGGCAACGAATCTCGTCCCTCCTCAGAACCCCGAAGCCTTTGCTGCTCGGTTCCGCGGGAGAGCACTCTGTTGCTACGTTTCTCTCCTATAGCTCGCTCCCTGTGTCTTTCCGTTGGCCTCCTCTCTAGGTATAGCCTTACGTTGCACCCTTTCCTCTGCGCCTTTGCCGTCTGCTGGCTCCCTGCCCCCTGTTTGCTTTGTGGGTAATACTGGAACCATACCAAGACAACACTAGATTCCAACACTAAAAACCCTATCAAATATATGTGCCAGGTGTGGTTTTTACGCACAAATGCAACTGCGAAATGCCTATTATTGATATGATTGGCCAATCAACTAGAATATTTGATTGGTTGGCCAATAAAAATCAAGCACCAATTAAGCAAAAATCATCTGGTAAAAATTCATAAAAATTAATCTCAATCTTGAAATCTGAAACTGCTGTGTGACAAAAAACAGAGCGTCTGCAAAATTGGGACGAAGAAGAGCGGAGAGAGGACAATGGACTGCATGCGGCAGTACATACCACACAGAACCGCACAGCAACACAGACAGACGGCAAAAACCAGACTTTTCTCCAGCGAAAACCAGGCGGATATAGATATGGTCATCGTGAATGAGGAGCCGCCTTTGCCGCAATTCTTGCGTAAGATAAAGTATGGAAATCGGAGTGAAGTAAGTTGGTTTGGCTCACGTTTGTGGCCCATGTTGTTGTTGTTCTCACATTAACTCGCATAATCAAGTCCGTCCGTGGTCACAGAACAGGCTCCAGTCACATTGGAGCTGAGGAATACCCCAGGGAAAAACACACACAACCCAAGGTGGTACACGCATATATCACAGCTGACGCAATGCATGCCTCCACCAGAAACATATAAAAGTGAAATCGGGAGTCAGTCTACGATGTGTGCCTCCATGATGAGTATTATTAGGAGGAAAGAATTAAAACTGCCCAACACACTATTAATACTACTTGACATCCTATCCCTAATGCTATCCATAAACCCCAACCCCGACCCCGACCCCGACCCCGACCCCGACCTCGACCCTATACCCATACAACTTTGTTCGCAAAAAAATCCGTCATTTTTGTTTGTTGAACATTTTAGGTCGGCCACATTGCGCAATATAACTCATACCTTATAGGGATTTTTTTTTATTTCAAACCACACTCTTATCATAATATTATATTACCAAATAAATAATAACAAAATATTCAGTATGCATGCCCCGATTTCGATCATGTATCCTAGATAATAACTCTGAAGATGTCTTTTCAAGGCTGCTACTACTAATTAATACTGCTGCACAGGTACAGGAGGACAACGATGATTCCAACTCTTCTATAATAATTAGTAGTGATCCCAACAAGCAAGTAGCTTGATCCCGAAACGGCGTGGCTGGTTCCACGGTCGCTGTAACTTGTTGTGGTGTAAATATGCCAAAATCACTCTTCTATTCTATCACTCTAGTCCAGAGCCTAGACTACGCCTCCACCAATCAGAACATTCCCCTGGTGTACCAAAAGAAGATAGAAGAACAATAATACCGTACAAAACTGTCACAAAATCAAAAGTTCAGAACGCCCCGCCGGTCCCCCCGCTTTCGTCGCCGCGGGGGGGGGGGGGGGGGTCGTGTAGCCGCCGCTCACAAGGCACAGGCCTGTAGTTTTTGCGTCCTTCCTTTTCTCAAGGATGTATCTCCGCTCCTCGCCAAACACCTCGCGCCAGGCACAACAAGGTAAGTCCGCGCCTCACAAGTGGTTCTTGGCAGGACCCAGAGCACCCGTTTCAAATGCCACTCGGAACACCTCACGGCGCTCCGAGCTTGGTGGGCGCGATATCTACCTGGTCAGTGGCAACCGAACGTGCTCCGTCCCGCCATCGTAGGGATCCGAGGTTCAATCATCGTACCAGTCCAGATCAGTTGTATTAATATATTAGTAGACTATTCTGCCGTTTCTGAATGCCCCCCCCCCCCCCCCCGCCGTGCCATTCGCTGGTAGGAGATATTGCGATATGGATTGTTGTTGTTGTGATTACTCTAGTTGTAACATTCATATTCGCCGTGCACCCGCTCTCGAGGTGAGGGCTGAGCGGTAGCTTTTGTTCTTCTCTGTGAAATTTCCAAAAGGGACACATTTTTTCGCCCCCCCCCCCCCCCCCCGCTCCGCCCCCCGCCCCCTCCCTCGCGCGCCCCCGCTTTGCTGAGGCTGTGGCTGTAGCTTCGGTGTCTGACTTTTCGAACCCCGTACGGATTGGTTTCCATACCTTTTCCCGTATCGACGTCCCTCTTCAGGGGTCGTCGTACAGTACAGCACAGTACACGTAGAATGAGACAGAGCCATAAGAAAAGACAGGCCCTGGTTTTTAAAGGGATGTAAGAAATTCGGGAGCCGGTATATATATTGAAGTCATTGTATTGGTGTAAAACGCACTCTCTCCCAAAAAAGAAACTCATCCCCCTGGGGGTCACAGGATTTCCGTTTTTCTTACTATTCGATGTCCTGCGCTGACGTGCCCTCGCCAGCAGGATAAAAGATGTGTGTGGGATTGATGGCTTTGAAGATTAACGTTCAACAAAACATACCACTTGTTGTTGTAGCTCTCGCTAGGAATTCGGTTTGGAGGATACTTTGTAGCGTATCGCCGAATGTATGCGCTGATGTGGGTAGCATAAGAGTCAAACACAATGCAAGCATTATACCGCAGTCACGCAGCGGCGAAACAACCGGATGTGGGTCCGCGCTACGAGGACCTGGAGGTCGGGAATCGGCCGCCAGGAGAGGAAGGTTCCTGGCGATGTGACGTTCTCGGGTGACGCTGGGGACAAACGAAAAAAAATGACGGAAAAAAAAAAAACTCCACCGTGTTTCTTGTAGGTTCGTTTTCCTTGGGAAATCTCGGTCGTCGTACGTGACCACGACGATTCGACAGGGCATGCGCGAAAAATTTTTGGGGAGAGAGAGCGCCAGAAAATTAAGAAACTCGCTTCGCTTTTTTTGTTGTACACGCGTTGGAATTTGTGGCTACAGATAGTAGTATGTTTGCGCCCGGCAATGCGCAACGTATGAGCTTCATCATCGCTCACTCACAAAGGCATCTACACAGGTAACAACCACAAAAGCAAGGAAAAACCCCGTAGGAGAACCTCAACACGTAGTCTGCCTCCATTGTGTTCCTGATTTTCTTTCAACTCACCGTCGATCTACTTATTATTTCGCCCACTGACCTTGCTCCGCCCTTCTACTCTGCAAAACCTACGCCACCGCAAGGTGCCATTCCCGCGCCACAGGTAGGGGCCCGTCACCTCCGTCTCCTTGCTTGAATTTTTTCTTCGTGGCGACCTCTAGCCTGAGGCTTGAAGCGAGACACGCCTTTCGAGAAACGACGATCTGTGTGTTTACACCCTTAGATGATTTGCAGCAGGCGTTCCTTCATTTCCTGTTCCCTCGGGATTCATCCCCTTTTTTACACGTTTTCCCCCACGACGCTCGCTGCTAACTCTGGTCGATGAAGAAGCCGCTACCCTATAATCCGAGACGACCAACAAAGGTTTTCACCGCGAAGAAAAAGTGAAAAAGTGGAAGTTTTGTGGCTCCGTTGATAGAGCGACGCCTGCCCTGAACGAGCGTACGGGTTGGTGCTTGCGCGCCTTTCGGAGCTAGAGGCAGCTGACCATCGTGGTCAGTGCCGCCTCCGCGCAGGTGCACCTGCCCTTGCTGACCCGCATGGGTTTTATCCGGCAGGTTGGACATGTCACGCAGAGACACTCCCGGTTTTTGACCCGTCTCAAAAAGCGCTCCTCGATCGTGATGACACGATGTCTATCCTCGGCTTCCGGTCTGCCGCGAAATTCTCCCCGCTTTGCCACTTCGTGAGGGATGCCACACGTCGGTGGCGTTAGGAGGCGTGCTACAATAGGGGGATCACTTTCTGTTTCAACATTATTTTTTTTTCGAAATGAGGACCCTCCTTACCCCCCTTCTTAGAGCCCCCCGAAATCCCTCCCAATGCAATAAGACGCGTGCTACGAGATAGAGGTGCGCACGCCCCTTTTTTTTGTGAGGGTTCCTCAACTTTGGGAGCTTAAGACACTCTGTAAAAAAAAATGATTTTTTGGACGAAAAATAAAACTGCCATGATACCGGATGAAAAAAAAATCCCTCATTTGGCCTATATATATAGGTACATACACAACGAGGATCACGCGCAATTAGAAGAAAAAAAAAATGGCCTACCTGGTATCATTTTTTTTTTTTCCTTAATAAGCCATTTTTTTTTCCGACGATTGTTGGGTTAAGAAGCCCCGCCATTCAAAAAAACAAAATTGCCAAAAAAAGGTATACCTCCGATCGTAGCATTGGTCCTAACTCAAGGTGCGGTGAGCTTGACCCTTTTTAGATCCCCCAAAAAAAACTCCATATACTAACTTCGAGCGAATTTTTCAAAAAAAAAAAAAAGGGTTTCCAGTAGGGTAGGAAGGCGTTAACTGAAAAACGTCGGAATAATGCCATTCTTGGTTTTTGCGATATTATTAATTACCTGTGTATACCCAGGCCCCATCGGGTAGCAGATTTCGGTTTTTACTCGGAGTCCGTTTTGGCGCGGGTGAAGCACGGAGCTCCCTCTAATACAGGTTAAGCGCCTCGGGAAAAATGCTGGTGTAAGCACCTCTATCGTGTAGAATGTCTCTTGTTGATAGTATGCGGGAGAGACCACACGTGGAAAAAACGACCGGGGTGCCAACTCGCCTGCGCTGTCTGGGTCAGGTACGTTCGTTTCGCGCGTGTCGTGGAGCCTCGATTGTATCGCAAAGCAGGGCGCGTTCCACCGCTACGTGTTCCTCGAGCCCTTTCTTTTGAACTGCGTGGTGCTGCCCTACTCAGGGAGCCGCCGCCTTACTCTGCCACCTCGTTGAGACGGTACGCTCCACCGGAAGGTACGGTCGGATCGCGACCCTGCTTTCGATAGGAGCCGGAATTAACCTCGCTTACTTCGACGGAAGCCCAACCCCTCCCGCCACTGCAGAACGCTCGGGGCTTGCCGGTGAGGTAAACCTGTCCGCCGATCATCGCGGCACCCGTCCTGGAAGAGCGATTGTGCCTCCGCCACCCGCGGTAGCTCGAGGATCTTCCCGTATGCCCACTACTGCACCCCATTGTCCGCCCTCTCGCACGCTTCCAAGGGCAGCCGACGTGCACGAGAACCCTTTGGAGGCAACGTGTCCTCTGCACGAGGGATTGGCGGCGATTTGTGGCGCCGTTTTTCTTGCCCCCCGGCATCTCAGCGAGACTGCGCAAAAAACCGCGGCCGGCGCCTCCATCCCCCGCTAAAGCCCACCACTTGCTCCGGCACGTGGTCCTCTGTGCCGACCCGGGACGCCCACCATCGTGAACCCTCGTCCTTTCAACAAGACGGACACAGAGCGCTTTGTTAGCAGCGAAGAGCCATCCCTCTATAGTGCGGTAAGAGTTGCTCTTTTGGGGACCAAACGTGGACCTATCGGCTCTTAGTGTGCCATAATTTTTGCACTCGTTTTTAGGTCGGGTTGAGAGATTAAAATAATGTCTTAAGATTCGAAAATAAAAAAAGTCATGTTTCGGGTGATAATGATCGTTCAGCTCCTCGTGTCAAGACCTATGCTGCTATAGAAGTATACCTTTGTTTGGCTGTTTTGTTTTCTGAATGCCGGGGCTCCTTAACCTAAAAAAAAAAATTGTCGAAAAAATTGGCCATTTTTTTTTGTCAAATTGCATACAATGTAGCAGTTTTTTTTTTTCCTCGGGACCTGAAAATCAGTTTTTTTGGAGAGTGTCTTAAGCTCCCAAATTGAGGCGTATTATTAGAAAAAAAGTGGTGTGCACCTTCTATCGTAGCACGCGTCTGTCAGGAGCCTCAGAAAAATCTTGGAATCTGCTGCACTCCTGCCGCGGGATGGCTCCGAAATTTCCTCCGCCGTCGGTCGTAGTGTGCCCGCGTGCGTTGGTTGTGCCACGGTCTTGGCCAAGGTTGGCCACGATGTACCGATGCTGTGGCTCTGATCGTGTTGGCCGTGTGACTCCCACAAGGTCGAGAGATATGCCGTCCATCTTGAGGAAGGCTTCCGCATATAGATCTTCTCCCTCGATCTCCTCTCTGAAACGCTTCAGCCCCCGCGGCAGCATCGACAGACACAATACTGCCGGCCTCATCGGGTCTTCCTGCTGGACCCCGCCGGAGCCGCGCAGCAAGCCGTCGCCCGGGTGTGTCCTCAGCAGTATTTTCCCAGCAAAGAATTAGGCGGCATTTTGAGGGGGAAGGATGAAAACATTTTCCCGGCCATTTTTTTTTTTCAACTCAATCTTAGTTTCAAGGATGCCAATCGTGTCGTCCACAGTTCGGAAATCGTATGTCCACAATTCGGAACAATTGAAACAAACAAACAAAAAAAACGAAGGCGACGCAGCCGCAGCCGCATTCCTCGTCCCGTTTCTGGCCCGTTTTGGGTCCAGAATGGGGTCAGGGTTAGGGTTAGCGTTAGGGTCAGGGTTAGGGTTAGGGTCAGGGTTAGGATTAGGGTTAGGGTCAGGGTTAGGGTCGACGTTAGGGTTAGGGTCAGGGTCAGGGTCAGGGTCAGGGTCAGGATCAGGGTCAGGGTCAGGGTCAGGGTCAGGGTCAGGGTCAGGGTCAGGGTTAGGGGTTGAATTAGGGGTTGGGTTGGGTCTCCGTTCGTGTCTTCATTCCACCATCGGACCTGCTTTCTGGTCGGAACGAACGTGCGGGAAATAAACTAAAACCCGACCCCCTGAAAGATCTGTCCCAATGAACCGTTAGGAAGGTTACTAGCACGTACTCCCCGGAGTCCTTCCGAACGAAACGCCGGCTGGTTTCCTTCGTATCATAACATTTGGACACTGACGGCGTGAGCAGCGCTGTCACGAAGAAGTTCGTCACTTCCGCACGCAATCGCCGCCGTCTCATTGGCCGGGGTTGAGGGCACCGAAGCAGTCGGCGACAACAACGCCAGTTACCGGTCTCGCGTAGAGCTCACGAGTGCCCTCAATTCCACGTGCCCCGCTCGTCCAGGTTCCGCTATCCCAAGCTGCCCCACCCTCTCGATTGACCCCCGGCTAAAACCGCGGCCGACGTTGTAGCACAACCCCTGCGGCGACGAGCCTTCCCCTTGTCAGGCCTACTGTATTCAAAACCGGCCGACGGTTTCTTCCCATCGTGGTGAGGCACAGGTGGCGAGGCTCGACTCCAGGAAGAGATACCAGAGCTCCAGCGGGAACGCATCCGGCTCGTCGATGATTCCCCGCTAGCAGGCGGTCATGCCCCGGCCGTACTCTATTCCTGCCCGTGTTCGGCACGGACAATGAGTTGAAGGTACGCCAATCGTTGATGGCTAGTTCCGGAGACGGGTGGGGGGTCTGTGGGGGCTGACGGCGTCGAAGAGCATCCGGGAGTCGTACTGCGTCCAGGCGCCACAAAGGAGCACTTTCGTCCTTCACCTCGGTAGCGCTCACCGGCGCTGCAGCCGCCGCGGCCGCAGAAACAGCGGTGTGCTCCTCGGATGAGGATTTTTCCACCAGCGTGGTCCACGCCTCCGAGTTTCCTATTGAGCGTGAAGCCAGATGGATGCGTGGTACGGTTTGTACCCCCCCCCCTCCCGCGCGGCGACAACGCCCACGACGCCCGTTCGGGCTTTCGACTCCTCCGGAGATTATTTTGGCTGCTCATCCCTTTCGCCTCGGGTCGTCCACGCGCCTCGCGCACCCCATCAGCCACGGGAGCAGGAGGACTGTGTCGCCACTCACCAGCGCAAACCTCTGTGGTCTCTTGAAAGCGGCCGCCCGGTGAGCAACACGCAGAGTTGGCCGATAGGATGTGCCACAGCCGGCTCTCTCACGGGGTGAGCTCGGCATCACCAATTCCCCCCCTTCAGTCGGTATTCTCCAATGGCGTGGTTGATAACGCCAAGCACGGTGAGCACGCAGTCAGTCGCGCGTGTGGGCCTGCCAAAATGTGTCTGAAAAGTTGTTCCAGGCAACGAAGCGTTGTCGCAGGTCATCCAAAGAAAAAGCGTGGAGTAGGAGCGCCACACGCAGGCTGTTCTTGGTCCCGCACGCACCAAACCTCCCCGATTGTGAAAGCCCGCGGCGCCTGCTGTCCTCCCTGCCATCAGCCTGGCTTGGTTGCAATTACGCAGGTCTGCTTGGACCGCTGCCTCCAGTGCATCACGCCGCGGATGCTGGGTTCCACAGCTGTTTGCTGGGTAGCGTCGCTGTACCGCTGCCACGCATATCGCGAGGACAACAACCAGACAGCGAGCGTGGAGCACGTCGTGCCCTTGCCCGCACGGGAAACGCACCGCCCGATGCCCGAGTTGGAGCGTCGCACGGCAAACCCCGCACGCCAGATCTCCCCGGGTGTCGCCCAGGAAGGCGCGGGGGCGCGCCTCTTTCCAGGAGCCCCTCGCCGGCGCACTGGGATCTCCTCCGGCTGGTGACTTCCTGTTAAGTGGGGTAGGTCCGCTGCCGATCTTTAAGGCCTCTCTCTACCCACGCCTTTGGCTCTCCCCTCTGCCTTCTCCCCGCCCTGCACCACCTGTTCGCGTCCATCCCTTCAGGTTCTGTTTCTCCACCACCCTTGTTAACCCTCTCCCTCTACGGCCATGCACGAAGTGGGTACACCCCCCCCTCTCCTAGGCTCACTCATGCACGCTGCACCCTCCCCCCCCCTCTCCTCGGTCTGCCGACGAGCGTGTGGCATGCCACCCCCCGGGCCTGGGTTTTTTCCCCCCTGGCTTGTGTCGCCCTCTCTTCCGGCACTGGCTGCTCGCGACCCCCCACCAGATCTTCTCGACCCGCCGTACCTACCCCATGCCACCGAACCGGTCCTTCCCCTCGCTCACCGATAGACGTAGATGTTGCCACCACGGGTGTTGCCAAGGCGGCGACAGGCTTAATCTTGGGTTGGGCGCGGTTGGGACTGTCTCACCGACGTGATCCGTCTTACGAGATCGGTTCTTGGAAGGATGCAGTTCACCCTTCATGCGACTCGCCGAACACGTCACGGCGCTTCGTGCTTTGGTGCAAGCGAATGTCTGCCTGTGGTTGGTGAAAACCCGACGCGCTCCGTCCCGGCATAGTAGGGACACGAGGGTCTATAGTCATGCGACTACGGCCATGCACAATACACCCCGTCCCCCTGCATTATGGTGGCTGGCTCCCTGTAGCAGCCGGAGACGCGCTTCTCTGCTCAGGCGGTCTTCTTACTGCCGGATTGTAATCCAACACCACCCCCGTTCCTCTCGGTTGAGCCGCCACCTCCACATGAAAACGAAAACGAGGCAGCGAGGCAGCGCGCGCACCCTCCTCCAGCGCGCTTTGAATCCCAAGCGTTTTAGCTTAGTCAGGTGTTTCCCCTGCTCGGTGCCGAGGTCCACCAAGCGCTCCTGGGGGCGAGGTCGACTGGCAGAGCGCCTCCGATTCAGCAGTTGAAGCAGTACTCCCCGTGGTTCCCGTCCCCCGTCTATCTCCGCAATCGCTGGTCGCCAAAGCGCGGCCAAGCTGCCGCCGTTCACTCGATACACCACTCCCCGGCCGCAGTGCACTCGACACACCACCTCATCTGCCTGGTTGGCGAATACCCGACGAGCTCCGTCCCGCCATTGTAGGGATGTGGGGGTCTATGGTGTTGAAGAATATTGCCACGCACATGACAAACGAGCGTCGGGATGCGTGGGTCTGTATGGTACCAAGACTGTGGTCACGCATGGCAACGGGTTGTTGCTGTCCGTATACCAACTCATCATCTTCCGTAGTCAAGTTCGACGTGGTCACGGGACGGGCTCGAGTCACTCCGTGGTGTGGAAGGCACCCTCCGAAAAACAACAAAACAGACCAAAAGTGGTGCTCGTACAGGCATCGTACCAGGTATCATACCTGAAGCAAGTCGTGTACCAACCCAAAAATAAACTTGAAGTCGGAAGTCAGCATACTTGCGTGGTCAGGCCCATGCTGGTACATGTGTTGTAAAGGCTTGCAACTGAAACAAAGTACACCCCATACCGTCAAGGGAATCCAAGGATAAGACAGTATAGAAGGAGAGAAAGAAAAAAAGAAAAACGAGAAGAAATACAACCCCCGCCCCAGCCACTCGTCCATCACGCAAGACGGCCGCTCTACTTCGTAGCGCCGTCATATCGCAGGTGGATCCTCGACAGTAGAGTAACACTATTTCACGCACGTCAGCTGTGAGTTGGACCCTTCGAGTGATTCGATACTCAACTGCGCGAGCTGCGCGATACGGCAGCCGCTACGTTTTTACACACGCATGAATTCCTCTTTTGAGGATACGAGGTCAGCAATTCCCCCGGATTTTGCAATGGTCATTCAATAGGGTAATTTTGGTAGGGCGATTTCGGCGGTACTTCTGACAGGTCGAACGTTCTCTGATGGGGCGGCTCTGTCCGTTCTCTTATGGCCATCCAAAAAAATCGGCCGTCTCCCCCATCGGAACCCCCCCTCCCTTTCCCCCTCCGTGCGTCTTTAAATAGCGCATTTGGTGTGAACGAGCCAACCGGACAAAGCGCACTCTGCGACGGTCCCGTCATTTTTCTCTCCGCAGCCCCTCCCCCGTGCGGCGCTTGAAAAGTTCCTGTCCCAAAATACTCCAAAACTACCGCAAAAATTCCACAGAATCCGTGACCGCCGAGTGATCGATCCACTCCATTATCCTCGGCAGATCCTCTTCTCCTCTCTCTCTCCCTTGCACCCCGCAGTAATTACCTATCCCCCCTCCCTCGGTGGACACTTGAGAGTAGAGCCCACATAGTGGGAGATATGTGGACAGTGCGCGAGGAGGAACGCGCGGAAAATGTCAAGAGGAAGATGTGAGGAAAGTAGACGGATGTGGGTAGGCAGGGAGGAGTTTGGTTTAGTCTAGATCGTTTTAGCGAGGAAAAAACGGTCGCTATCCTGAAGGAGACAGATGGCGACTTCAAACGGGGCAAGAGGGGAAGGAGACACAAGACAAACACGTAACAAGCACTAAATGTGACACTACCAAGGAAGAAAACCTACGGCGAGCACGTTACTGTTTGGGGAGGGTCGTCGTCTCCGTCAGGAGCAGGAACGGTGTCCCGTCTCGCGATTGAAAGGGATGCAATCACATGCGTGGTCCATGGTCAACATTGACTAAAAAGAAAGCAACACATTATCAGTTTGCCGTCCGCCCCCCCGCCGCCCCGCCCCCCCGTCCGCCCCCCCCCCCCCCCGCCCCCCCCCGGGTGGAGTGGTGGACCTCTTGCAGAGGCGGCGCGTAGCTGCGTCGACCCTGCCCCCGGTGTGGCTTTCTCCCCCATCAGATGCATGTGGCTTGTGTTATCGTAGAGGGTACTGTACCCCTTTTTGGCGGGGTACTGTACCTCTTTCTGGCGAATGAGTCATCCTACGACAGGGGATGAGCTCCTCACGTGTGGAACTAGCTTCCCATCGTTTATCATAGAATGATATTTTGACGGGAAATCGTGCTACGATATATAGAGATGGTATACCGTTTTTTGGCTGAAATGGTTTCCCAAATGAGGGGGCTTCCTTAACCCAAAACCGCCGGAAATCGGCCATTTTTTTTTTGTTGCATGATATTCTCGTTTCATACCTAGGTCATTTCATGCGATTTTTTCATCCGGTATATTATAGCAGAGTGTTTTGATTTTCTTTTTTCCTTCTCCAAATCACTTTTTAGGGTGGAGGCGTCTTAACTCCGAAAGTGAGGGGACCTCAGAAAAAAAATGGGTGCACCGCGCCGTGTTATCGTAGCGCGCGTCCGGGAACAGTTGTTCTCAGGACAAACGCACACATATAATATGTTGATCCGGGTTAGAGCACAAACCAAACGAACGCCTTCGAAGGCCTGTTTAGCCTTCGAAGGCATGATTAGCCTTCGAAGGCATGTTTAGGTCGGGTGAGAGGTATGTGAGCTCCTCAGAGTGAGGCAGTCAGAAGCTTCTGCGCTTTACCCCTATTTACTAGCGTGGGATGACTCTTCAACAGACTGCATTTAACGCCGAAAAGCGTCGATACCGCTCGACTTGTTCCACGGAAGCCTCCCTCGCCCCCCCCCCCCCCCCCCCCTTCCCCCCGCCCCCCCCTCCCCCCTCCCCCCCCCCTCCCCCCTCCCCGCCTCCCCCCCCTCCCCCCCCCTCCTCCCCCCCTCCCCCCCCCTCCCCCCCCCCCTCCTCCCCCCCCCCCCCTTCCCCCCCCCCTTCCCCCCCCCCTTCCCCCCCACCTCCCCCCCCCCCTTCCCCCCCCCCCCCTCCCCCCCCCAATAAAATATACGAAGGCTTTTTTCTTAACGGAACCCTTCTTCGTGTCGATCAGCCATGAAACGTTCGTGTTAAAGAAAACCGCTGTTTTTTTTTTTGGGGGGGGAGGGGGCTATCGTAGAATCTGTCCCCTCGTAGTCACTTTACGAACAGAAAGAAACAGACATACTTCGTATAATTTTATGAATCATCTTGTTTTTACCTGTGCAGATTTCTCCGACCCTGGTACTGTATGTGCATGATACACAGTAGTTATAACGTTCTTCGGAACGGCCAGACGCGATGAACTTTGGGTTTACAACCTCAGACCTTCTATTAGATACGAAGTATGTACGCGGGCCGAGATATTGCATATGTGCGCTCCTTTTTCGTTTCTGCGTCCGCCCGTGGCGTGGACGGACGTCGTCCCGCGTTTCCTTGCGCTATGTGGTCCCCACCCCCCCCATTCCCTCCAGTCACGCACAAGGTGCCGAAGTCTGCCTCAAAAGTGGCCCCTGGTAGGATGAAGCTAGCCCTTCCTTCGACTCGCCGAACAACTCACGGCGCTTCGTTCTTGGTGCACGCGATGCCTGCCTGGTCGGTGGAAACCCGACGTGCTCCGTCCCGGCATAGTAGGGATGCGAGGGTCAAATAGCTATGGCCATACGACTACGACCACGCATGAAATGAGTACCCCTCGCCCCTCTCCTTGCCTCGATGGGGATGTCTGGCCAATGGTCAAACGACCAAGGCAATAAAAAAACAAATACGACCCCCCCTCCCCCCCGTCCCCTGCTCCTGCTGCGGTGTGCGCGCGGGCCGAGATGTTGCGTTCGGTCCATTTTCGTTTCTGCCCCATACACAGTTTGGACGGGATTCAGCCCGCATTTCCTTGCACTACGTAGCCGCCTTCCCCCCCTACGCCCGTGCCATTGGACCACTAAACAAGAGATATGAATACCAACAACTCAACAAGGTCTTATTTTACGGAGATTCATTGCTAACAGGGGCCATTTAATGCCTATGGGGGGTCATAACTCTGCCAATTCTTTGTCGATGACGGTAAACGATAGCTTCGGGTTGTTCGCATAGTCTAGGCCTTGCGGTCACGGAGCAAAAATGAAGAAAAAAAAAAAAAAAAAAAATGATATGTTCTGGCCGAGATATTGCGAAAATTATGAGAAATTTCTCCTGTAAACTTCTTTGCAACACGAGATGATAATGAGGCATTCACCCCTGTTAACGGTGGATCTCCGTGATAGTAGCCAATTCATACCTGTGTGGGACGGGACGGTAGTCCCTTCGCGGGTGTTCTCTTTGTCAATGAGTCGTCCTACGGCAGCCCCCCCCCCATCTTTTCTTCAAAAAAAAATCGCAAATTTTGAAACGAGCTCCCAGCTGTATCTCCTCAAATACGGTGCCCGTTGCCGCCCCGATGTCATCGTTCGATGATAGACGTTTGCACGCAAGCAGAAAAAAAAATGTTTCGAGGATGTTTTTTTTTTCATAGCACCCTTCCTCCTGTCTCGCAGCCATGAAACGTTCGTTAAACGAAATCGCAGGTTTTCGGGGGGGTTATCGTAGAACCAGTCCGGATGGAGGTGTTAGTGTGGAGATACACCGCGAGGTGGTGGGTTATGTGCGCAACCGCACGCTCGAGGGTCAACAAACAAGAAACACCTCAGAGTCTGCCTCGAGGAGCCAGGATGATCTTGAACGATTATTACAGTGATAAGGAGGCGTTACGATCTAGAGAATAGGGACACTGGTATCCACACCTGGTACTATTCATGTTCATGTTAGTATTGAACACTTCACGGCATTCATTAGTTCTGGCGTGTTAAGAGGGAGAGGATATATATATGAGGTGATAGTTCTTATGATACATACCGTAGTAGTAGTTTTTTTTTTTCAGAGTGGGGGGGGGGGGGGGTTCGCTTGGTTTTCTTGAACTTTTTTTTGTTTTGGGAAACTTATTCATGCCCGCACATTTTTGGATGGCACGACATGATAATAATCACAATAAGGAAACGCTTTTGGCCACTGAAACGTATGTACGAATGTCAGCCTTTTTCGTTATCTTTCGAGGCGAAACGGGCGGGAAAATGACGAGAATCAATCCCAAAATGACCAAAACGACAAAAAAACGGCGGCGTATGTAGCTTTTGCACAGCTAGTATGTAGCGCCTGTATCAATACAGTTTTGACACCGAGCGTATGTACGAATGTCAGCGTTTTTCGTTATCTTTCGAGGCGAAACGGGCGGGAAAAAAAAAAGACGAGAATCGATTCCAAAAATGACGAGAGACGTGTGCTACGATATATATAGGGATACAGCGCACTCTTTTTTAGCTGTTTTGTCTCTCTGAGCGGCCGAGGCTCCTTAACGCAATTACAACTGGAAACCCGTTTTTGGGCACAAATTACTTAAAATTGGTATAGGGAGGGGTTTTGGGGGGGGGCTCTAAAGGAGGTGGACCTGTCAATAAAATCGTTGGAATCATGTCGTCTTGCCTCGCGGTACTGCTGTACGACGAGAGTGATCAGAATTTTTGTGTGTGTGGTGTGTGTTTACCTATGAGCTAGACCATGTGGGTTGCCCCGTTCAGTTTTGCTCAAGATAGCAAACTCTTGCCTCAGAGAGAGACAAGGCAAACATGGGAAAAAAAACACACTCACTCGAAAAATTGGTTAGGAGCCTCGGAAACCAAAAAAAGGTACCTCAGGACTCCACCCAAGCGGCGTAGCAGAAACTTCCTGAGCTCTCCGAACACAAGGAGCTCGATGGATTTCTCACTCGAAAAAAAAGAAACCTCACTCTAAAGGGGCTAGGAGCCTCGGAAACCAGAAAAAAAAAGTACACCTCAGGACTCCACCCAAGTGACGCAGCAGAAATTTCCTGAGCGTGGGCTTTCCGAACATAATAAGGAGCTCAATGGATTTGTCGCCCGAAAAGAGAAACCTCACTCTAAAGTTGGTTGGGAGCCTCGGAAACCAAAAAAAGGTACACCTCAGGACTCCACCCAAGCGGCGCAGCAGAAATTTCCTGAGCTTTCTCCGAACATAATAAGGAGCTCAATGGATTTTTCACTCGAAAAAAAGAAACCTCCCTCTAAAGTTGGTTAGGAGCCTCGGAAACCAGAAAAAGGTAAACCTCAGGACTCCACCCACGGGACGCAGCAGAAATTTCCTGAGTGTGGGCGCTCCGAACATAATAAGGAGCTCAATGGATTTCTCACCCGAAAAAAAAATACTCACTCTAAAGTTGGTTAGGAGCCTCGGAAACCAAAAAAAGGTACACCTCAAAGGATTCCACCCAAGCGGCGCAGCAGAAATTTCCTGAGCGCTCTCCGAAAATAATAAGGAGCTCAATGGATTTCCCACCCCAAAAAAGAACTCACTCTAAAGTGGTTAGGAGCCTCGGGAACCAAAAAAAGGTACACCTCACGACTCTACCCAAGGGGCGCAAGCAAAAATTTCCTGAGTGTGGGCTCTCCGAACATAAGGAGCTCGATGGATTTCTCACCCGCGAATAGATGACTTCGAAGGCGTTTTCGCTTGCAAAACCCGACGACCCCAACGATTCTATGCCTTAGAAGGGCCCTGAAAATAAAATAAAAATAAAACAAAACAAGAAAAAGCGAAATTCATTCCTGACTAGCTAACCGCCGGGTGGTAGTTCCACACACTCGCTTGAGGATAATAACGTTTTTGGCTCGAAAAATTGCAATTTCCTACCGCACTATATATAGAGAGGGATGATTCGAGCGAGGAGTGTGCATTCGGTTGCACGGATATAGTGTAACGCCCTGCTGCCTGTATCGTCGGGTGGACATGCCTACCCATCCGCGTGTGAAAACCGGCGGCTTGCGCTGCTGGAGCGGTGTGTAGTAACGGTGGTAACCGCCGGTAGCGACAGCTTGCGCTCTCGGCTACTACCATGGGCGAACTGAAGAAAGGATATGACACGTGCTATGGTATTGTCCTAGGCGCTGTGTCTGTGACAGTCCCTAGTATATTATTGCATACGCCACCTCGCGTTGGATTTTGCACGTACGTTTGAGTTAAGTCGACACGCAACATGCATGCAAGTGTACGTGGAAGTGCGGTGAGCTCAAGTTATTGAGTTTTTTTTTTCGCCCGCATCTAGGTGCCGGAGGATAATAAAATAGTGAAATTAGAGTGTCAACACAGGGGCTTGCTTGCTGCTGCCTAAAACACACGAATATACATATATCAAAGGTTTTCCGAACTTTTCGAGAGGCAGATCGAGGGGGCAAATGGTAAGAATCAATCCCCAACCGCCGACAAATGGCGGCATGTGTGCGTATATTACGTGGTATATATCGATATAGCACCGGCAACATAAACCGCCAAACGACGAAGACGATCGTGAGTTGGGTGCAGATGAAGCCCGACTGAATAAATAACAGTTTACGTGGTGACTCTACTATGTCAAGTAAGTGCGTTATAGCAATTGGAAAACATGTTGCAGGTTCGACAGGAGGAGGAGCAGGTTATGTCGACATTATCGTCGAACTATAATCTAACTATATAGTATACATAAAAGTATGACTACGGGTACGTACTGGTAAAAAACACATCGGTATTTTCTGCCTGATGAAACGAGCACATGTTGTGTCGATACCAACTGCCGTGTGCAGATATACGCAAGACATGAGCTACCCCTCCGCCCGCCCCCCCTCCGCCCCCCCCCCGCCCCCCCCCCCCCTCCCCTTGCGCTGCTGTTGTTGCTGCTGCGCTGCTGGGTGGGGTTGGCGATAGTTGGCAACGACGCAGTGAAAAAACGCCTCTCACTACGTGAGCTAGACAAACAAACCAATAGGTTCCGTCTTTTTTCTCGTATTTTTTTTCTTCATTTTTCGGTGATATCCGAGAGGGTGGTCGAGTTAGATAATGTTGTGCCGGTTGGAGAAGCCTGACTCCGCGCAAGGAGGGTGATATCACGTCGTGTGCGTATACGGCAAGGGACCCACGTGGCACTTACATAGTGCATCCCCCATTACTGTCTGAGGATGTGGCCACGTGGCCACATCAGAAAGCAAATTAGTGTGTTCGAAGCTGTCATTCGATTTGCTAGAAAGTACGCGCAAGGTGCCGGAGTCCGCCTGACAAGTGGTTCTTAGTTAAGATGAAGCTCATTACCGGTCATGCGACCCGCCGAACACATCACGGCGCTTTGCGTTTGGTGCACGTGATGTCTGCCTGCTCGGTGATAACCCGACGTGCCCCGTCCTGCCATTGTGGGGTTGCGAGGGTCTATACCATATGGCCATATGACTACGGCTATGCATGAAATGAGCCCCATCCCCTCCCCCCCCCCTCCCCCCTCTCCGCGCTCCTCACCGCCTTCCTCCCCTCCCCTCTCCCCTTTTCCCCCGCCCCCCACCCCCCACTGTCCTCCCATCTCCCCCCTCTCTCCTCCCACTTCTCCCCCCTCCCCCCCCCCCTTGCCCCCTTCCCCCCCCCCTTCCCCTCCCCCCCCTTCTCCCCCTCCCCTCCCCCCCGCCCTCCCCCCCCTCCCCCTTCTCCATTCTCCCCCCCCCCCTCCCCCCCCTCTCCCCTCCCCCCTCTCTCCCCTCCCCCCCTTTCTCCTCCCCCCGCTCTCCCCCCCTCCCCTTCCCCCCCCCCTCCCCCCCCCCCCTCCTCTCCCCTCCCCTCTCCCATCCTCCCCTCCCCCCCCCCCCCCGCACCGTCCTCCCACCCCCCCCTTCTCTCCTCCTCCTCCTGCCCCCTCCTCCCCCCTCCTCCCCCCTCCTCCCCCCCCTCGTCCCCCCCTCTTCCCCCCCTCCCCTCCACCTCGCCCCCCTTCGCTCCCCTCCCCCCCCCCCTTCCCCCCCCTCCCCCTCCCCTCCCTCCCCCCTCCCCCCTCTCCCCCCTCCCCCCGTGAACCCCCTCCCCCTCCCCCCCCCGTGAACCCCCTCCCCCCCCCCCCCCCCGTTCCCCTGCCCCCGCTCTCCCCCCCCCCCGCCAGCGCCCTCCCCCCCCTCCCCCCTGCTGGGATATCTGAAACACCCGAATGGCTTGTACAAAAACAACTTGCGAAGGCACTAAAATACTCTAGGGAATAGAGTGAATAGAGTGAATAGAGTGAATAGAGTGAATAGAGTGATAGCGAATGAGAAAAAGTGCGCGGTACGGCGTAGTTGTGTGTGACCTAAATAAGAAGAACACGGTATCACTCCAATGGAAGTGCCCAGGGGAGAAGACGAAATACTGTACCGATCGTCGACCAACATTCATATCTTGGCGTAGATCATCTCAAAGGACAGCGCCTGGGACGCATACATAGCAAAAGCAACCATAGGAAAGGGTTAAAGCACAACACGTACACAATCATGCAAGATGGATACGATCCTCACAGAGCCGCATCTCAGACACGCTAGGATTTTAAAAGGAGATGTATATGGTGGTGAATGTGATTGTACCATTTGAAGCTAGAACATGCAGGTGAAGCACGGGAAGGGAACACAAAGAAAGTTCGTGCTAGAATTTTAAAAGGAGATGTATGTGGTGGTGAATGTGATTGTACCATTTGAAGCTAGAACATGCAGGTGAAGCACGGGAAGGGAACACAAAGAAAGTTCGTGAAACAGCTGGAAACAGAGCACAGATGAGACCGCAGGGGCTCGCCCCAACAAGGATGCTCTAAAATGTACGACGAGAAATACCGTACCAAAAAAAAAGAGAAAAACTGGGGAATGAATGTACATACCCATTTAAATCAAACAGAGACGTCGCAAAATTAGAAATGTGACAACATGTAAAGCAATGAACACGCCAAGAAAGAGGTTGCCAGCAATAATAATAGCTGATCGGGCTGTATGGGAGGACGCGACAAGAGGGCGAGCCGGAGCAAGGTGGGATAGCGTGTAGTCGACCAATGATGGAAGGACCCACAGGAGGAAATCAAGAAGAGATACTGAAGTCGCCCCCCGGTGGTCTTCTAGTGTTCGTACCCTCGAATACTACTAGAGCGCTGTGGGTCCTTGGGTTCGATTCCCACCGCGCGTGGTGAGATTTTGAAGTTTTTTTGCTCCAAAACAAAAGAAAAGGATCAGCTGTGTTGAGATCGCCTAGCAGCATGGTCAGGCCCAATTCGACGCGAGTTGACGAGGAGGGAAGAGAATGCTGAATTATTCTCGCGATAAAAACGAAGGCAACACGCATAGACTATACCGTAGTGTGGGGAGAGGGGAAGGAGGGCCCGCTATGATGCGACCCCGGGTCTGAGGTACTGCTACTGAGAGGGAGTACGAGAGTATATGTTGCACGAGGACAATAAGTGGGATATGAAGGAAAAAAAAGAAAGGATAGTAGATAAAAAAACAGAGAGAAGTTCGGGCGATATAAGACCAAAATAAGATATAAATAAAGGATGGTAAAAAAAAATAGAGAAGTTCGGGCGATATAAGACAAAAATATGTAAAATAAAGGATCTAGCAAATAAAAAAAAATGGAGAAGTTCGGGCGATATAAGACAAAATAAGTAAAATAAAGGACATGAGTACTTGTAAGGCATAACGTTTAGAAATATACGCGGGGGGGGGAGGCGGGGGGGGGGGTAACAGAAGAGATAGGAATTTTAAAGAGTATCTTTGCACGGCCCAATGGACTACGCGAAGACGCTGAAACAGGCATTTGTTGTAGGGGGCCTGGACCTGCCAGAAACAAGAGATTTCAAGAGGAGGTATACTTCGAAGTACCAGCAGTCGGGTGGAGAAGGAACAAGGCGCACAGAGAGCTGCCCTCTTCTGGCAACGCAGACGAGAGTAGAGAACCCGCACGTACCTTGGGAGAATGTGAACGGGAGAGACAAGGAAGATAGGCGGATCATGTGACATGGAGAAAAATTGTTGGTCCATTGTTGTAGCCCGTCAGAAGCTATCGCCAACACCTCCGGACTTTGGCCTCGGCGGGCACCCCCGTGCGCCCGAAAAACAAGCCTAAATCAACCCTTCGGGAGCTTCTTAAAATACGTCTTGATTATGTAGCATAGGGCAAAATTGACGAACAGAACTGACGATTGCAGCGTCTCCGTCGCACGAAGCAAACCAGAGACCGCTATAGATTAGCTGACGACGATTTTGCTGTCGAGCTCCAACGCAAGGGCCGTGTGAGGCGCGCTCATAGCCTGTGCTGCTGCCGGGTGCTGCAAGCTCTCGCACCACGGCAAGGACGCGCTACTAACTTCTTGTTTTGTCGCTGTACATGGGGCCCAAGAGGGCTTACGAAAAAACGATACATCGATATATACTCTCGAGTGGGAATCAAAACGGTGGGGCCGCAGACGGCCAAAAGGAGGAACGATGAGACAAGATATGCCTAAAAAAAAAAAGATTTAAATCTAATATGTCCATACGGAAGAAATGTACTTAGCGCCCCCCGAAAGTTGGAGAGTTGTCTCCATTACGAGTAGGAAAGAAACAAACGAGGTACGTCCCTCGCCTGCTGAGAGGTTGGGGACGGTTGGCAACGACGCTGTGAAACACGCCTCTCACACACTCTCTACGAGAACCTAGACCATATCGAAACCCTGCTGGTACCGGTTTTTCTTTTCTTGTTTTTATGTTTGGCGGTATAGCCGAGATGGTGGTCAAGCTAGATCGTTTTATGCGGACGAGGAAAGCTTAGCTGTTACGCGCAAGGGGGGTGGGGTGCTGTCACGTAGTGCGCATGCGAAGTATGGTGCAAAGGCACCCACGAGGCAGTTACATAGTATCCGCCCCATTGCTCTCCTCACACCAGAAAACGATTAGATATAGGTCGAGACAGTCATCCGATATGCAAGAAAGTACGCACAAGTCGCCGAAGTCCGCCGGACAATCGATTCTTAGTAGGATATTTGCAGCCTACCCGTCAAATGCGACCCGCAGAACATCTCACGGCGCTTCGCGCTTGGTGCACGCGATGTCTGCCTGGTCGGTGAAAAGCCTACGTGCTCCGTCCCGGTACTGTAGGGAGGCATTGCATGGACGTGAGGGTCAATGGTCTCAAGACTAAGGCTAGATGCGTGAAATTACTTCCCCTCCCCCCCCCGTTCCCCTGTTCCCCCCTCCCCCCTCCCTCTCTCCCCCCCTTCCCCCCTTCCCCCCCTCCCCTACGTTCCCTCCCCTCTTCTCTCCTCCCCCCCCCCCCTCCTCCCTCCCCCCCACCCTTTCCCCCCTCCCCCCCTACCCCCTTCCCCCTCTCACCCTTCCGCCCTCCCCCCTCCCCACCTCCCCCCTTCCCCCCTCTCACCCTTGCGCCCTCCCCCCTTCCCCCCTCCCCCCTTCCCCCCTCCCACCCCCCACCCCAAAATCATTTTCGGTTGCACCGCCTTGGAATCGTTTTTTTTCGCTGACCGCCAACAACAAAAAAAACTGGATCAGTTTTGAATGAAGGTTCAGAACCACTCGCGCGAATGGCCTACACTATTAATATGTGAGCATGAGAGTACCTGAGAGATCTCCCCCCCCCCCCCTCCCACCCCTATCGCTAGCAACAAATCCCCCCCCCCCCCCCCCCCCCCCGCGCGAGCAACAAGCAACATATGAGTACGCCCCCTCCCCTCTACCGCAAGCAGAAAATGAGTACGCCCCCTCCCCCCCCCCCCCCCCCCCGCCACCCCATACCGAGGGCAACAAAGGAGTACACGCCCCGGCACGTGCTACACCGTGGAGAGATGCACCAATTATTTCCTAACGCTCTTGACTCGGGGGGGTCTATGTGTACCCCACCCGCCCAAACCAGACACGTGATTTTAATGCGATAGAGGGGTAGCGCTTGTTTTTTTGTGGCAAAAAAACGTTCTTCCTTAGCCCAAAATCGTCGGGTTTTTTTTCATAATTTTTCGCATTTTTGTTGTTGTTGTTGTTGTTGTTTTTCCTGGGGGGGCGGGGGGCGGGGGAGTGGGGGTACAACTCGTGCTACGATAGCTGAGAGGTATACCTTTTTTTTGGAATTTTTTTTTCTGGATGACGGGGTGAGCTCCTTAACCCAAAATTGTCGGAAAAAAAATAAATAATAGACTTTTTTTTTTTTCGAGTGATATATTCTGGTCGTGTACCGAGGCCATGGGATGTTTTATCTGGTATACATGTAGCAGCGCTGTTTATTTTTCTCCAAAATCAGTTTTTAAGTTAAGCAGGACGTGTCTTAACCTCCGGGAGTGAGGGGGACATCAGAAAAAAAAAATGGTGCACACCTCTATCGTGTAGAGCACGCATCGTACCTCGCTCCATGGGGTTGCACTAACTTTTCTTTTTTTATCAAAATCAGTTTTTGGGCGGGGGTGGGGGTGGGGGTGGGGTGGGGGTGCGCTCAGTTTGTGCACATGGCCGTAGTCGTATGGCCATAGACCCTCGCATCCCTGCTATTTTACTTTTGATTTTTTCTCACACTTTTACTTTCCAGCTTCTGGACAAGCCGTGGTCACAGGTGTCGTCCCTTCTCCCCCCCGGTTCTTGCCTTCAATTTTTATCGCGCATAGGGTTCAGCAATCCCACTGCTCGTCGATTTTTCATCGAGTGTTGCTAGCTCACGCTCTCGCGCTTTCCGCAAGTCAATTTGTGCACAAGAAAAAGTCCCAACGAATTTATACGAGTGTGCGCTCGGCGGGGCTCGAACTCACGAAACTGACCTATATCAGGCTCGAGAACAACGTGATACGCCACCGGCGCGACCGGCTATATGCCGGGACGGAGCACGTCGGGTTTTCACCAACCAGGCAGACATTCGCTTGCACCAAGCGCGAAGCGCCGTGAGGTGTTCGGCGAGTCGCATGAGGGGTGAACTGCATCCTTTCAAGAGAAAACCGCTCGTAAGACGGACTTCGGCACCTTGCGCCTACTTTCTTGCTTATGGCTGACAGCGTCAATGAGTTATACTTTGTTTTCTGGTGTGGCCACTCCAGAGACAGCAATGGGTATTACTATGTAACTGCCTCGTGGGTACCTTACCATATTCAAACCACGCGTGATGCAATCATTCCCCTTGTGCGGCGTTAGGGTTCTCCACACCCCGCACAATATGACCCACCGCTGCATCTCGATAACCCATCACACGGTGACCGCCAAAAAAAAAAGAACACGGTACACTCTGGATGCCTAGCTCACGCAGTGATTGGCATGTTTCACAGCGTCGTTGCCAACCAACGCCAACCCCAATTATACATACAATACGCTATACATAATAAAGCGTTTCACAGCGTCGGTGCCAACCGACGCCAACTATTATGTATACACATATATACCCTTGCTTAAACGCGCCATCTAATATCGAAATCCGCCAGATTAATAAACACTTTCACGCACTGGATATCACCTCATTATCTTTCTAGAGCCACCCATGCCGCTGCTTCCCCCCCCCCCCTGCCCCGAACGCCCCCTTCTTCCCCACCACCCGCACCATCGCCTAGACCTAGCACCACACGTAAAACAAACCCCTACATCTATGCCACCTAAAGCCCTTCCCTCCCCCCACCCCCACCCCTCCCCCGCCCCGCCCCCCCGCCCCCACCCCCCACCTCTCCACCCCCCCACCCCATCCGACCCCCACTCCCTCGAACACTCCGCCCTCTACCCACTGATTGTACGACTTATCCCAGGATATACATGATAAACTGATGCATTCTTTCCAAAACCGTCACACTTATCCCCTTAAAAGAATGTATAGTTTCCACGCACAGATTGAGCTGCCCCACCCGCCCCCCCCCCGCCCCAACCCCCCCCCCCTATGATAAACTGGAGTGCATTCTTTTTTTCTTTTTTTTCCCCAAAACCGTCAGATTTATCCCCTTAAAGGATTTATAGCTTCCACGCACAAATTTCCCGCCCGTCCGCCCCCCCCCCAGTCCCCCCCTCCCCCCTTCCGCCCCCCTCCAACCCCGCTCGCTTTTGATCAAAACCAGACCCCCACGTCCTTCAAAATTCCGCCCTCCCCTCACCGGTTATTCGACTTACAGGATTCACTTGATAAACAGATACATTTCCTTCCACAGCGGTCAGATTTTGTCCCCCTCAGAAACGGGTGTTATAGTTTACGCGCACAGACTGACTAACATCACCCTGTTGACCCTGATAGCTACACTGTAATTGCAAGGGGAGTCGCCGACCTACATCCTTAATGAGAACAAACAACCCGTAATACGCGCGATCGGAGTATCACACACAGCTTGCAAAGATGAGTTTCGACAAAATCTTCGATCTTGCAGCTGGAGTGTATTTTCATTTTCTATAATATATATACATATATTTAGGGGGTACAACCCGTAATACGCGCGATCGGAGTATCACACACACAGCTTGCAAAGATGAGTTTCGACAAAATCCTCGATCTCACAGAAGCTGGAGTGTATTATTATTTTTATGATATATTATGGGATCCTTAATGAGGACACACCCAGTAATACGCGCGATTGGAGTATTACACACAGCTCTTGCAAAGATGAGTTTCGACAAAATCCTCGATCTCACAGAAGCTGGAGTGTATTTTTATTTTTATTAAATATTTAGGGGGTTGTGGGGTGGGGGAGTAACAATATCATCAAATCAGGAGCCCCTCAGAAAAAGAAGGGGGCGCACGACGTGTGCTACGATATGTAGAGGTGTACCTTTTTGTGGCGAAAACGGTTTCTGAATGACGGGGCTCCTTCACCCAAAATCGTCGGGAAAAAAATAAATAATGTACGACATTTTTTTTTTTCGCGTTGTGATTCTCGTTCTCTCTATATATACCCTAGAGGAGGTCATGGGAAGCTTCATTCGGTATGTGTCGTGTGGCAGTTTTATTTTTCTCCCTCCAAAATGAAAAAACATTTTTTGGGGACTAAGAAGGGCATGTCTTAGGCTCTGAAAATGAGGGACCGCTCAGAAAAAAAAAAAGTGGTGCATGCAGCTCTGTCGCTGCGCACTTTTTTTTTTTTTGTCATCTTTTTCTTCTGAATTAAATAGCGAGACCCCTCTCTTAAACCAAAATCGTCGGCTGGGAAAAAAAAAAAGCATTTCTTTTTGTGACTGTTGCAGAAAAAATATGATTGTTTTGATTATGCTCTCCCTCGCTGTACATACACCACGGGTTGGTTCATCGGATTGCGGTATCAGTTTGCCCGAATTGTTTCTTGAAAAAATCGCCTCTTCAAGCGAGGAATTCCCAGAAAAAAAATGGTGCTGCACACACTCTCTCTACCGTAATATATATATATATATATATATATATGTCGTGAGCACAATATTATGGTGCGATCACTCGACTTCGTAGTAGGTACTGCTGCTGCTTCATGGAAGGATATTTAATTTACATCGGAACGGCAGCTACGTTATCTTGCTCAAACGCCCCACCTAACATCGAAATCTGCCAGAGTAATAAACACTTCCACGCACATGATATCACCTCATTATTTTTCTAGAGCCATATATGCCTCTGCTGCAATTCACCCCCCCCTCCCCCCAACGCCCCCTCCTTCCCCACCACCCGCACCGTCGCCTAGACCTAGCACCACGCGTATAGCAAACCCCTACATCTATGCGACCTAAAGATGTTGTTTAAAAACCCTTTCGCCCCCACCCCTCCGCCCCCCCCCCCCCCCCCCCCAACCCCCACCCCCACCCCCACCCCCTTGAACGCTCCGCCCTCTCCTCACTGGCTGTACGAGTTACAGGATAGGATTTATAGTTTCCACGCACAAATTGAGCTGCCCCGCCCGTCCCGCGCCCCCCCCTCTTGATCAAACCCAGGCCCCCACGTCCTTAAAAGCGCCGCCCTCCCCTCATCGGTTATTCGACTTGCAGGATTCACTTGATAAACTGATGCATTTCCTTCCACAGCAGTCAGATTTTGTCCCCCTCAGAAACGGGTTATATAGTTTCCGCGCACAGACTGGCTAACATCACCGTCTTGACCCTGATAGCTACACTGTAGTTGCAAGGGGAGTCGCCGATCTATATCCTTAATGAGGACACACAACCCGTAATACGCGCGATCGGAGTATCACACACAGCTTGCAAAGATGACTTTCGGCAAAATCTTCTATCTCACAGCTGGCGTGTATTTTAATTTTTATAATATACCCTAACCCGGTGTAGCCGTCACCCTAACCCGGTGTAGCGCTATAACCCTAACCCAATGGGTTTCGACAAAATTTTCGATCTCACAGCTGGAGTGTGTTTTAATTTTTATAATATACCCTAACCCGGTGTAGCCCTATAAACCCTAACCCAATGAAACGCAACAACCAACCAACCATTGTATGCAGGTTGAAAACCCCCTCCGTCTCGTGCGCAGTGTGTGTCAACCATTTTCTAACCCGATGAAACGCAACAACCAACCAACCATTGTATGCAGGTTGAAAACCCCCTCCGTCTCGTGCACAGTGTGTGTCAACCATTTTCTAACCCAATGAAACGCAACAACCAACCAACCAACCGTTGTATGTAGGTTGAAAACCCCTTCGTCTCGTACACGGTGTGTGCCAACCATTTTCTCAAATAATAAGTGGTAAGCTCTACGATTACACTTACTGGGGGACTGTCTGCGACTACTGTGAGAAAAGCATCTGGACGCAAGATTTTCCCCTCAAAGGGCTGTTGTTGCAGCAGTCCGTTCAGGAGGTCAGCGCTGTTCCGAACGGGTCGGGTGTACAGGCTACGGATAGAGCGCCTTTTCGTATTGCCTCTGCACACATGGGAAGAGTTTATCAAATGGACCTTTCGTTGTAAACCATGAGGCCATTGAGCTGAACGGTCAGCACCGATTGCTGTTATTATGTGACATCTGACGTGGTTAGCCTATACAATATCTCGTATGGTGTGCCTCTTGAACAAAAAACAAAACAAAAAATCTGCGGTCTGTCCGGCTGTTGTGCTAGCGTGGACGTCAGATTTGCCCAAGGGACTTGCAACCCCTTTTTAGTCAGCACTCTTCCCCCAACGGTCGGGGCTACAGGCTATACATCGCTCTTCCTTTTTCCTCGGAGAGCATCTCACGGACTTTTGGCCGTGAGCCGCCCGAGACCCTCGGGCAAAACGGTCCGTACGCACTCTGTTCGCTCTAAATGGTTACCAGGTAGGCAGGCCGTATATTAACAGTAGTGCGTGTGCGCGTACGTGTGGTGTGTGTCTCTTGAACAAAAAAATCACAATACATAGGACATATATGGGATCCGTCTATAAGTAGTAGTAGTACCTCATATATATTTGACCCAAAGGGTTGGTAGAGATACTGTAGCCTTAGGTCTCCCCGATAATGCGGTCTGAATAAGGCGGTATACCGATATAAGGCGGTCACGACTGGGGAGTTGAACTCATTTCCCAGAATGTATAAGGCGGCTTCCCACTATGAGGCGGTCATATTGCTCTCGCACACCACCGCAATAATACTGTGCTGGTACTAATAAGGCGGTATCCCGATATAAGGCGGTCACGACTGGGGAATTGCACTCATTTCCTGGAATGATTAAGGCGGTTTCCCTTCATAAGGCGGTCATATCGCTCTCGCACACCACCGCAATACTACTGTAATGGTACTGATAAGGCGGTATCCCAATATAAGGCGGTCACGACTGGGGAATTGCACTCATAGCCTGGAATAAATAATTTGGCTTTCCTCTACAAGGCGGTCATGTTGCTCTATAGCACACCACCGCCTTACTCGGGGGACCCCTGCTGTACACCATAACATAGATGCGTGCTTTTTACGATGTAGCTCTTCTAGGTATACCATTTTTTGGCGAATGCATTTTTCTGGATGACGAGGCTCCTTAAGGTCCTATAATCGTCCTAAAATGACAATTATGCCAACTCTTGTTGTCGTTGTGGTATCCCGCCTAGACCCCATTGGGGTGATATGATTAATATGTATAGCAGTTTTTTGTCCCCGTTTATAATAACTGTGACAGCAGGCGTTATCGCCTGCCTGAACGAACGGCTCTGCCTCCCCCCCCCCTCCCTACTGCACACCATGATAGAGATGCGTGCTGTTTATGATATAGCTCTTCTAGAGGTATACCCTTTTTTGGCGAATGTGTGTTCCGGATGACGACGCTCCTCAACCCAAAACCGTGTCGGAAAATGCTCCTTCAACCGAAAATCGTGTCGGAAAATGCCAATTATAATGCCAATTCTTGTTTTCGTTGTGGTATCCCGCCTAGACCCCAATGAATGGGCTGCTATGATTAAATTTTTTTAGTCGTTCTGCGGTAGTACCCCCCCCCCCCCCCCCCAACTTTGCTTGAACGAAATCGCCGGTTTCCAAACCAGCTCCCCGGTCGCATCTCCTGAACTACGGTGTCCCTCGACGCCCCGACGTAATGGATCGATACACCTTTGCGCACAAGAAAATATGTGGATGTACACTTTTTCTTTCAATAGAGTGTCCTCTTCCTTGTGTCGAGCAGCCATGAAGCGTTCGTTCGCTGAAGAAAATCGCTGGTTTTGGTGGGGGGGGGTTATCGTAGAATCAGTCATTTTTCTAGCAGTTTTTTGTCCGGTCCCGTTTATTATAATAGCTAGCAGGCGTTATCGCCTGCCTGAACAAACGGCTCTATGCCCCCCCCCCCTCTTCTGTCAGAAGAAATCCCCCCCCCCCCCCTTCTGTAAGAAGATACCCCCCCCCCCTTCTGTCAGAAGATACCCCCCGCCCCCCTTCTGTCAAAAGATACCCCCCTCCCCCTCCCCTTCTGTCTGAAGATATCCCCCCCCCCCCCCCTTCTTCTGTCAGAAGATATCTCGCCCTCCCCCCCCCCTTCTGTCCGAAGATATCCGTGGGACAGCAAGCGACTAAACACCTGAGAGATAATTGAACATTCAAGCGAAACCCTCGCGTGCGTGACCATCCCTGCATAGCAGCAGCAGTAGTATTAATAGTAGTATTAGTAGTAGTACTAATAGTCGGTCCCCATAGGTCCATATTGCCTACATAGCCGGTCGCTCCCGTTGACGAGGCCCCCTTAACCCATAGAAGTTGTCGGAAATCGACCATTTTTTTTTTTCTTGGCGTGTCGTCGACTGTTGTGTTGTGCGCCTAAGGCCATGGAGTTTTTCATCTCCGGTGGTGTTAGCAGTTTCTATTTTCTTCCAGCAAAATCGGTTTTTGGGCGAGGGACTCATCTCAAGCTCCCAAAATTGAGGATCTCTCGACACAGAAAAAAAAAATGGTGTGCGCGAGCGCTCCTCGATCGCAGCAGCACGCGTCCGGTACACCTGGAAATACTCGTTAGAACCCACGATACATGATATACACACGAAAAAAAAAAACAGGTGGGGGTGTACTGTGTGTTCACGGGTCACTGCGATGACCGTGCACCTGTGGGTCTGGCCCATGATAGGCTTTAATAACTTGAGTCGTGTTCTACGGAAGCCACCCCCTCCCCCCCCCCCCCCCCCCCCGCGCCCCCCGCCAACTTTATTCTACGACATCTCCGGTTTTGAAGAACCAGGGCTCCCGGCCGTATATCTTCTGAAAAATACGCCCCCCCCCTTGCCACCCCGGCCACGAGGTGCCGTTCGATAGTTCTTTGCCAAAAATATTACATTTGAAAGCGCATTTTCATAGCACCCTGCCTCGAGTCGACGAGAGCCATGAAAAGTTCGTTGAAGACAAACGCTTGGTTGAGGGGGAGGGGCTACATCGTAGAACCAGTAAAGTGCCCGGCCGGGTCGGGTCGGGTCGGGTCGGGTAAGTTGGTGGGTGCTCGAAACTTTCCGCGTCGGATCGAGTCCCGGTTTGGTTTTAAGGAGGCTTTCAATTCTCACGCGGGCCGGATCGAAGCAGGTCGTGTCACCTTGATGACCGGATCCAATCTCTCGACCCGCGAAAAGCGATCCGACCCGCGATTACGTCCCTGCAAAAGACGTATTACACCATATATATATATATATTCCCCGGTATTTTCCTATCCATTGCCGGTCGCCCCGGGTCGGTGTGGGCTGGTGGTTACCTTCGAATACCGCACTACTAGCGTTGGTCCTTGATTTCGGTTTTCGAGTCCCACCGTGGCTGTGATATGTGAATTTACTTGCAAACAAAAACGCATAAAAAAAAAGAAGAATCAAAAACTCAACTAACTGCTTAGAGCGCCTATAGCGCAGCGTGGACCAGGTACGATTCGAAGCGAGTCGACGGGGGAAGAAAAGTCAACGCTGTGAATACATTATTCTCGCGATAAAAATAGAGGGGCATGTACGCCGTAGTGGGGAAGAGGGGGGAGGGGAGGGGGCCCGCTATGTGACCCCGGATCTGAGAAAACTACTGGGAGGGAGGGAGGGAGGGAGGGAGGGAGGGGGGGCGAGAGTAGTGCGAGGACAATAAACGGGATGGAGAAAAGCAAAAACAAAAACAAAAAACAAGAACACAATAAAACAGTACTTTTGGTCTCTTTTTGATTACAATTCGACGCGAGTCGACGACCAGGAAAGGGAAGAAAAGGAAACCTCTGGCGAGGGGGAGTCTTCTTCTCGTTAAGTCATCCCCGCACACGGGGTGCGTAGGGGGGGTTTCCACTTTTTGGACCCAGCGTTTCTGGGTCGGAAAAATTGCTCTAAATGCCCTTAAAGTGAGGTGGATGGGACTCTACCGTGGTTAGTCCGATACTGTTCACGAGTGAGTGTGTATGCTTGTTTTAGAGTCGTCCCACGGTAGGGGTTGCACTTTTTTCGCCAAAAAAAGGTATACCCTACGCTGGCCGATTGAGCTCCCCGATTGACAAACTACCGGTTATTAATGATGTAATTTCACGAGAGAACACATACTTCGTTTGGGAATATGGAACACACGGAAGCTTGGTCTCGGGTTGTGCGAACGAATGCCCCTTCGAAGTCATGTAAGTATCGGGTGAGATATTGAGCTCCTCACGTAATAATAGAGCTCCGGGAACTTTCTGCTTCACCTCAACCGTGGGAAGGCTCTTCCACGGATTATAGTTAGTCTGGTATACATTACGAAAACAGAGTCGTCCCACGGTAGGGAGGGGGTTGTACTTTTTGCGCCAAAAAACGGTATACCCTCTATCCGATTTCACAGCTCCTCCTCGAGTGAGGAACTACCGATCAATAGTGTCATGTAATTTCACGAGAGAACATATACTTGTTTTAGGACTAAGGGGCACATGGTAGCTTGGTCTCGGGTTGTGCGAACGAATGCCCCTTCGAGAAGTCATGTAGTATCGGGGGTGAGATCTTGAGCTCCTCATGTATGTAATGGAGCCCAGAAACTTTCTGCGCGCGCACATAAAAAATAACTAAATACACTCCATCCAGCTGTTCGAAGGTTTTGTCGAAACTCATCTTTGCAAGCTGTGTGCGATACTCCGATCGCGCGTATTACGGGTTGTGTGTCCTCGTTAAGGATATAGGTCGGCGACTCCCCTTACAACTGCAGTGTAGCTATCAGGGTCAACAGGGTGATGTTAGGCAGTCTGTGCGCGGAAACTATAAAACCCGTTTTCGAGGGGGACAAGATCTGACACAGCTGTGGAAGGAAATGCATCAGTTTATCAAGTGAATCCTGTAAGTCATATAACCGGTGAGGGGGGGGCGCGGGGGTTTTAAGGGGGGGGGGCGGGGGGTGTACTCAGTTTGCGCATGATCGTAGTCGTATGACCATAGCTTTTAGACCCTCGCATCCCCGCGTGCTAGAACGGAGCACGTCGGGCTTTCACCAACCAGGCAGACATCGCTTGCACCAAGCGCGCGAAGCGCCGGGGGGCGAGGGGGTAGTTCCAACAGTTAGTGGTCGCACCGCCCCGTACGGGACCCCCCCCTACTGCAAAAAAAGGTTCCAAAAGCGGGACAAAAGGGATCTCCCCCCTAAGGGACCCCCCTCGCAAAGAAATGTCCCAAAAGAGTGACAAAAGGGATCCCCCTTAAGGGACCTCCCCCTACTGCAATAAAAGGCCCCAAAAGAGGGACAAAAGAGACAGCCCCCCCTGAGGGACCCCCACCCTGAGGGACCCCCCCCCTACTGCAAAAAAAAGTCCCAAAAGAGGGACAAAAGGGACCCCCCCTAATGGATCCCTCCTACTGTCAAAAAAGTCCCAAAAGATGTCAAAGGGGGATCCCCCCCCTAAGGGACTCCCCCCCCCTACTGCATAAAAAGGCCCCAAAAGAGGGACAAAAGGGACCCCCACCTAAGAGACCCTCCCCCTACTGCAAAAAAAGGCCCCAAAAGAGGGATAAAAGGGACCCTCCCCCCCTGAGAGATCCCCCCCTGCTGCCAAAATAGGTCCCAAAAGAGGGACAAAAGGAACCCCCCCCCTAAGGGACCCCCCCCTACCGCAAAAAAAGTCCCAAAAGAGGGACAAAAGGGACCCCCCCTCCGCGCAGCCTCAATGACCTTCCATCGGATAGTTTAGAGCCCCAAAATCCTTTCCCTATACAAACTTCTTCTCAAAAAGGGTTTCCAACAGTTGTAAAGGCGTTAAGCCAAAAAGTGCAGCTCGCGCCTCTCTCTCTCTGTTGTAGCCCCGCGTCTTGAGAAAACAAATATGTCATAATAAGGAGACGGCCAGGTCTCTCTTCAAGTCAATAGGGAAAAACGTCCAGCGCGCGCGGTCACAGTCAAGGGCGCGTCAAACCGATCGTGTTGCATACACTAAACCCTGGTCGGTTTGGAGTCAGTTATAAACAAGGCACAAATGATTAGAAAAATGCGCCGCCGGTGAAGGCCTCCTGGACGTGCCGTCTCCTGACCCAGCGAGGGTGAAACAATGCTCTTGCTTGTACAGGCTATATAGAAAAAGGATCTGCGATCCCGCCTGTTTTTTCGGGGCGCGCAGCTGGCTAAAAGGGAGAGTGTGTGCACACTGCAGCCCCCTTGCGTAAAATCCGAGATCCAATGGTTGGCTATATATGCGCAGATTGTACCTTACTTGGCCCCACACAGATAGATGGTGCTTTTGTTAGAGATATGCATGGCACACATGTATCCGTTGAGCTTTTAAATCATCCAACAACACACAAGCAGAGCGTCGACTCAAAGCAGAGCTGAGCGCTGACTTTTTTTTTATCGTACTCAGTGTGGTCGTAGTGCCCAAACAGCGCGGAAAGTCCATGGGTTAATCGCACCGTTCCACCAGGCATTTACGAAGAGCTATATATATATATATGTTATCAATCTAGCTAGCCTGTAATCCCTTTCGTTCGGGACGGACAGTGCTCAGTGGCGACTAAAAGGATTGCAACTCCACACTGCATCTTTGCTGGGGGGGAAAGCTTAGACCCCCAGGTCACGTACGCGACCCCAGATGTATAGATGGTGCCTTTCTCTGGTAAAGGCGCACGGCACGGTATTCACTGCACGTTCTGAGAGCAATCAATCATCTTCACAACTACTGCCCCAGAGAGCGCTGATTTTTTTCGGCTCAGTTGTGTGGTCGTAGTGCACAACCGAAGGCCCACACATATGTGATATATATTGACCTATATCCTTAATGAGGACACACAACCCGTAAAGTACGCGCGATCGGGGAGTATCACACACAGCTTGCAACAGATGAGTTTCGACAAAACATTCGATCTCTCACAGCTGGATGGAGGGGTGTAATTTAATTTTTTTATAATATGTTGCAAAGATGAGTTTCGACGAAATCTTCGATCTTTTCACAGCTAGCTGGAGCGTATTTTCATTTTTTATAATATCCCAGGGTACTACACATGTCATGTAACTAACACGGTTTTTCCAGGCGATGCGAAGCGCTAGCCTGAATAATAGTCTCGCCCACTATTTCGGGATGCAGCGTGCGCTGTGGTATGATTATGTGCTGATGAAAAAAAAAGAGGGATGTATCGAGAGCACGACCCTATCTTACTCAGGGAAATCTGGCGTGGCCACACGTGCTTCGCAGCCGCAGACAGACCCCAGAAGATTGTGCGTGCTTTGGTAACCCGGACACACACCATGTATGTATTAATAATTATACTCCGAGTATAGACTGACCACACGTACGCAGCTCGTAACTACCGCGCAGTCTTACCAACGCCGATTTTTTTTAGTTCACTCAGTCAACATATATTATATGGTCCCGTACGGTGCACTGAGAGAGAGTCCGCACATTGATTGGGAGATACACTTCCTCCATCATCCAGGAGAGAGGCAGTACGAAAAGCGCTAGATAGAGCAGCCAGCCCGCGTGATCTCGCCCCCGGGCTAATTCAAGGTATTGACAAATGGTTGCAACTCTTGTGTGCTGGGTCAGATGTGTGTGCGGTATTAATTTTAGTACGTGCCACTTGAAGTACGCGCGACCCTAAAAACTGTGCTACATATATAGTCTATAGACTAGTCTAGACTAGTCTAGTTAAAAAATAAAAATTTACGCACTCTAACTCTCCAGCTGTGAGATCGAAATATATGTTTCGTCGAAACTCATCTTTACAAGTAAGAGTTGTCTGTGCGTGTGATGAAGCTCCGCCGATCGCGCGTATTACTGGGTGTGTGTGCGTGTTCTCGTTAAGGATATAGGTCGGCGAATCGCCTTGGTTCCAACTACACAGCAGTGTAGAGCTGCTTGTACCATGTGCGCACGGAGGGTAATTTTGTAATAGACCCTGGTCACAACCACTGACCTCTGACCACTGAACACACTCTAGAGAGCTCCTCTCTCTCTATTAAAAAAGGAGGAGGCATTCGGCACGGACACACTGACTGGTTATTATGCTGGGTGTACAGACGGGTGTGGGGATATAGATCTCACTCAGTCTAAAGTTAAGAATACCACACGCGCGCTGAACTGATCTTACATAAGTGTCACAGGTATATGGCTGGATCATTTTCGATCATTTTGTAGCTGTACGCACCACACACAGCTGAAAATGATGATACCACAATATATCGCCTATTATTATTAATAGGCAAGCAAGAAAAAGGGCCATGAAAATGACATGCGATCTCGCCTGTCCGGGGGGGGCGGTGCTAACTAATCAGCTTACCGATGACCTGGCTAACATACCAACCAACCAACCAACCAACTAACTAACTAACTAACTAACTGACTGAATACCTGACTAACTGACTAACTGACTAACTGACTAACTGACTAAATGACTAACTGACTAACTGACTAACTGACTAACTAACTAACTGACTAATTGACTGACTAACTAACTAACTAACTAACTAACTAACTAACTAACTGACTGACTGACTAACTAACTAACTGAATAACTGACTGACTGACTAACTAACTAACTAACTAACTAACTAACTAAGACTGATTCTACTATAGACCCCCCGAAAACCAGCGATTTTCTTTAACGAACGAATGTTTCATGGCTGCTCGACACTAGGAAGGATACGATTGAAAACAAAGCATCCATATACTTTCTTGTGTGCAGACGCCTATCGGTCGATGGCGTCGGGGAGGGTGTCGAGGGAGACGCCGTATTGGAGGAGATACGACCGGAGGAAGCTGGTTTTGAAACCGGCGATTTCGTTGTAGAAAAGTTGGGGGGGCTACCGTGGAACGACTCCTAACTAACTAGCTAACTAACTAACTAACTAGCTAACTAACTAACTAACTAACTAACGACTGATTCTACGATAGACCACCCCCCGACACCAGCGATTTTCTTTAACGAACATTCTAGGGCTGCTCGACATAAGGACAAGGATACTATTGAAAGAAAAGTATCCACATATTTTCTTGTGTGCAAAGGTCTATAACGATCGATTACGTCGGGGTGTCGAAAGACACCATGTTGCAGGAGATACGACCGGGGGGAGCTGGTTTATCGAAACCGTTGATTTCGTTAAAGAAAAGCCGGGCGGGCTACCGTAGAAGGACTCTAAACTAACTAACTAACTAAAACTAACCAGACTAGCTAACTAACTAATCAACCAACCAACCAACCAACCAACCAGCCAATTACTATACTACATGCATAAAAGGGTTGAACACCGCCTTCCTCTCGCGTTTGCCTATTCCACACATTGCATCGGGCGGGGGCAGACGGTACGATAAGATAGACGAGCGGACGCATGCTACTACACTACCACACTACTGCGCGTACGCGGTATAGGGAGAGATGCCCCACTTGTTTCTGAGAGGCTCATCACCAGTTCAGAGGATCTCGACGTGTACAATTCTTCCAAAAATTCTATAATCCGATCAACTACCCCCATGGTCTACATAGGTATATATAATGTACAACACATTTAATATTTTTCCAAAAAAAAAAAATTCCAACTTTTTTTTTTAGTTTTTTAGGACCAGCCCCCGTCAGCATTAAACAAAAAAACGGATTTGGCACAGCAGCAGGGGGAAAACGAAAACTTGAGTGCGAGCGCAGCACACTACTCTTAGTCTACCCGAGATCAACAAGCCCATGCATGACCTATGATTCATAGTAAGACACACGAAAAAAACATTTTTGGATATATTATTTCGGAAAAAAAAAAAAAAAATGTGTGACCTAATTTACGACGATTTCGGGTTACAAAAAGAAAAAAAAAAAAAACGGATTTGGGGCCCACACCACAGGGGGAAAAATGAAAACTTGAGTGCAAGCGCAGCGCACACTACTCTTAGTCCACCCGATCAATGTTCACTAACCTCTTTTTCTTGTAGAGGCCCACACAAGAACACACACACACACACACACACGAAATTTTTTTTTTTATTTATATTATTTCAAAAAATGAAATAAATGTGTGACCTAATTTACGACGATATTTCGGGTCAAGAAGCGCCCGTCATTAACAAAGAAAAAAAAAAAGGATTTGGGGGGCCCACCAGGGGGGATCACGCTAGTAAGTGCTAGCACTCTATACCCCTCAGCTATTTTGGGTATGGTAGGGCGTTAACCACTTTTTGGGCATTTCGTTTTGTTAATATTAATAATAATGATAGTAATGGCTCTCCTTGAACTTTTTTTTTACTGGGGGAAGGAGGGGAGGGTGGGGGGGGGGGGGGGGGGGGGGGGGAGGGGGGAAAGGGGCGGGGGGAGGGGGGGGAGGGGGGGGGGGGGGGTAGAGGAGGGGGGGGGGGGGAGGATGAGGGGGGGAGGGGGGGGGAGGATGGAGGGAGGGGAGGGAGGAGGGGGGGCGGGGGGAGGGAGGGGGGGAAGGGGGGGAGGATGGGGGGGGGGGGGGAGGGGGGCGGGGGGAAGAGGGAGGGAGGGGAGGGGGGCGGGGGGAAGAGGGAGGGAGGGGCTAACTGCAACAATACGAATATATATATATGTATACTGCAGTTGTTTAGCACCTTCAGCATTTCATTGAAACACAGTTGAAATGCAGCAGTTCGTAGCACGATAATGGCTCTAGGCAGCACTTTTTGGGCATTTTTTCGTTTTCTGACTAAAGGGTCGTCTTAATTATTAACCCAAAATCATGGGAAAATTATATTATACATTCCTGTTTATCTCGCAACAATCGTGTACAAATTGTTTATGTGTATATATAGACTATGTTGTTGTTGTTGTTGTTGTTGTTGTTGTTGTGTTGTTGTTCTCACATTAACTCGCATAATAATCAAGTCCGTGGTATCAAGGACAGACAGGCTCCAGTCACTCTGGAGCTGAGGAACACCCCAGGGGAAAAACACAAACAAATCAAAGGTGGTACACGCATATATCACAGCTGACGTAATTCATGCCTCCACCAGAAACATATAATAAAAAGTGAAATCGGGCGTCAGCATACAATGTGCCAGGTCCATGTACTGGTGCATATACGTCTCACTACTCTCGCCCCTGTGGAAAAACCGACTATTAAATATTAATAATATATTATACCGCTTGCCACCGAAGAAAGACTGCCACGTACCTGGTACATATTACACGACGTGTCAGTACCTATCACTACGCAGTATGCATACCCCGCGTCAGAGACGCAACCGGAAAAAAGAAACAAAGAAAATATAAGAACAGTAAAAGAAAAGGAAAGTCAAAGAAAATAAAAGAGAGCGAACAACGAAGAAGGAAAGGGAAGAACAAAAAGAAGAGAGTACAAGAAAAGCAAGAGAAAAGACGAGACAAAGAAGAGGAAGCAAGGAAAGGAAAAGATAAAAAAATGTCGTACTATTAATAGCAGCAGAGGTTGACCCTAGGAACTGACTAAAAAAGACGGCATTGAGCTCATACCGGTAAAGGGTATCAAGAAGAGTGCATCTCATCTCAATGGCAATGGAGGGGAGAGAGCGCAGCATGGCGAAGAAGTCAGGGTGGCCTGTCTTACGCTATCTTGTGACGGCCATTGGTAACAGGCCCACAATTTTCAAGAGACGATGTATTACATGATACCTAGGCCTAGCTAGCTCTATAATACAGCTAACAAATGTGTTTCGTTCATCGGGTTGTACTGCTGTATGTACCTGGTACACGTTAAATCTACTATAAAAATAGCCTCCTCTTCTTGGCAGAGACAAACATCATTGTTATTATCACAGTGTTTTTTTTTGTCCATTTCACACCCACCCCCCGGCGTTCGACGTCATTAGGAGGCGGGGAGATCCACAAACAATACTTAATAATATATTATAAAAAATGAAAATACACTCCAGCTGTGAGATCGAAGATTTCGTCGAAACTCATCTTTGCAAGGTGTGTGTGATACTCCGATCGCGCGTATTACGAGTTGTGTGTCCTCATTAAGGATATAGGTCGGCGACTCCCCTTACAACTACAGTGTAGCTATCAGGGTCAACAGGATGATTTTAGTCAGTCTGTGCGCGGAAACTATAAAACCCGTTTCTGAGGGGGACAAAATCTGACAGCTGTGAAGGGAAATGTAACCTTTGATCAAGTGAATCTTGTAAGGAGGAGGGGGGGGGGGGGGGGGAAAGGGGGCAATTTGTGCATGTAAGCTATAAATCCTTTCGAGGGGATAAATCTGACGGTTTTGGCATCAGTATATTATTGGGGGCGGGGGGGGGGGGGGTTGGGGCGGGGGGTGGGGGGGGCGTGTGGGGCAGCTCAATATGTGCCTGGAAACTATACATTATTTTGAGGGGATAAATGTGACGGTTTTGGAAATAATTCATCAGTTTATCATGTATATCCTGGGGTAACGTTACAATCATATATACTATTATATTGTGTTTTTTTAACCGCGTTTCACCCCAGTGACGCCATCAGAGGGCATTCTCCGACCGGCATTTTCGTATGGGTTACGTAGGGGGTAGGGATCTTTCTTAGATGTAGAGCAAGGAGATGCCAAAGCTAGAGTGACGGTGGGCTTATTGCCTCTCGTCATGCGGCGAGATTATCTTGCGACCGGTGTGGCTGACTTTTCGGGGACGGGTCAACGCCGTCTATGACGGGTGACACCGCTCGCGCGACCCGGGATCGATCGTGCATTATCTGACCCCCCGGTGACGTGTCCACTCGCCGCGCATGCGTGCGTACGGGATCTACGATAGGTATCTCTACGACCCTGTCTTCCACAACACGTGTGTACCCCTTTTCTTTTCTTTTTTTCGGTCCTTGGAGATAGGTCCTCAAGCGAAAAGTGCCTTGTCTGCAGAAAAAATAAAAGAAAAATGGTTGGTGTGACACCTACCCTATCTATCTACTATCATCATCATCGTACGGCGTCGAGCGTCGATCGGTCTATTTGAAGGGAAAAGACGAGTCTATTGATAAGATCTCTATCTATCTATAGATATAGATCTAGGCTGCCTTAAGGCACGTGCTACGTGCGATATATATATTCAATATCCAATATCTCTGAACGAAGTCTCTATAGAGATAGATATCTCACTTTTTTCGTCTGGAAAATGGTTTCTGAACATATCATATAGTGGCCGGGCTGAGCCTTTATTTATTTGCCCAAAATCGTCGGCAATTAAAATTGGTATTTTTTTTTGCATGTTTCTCGTTTTACGTATTAAAAACAATTTACCTCGAGGCCGGGGGATTTTTCACCCCCCCCCCCCAGTACGATGTATGTATGTGTAGTAGTAGCAGTTGCTGCATGCAGCAGTAAGTAGCAGTTTTATTTTTTTCTCCAAATAAATCAGTTTTTTTGGGCGAAAGGGTCCCCCTTAGAGCCCCAAATCCCTCCCTCTATGTATGTATGTATGTTTTAAATTAAAGTAACATTATAATGGTTGTAAAAAAAAAGGTTCTTCCACAGGACAGTAGGAAAAGAAGGCGTTAAGCTCCTGAGAAAAAAAAAGGTGGGGCACCTTTATCATACATAGCACGCGCGCGCCTAAAAATCGTTTTGGCACATGACAATGTGCACCTCCGTCTCTCTCTGTATATATATGTAGTACAGTATGTAGACCTCGCTTTATTTTTACCGGAAAGTGCCAGGCGCGGCAACAGAAAATCGGTTTCTTTTACTTCGCCTGGCACATGCGCACACTGCAAAAAGAACGGTAGTTTAGTTAGTAGTAGTAGTAGTAGTAGCAGTAGTAGTAGTAGTAGTAGTAGTAGTAGTAGTAGCAGTAGTAGTAGTAGTAGTAGCAGTAGCAGTAGTAGTAGTAGTAGTAGTAGTAGTAGTAGTAGTAGTAGTAGCAGCAGTAGCAGTAGTAGTAGTAGTAGTGCCGCTTGCCGCGATAGCGCCGGTTGCCGCTATAGTACCGGTTTCCGCTATAGTATCGGTTTCCGCTATAGTGACGGTTGCCGCTATAGTGCCGGTTGCCGATTTATCACCGGTTACCGCTATAATGCCGGTTGGTTGACGATATAGTGCCAGTCGCTTCTATAGTGCCGGTTGAAGATATGGTGCCGGTTGCTTCTGTAATTCAGTTTTCCGCTATAGTGCCGGTTGCTTCTATAGTATCGGTTGCCGCTATGGTGCCGGTTGGCTATAGTGCCGGTATCGGGGGGGTAGGGTGGACGCGTGCTACGACAGAGGTATACCTTTTTTTGGCGAAAATGTTTTCTGAATGACGGGTGCTCCTTAACCTACTAATACTATCGTCGGAAAAAAATAAATAACAGGCCATTTTTTTTGCATGGTTCTCAGCATGTTGTGTACCTAGGCCGTGGGATTTTTTATCCGGCATGTACACGCGTGTGTGCAGAAGTTTAATTTTTCTCTATAAATCAGTTTCGGCAGGATGGTCTTAACCTCCCAATTGTTTCGGCAGGATGGTCTTAACCTCCCAATTGAGGAAAAACCTCAAGAAAAAAGTGGTGCAACACGGGGTATGTGTGTAAGGTTATAGGGTGGGGACACAGAGGGCCCCCTGCAGGTCTGCCAATTGATGAGCAGGTCCTCGGAGAGTACTCACTTTACTTTCGTTCGTCAGAGACGTTGCTTTTTTTATCCGATTCCACCAGACAGAGCCCCGGATAGCTTCTGAGATCGGAGGCACGTGCCTCCGATCCATTTCCAAACTTTCCCGAATATTAAACGCCAACCTTATCATACGAAACCCATTTAAAGGCCTTTCGAGGCCGTATCTTAACATATGCATGTATGTACAGTCTCGTTTTTTCTCACTCTAGATAACATGTATCAATCAATGGCTGGCTGCACCCTTGTTCTATCTATTACATTTCCTAACTTTCCCGAATTTAAAACGCTAATCTTATCATACGAAACCCATTTACAGGCCTTTCGAGGCCGTATCTTAACGTATATATGCATGTATATACAGTCTCGTTCTTTCTCACTCTAGATGTATGTTGTTTGTCTCACATATGTATCAATCAATGGCTGCACCCTGTTTTATCCACCTGGTATTATTTATTGAAGACTAACATGCGCGCTCTCCCAAGGAAATGTATACCTGGCTACAAACAACGTTAATAACACAGTTAGTTAGTTGTTGCTACGGGGAAACACAGTTAGTTAGTTGTTGCTACAGCTTTTTTGGCAGTACACTGCTGTATGCAACAGCGTAGCAGAAGTGTAGTGGCGCGCAATTATAGATTATCATGATAACGCTGATTGCTCAAAATGATTGTTCGGAGTGATTGTTCAAAGCGATTGTTCAAAGCGATTTGTTCAAAGTGGCTGTTCGAAGTGATATTATTGTTCAAAGTGATTGTTCAAAGTGATTGATCAAAATGAGAGAGGTAGGTGCGTACCCTGCTCCCATGGCGTAGTAAGCGGCCACCACCACACCGCCGCCACTACCAACCACTACCACCACCAGCCAACCAGTCAACCGCTAGGCAGGCGCTATCAGAGAGTCAACCCGCCAGCCGGCCCGCCAGCCAGCCAGCCCGCGCGTTCGATTCACCCTTCTATGATGTACTATTATTACTGTTTTTTTTTGTAACAAGATTCCGGCAGAGTATGGCTTGTTACGGTGTTTTAAACTAAAGTATCACAGCAGTGCGCACTCGCTCGAAAGGCAAAATAAGTTGTACCTCTAGATAGTACGGTCATCTATTGTTGGCAGAGAGGGTGAAAAAAAAAAAAAACAAGAAAAAAAATGGGGGGGGGGGCGGGAAGGTTCCCGCGTTTCATTTTTTTTTGTTTTTATTCGAGCGCAGTTTGTTGCTTGATATCTATCTACGCACTAAACTAAGCATGGGGACATCACAAGAACTCACTCGCAACGTAGTAGAAGAAGAGCTCGACACTGAAAGAAAGTGAAGATGCTTTCCTTGTCTTCGGGGAGGTTATTTTTTCATCCTGTTGTTGACACTGGATCTCCGTACTATATAATCGTATAGACTACAGTATTAAGATAGTACTAAGTATGACTTCGTTTTGTGCCCGGATCGACAAAATGGGCATTAAATACTACTTCAAAGTATTAAAATATAGCAGTATATTTTTTAGTTCAACGTTGATCACTCAAAATGTCATTCATTCCCCGAAAGAAAACACATCGATCGGGGTACGAAAAGAAAGGAAACCTGTACACCTACGTATATCTAGGTGCACCTCTAACTCCCTTCGATACCTACCTGCTATATTATACTTCCCGCTTGCGCTTTATATCCACAGCACTCTTAATTGTTGTTGAGTCCTCTCGCTCTTCGTTCCTTCAAAGAACAAGAGGTCTTGCTTGGTTACCGCTTGGTGATGTGTGCACGAACGAAATGTCAAGCGTTTTTTTTTTTTTTGTCGGATTCTCTTTTCGGAGGAGAGGGCTCAAAAACGGAGGGACATACATGGCGAGAGTCAATTACCGCTAATGACATGGCGATATAAATGACGAAACACACGACGGTGTATAAGATTTGCATAATAACATAAAGCTAAGAAGATATAATAGAGGTTTGCCCGCCGAATGTACCACGGATATATATATATATATGTAAACTATATATCAAAGAGGGTTTTCGCACTTTTCGCGACTGCAATATGTTTCACACCGGGTGCGCGCGCGGGGGGGGAGGGGGGGGGGGGATGCTCAATAACACGGTTGCTTTCGCCTGTTGAGCCACTTGACCACTGATTACGCCGGCTCTCCTGTCCCTTTCGAGGCAGAGCATCGTGTGTTCTTTCATACTCCTGAGCGAGGAGGGAGATACCTCCCCCACCACCATCAGTCCAGCGTTTGGGCGCTCACTGCTTTTTTGCCACATATATATACAGAGCGCGGAGATACCCCCCCTCATTTAAGGGCAGCACCGAGAGAGAGGTAAGGGCATTCGGGAGCTAAGTAAGAGCGGTCAAATCGGCATGATGATGTGTCCCGCCACACACTCTATAATATAGGATGGCACTTTGCCCACACTTGTACAGATAGTAAGAGCGATGTGCGTACGTAGTTAAAAACGCTCTTATTGTTGTCGTCGGCTTGTCGCGGGGCGCTCTTAAATCGGGTACCTCGAATGAAAATGTTGTTGTTGTAGTACTATTAATAAGCGGCCGGGGTGTGTGTGACCTCGAGGGTCAATTGAAGAATATGGCGGAAAAATGGCGGCGTGTGTTGTGTGTACACATACATAATACATGTATGTGGCGACGAGATGTAGAGGATTGCCAGTCAGTCGTCGTGGGAAGAAAAAGCTGCAAGAAGAGAGCGAAGACGACGATGATATCACTTGTTGCGCGTGACGATTTGTGCTAGGTAAAGCCCGACTGAATGCATAACACTTGTCGCTGGAGTGGCTCTGTCTGCTGTCAAGTAAATCTTTTTGTGGTGTCAACAAACTCCACATTTTTCAAAATATATACATGTAGTGCGTCACAGAGTCTGCTCACTGTCTCTGGGGGGGTGGGAGAGAGTTTGACCGGTTGATTTTTGCGTCATTGATCAGTACTAGCTTAGCGCAAAAAAAAGATGACACTGGTCAGGTGTATGTATGTATAATACACAGCATTGTTTTGAACGAGTTACATCATGTCATGAATCGACGATACCGCCCATGTATAACTTCTTATGCTAAGCACACGTGTGTGTACCAGGTATTTGTTTGGTAAACAATTCACGAAGAGGGAAAAATGCTCTGTCCTCCTGGAGGAACAGGGTTTTGATAAAATGTTATTGCCCCAGATGATGAGCATGTATGTGCATGAATGTGTCGGGACAGCCTGCGCACGCACTATCTCTTAGACTTGCTGATATAGTGTACATGTGTGTCATACCAGGTGTGTATATACACCAGGTATGTATGCAGGCAAGCCGTATAACGCGGTATGATATATAGTCTACATGTAAAATAATAATGTGTATATATTGTATACTACGGCGCATGTATGTATGTGTCGGAAACAAAAAGAAAGTTCGCTGCTTTAAAAAGAAGGCGGGCACGCGCGCGGACAAGAAAAAAGAGGTGACGCGCGCGAGGGGAGGGCGACACGAGGAGCTTTCAGTTCTTCACCAAAAGAAGCCTGACCCTACGGGTACACAAAAAAGTCCTACGCACACACCCGACAGAAGGTAGTAGTGTGTACATGACATGTATGCTCAACAAAATATCTCCTGATGACACAGCGCAGTACTACCAAGGGTAGTAGCAGTATTACAGCAAGATATAACCCTTGTGGAACTGACTTCAAGCGGAAAAGATAAAAAGCATTGATTGTTGTAAAAGAAACAAAAATCGACGTAAGAAAATAAAAACCATCATCATCATGTTATCCCCCTCTGTGGCAGCTTCTAGGTACTACAGAAAGAGGGGGGGGGGGGGGGGGGGGGCATTCATTGACCTCTACTATAATTATAATATCATCTTTAAATAGGGGAATACATACGTCATCTATCTCTGTAAAAACGCGCGGTCTGTCGGAGTATCACACAGCTTGCAGAAAGACGATGAGCGCACAACGGCCATTAAAAAAACTGATCGAGCTGACAGCTGACGGGTAGATACTGTTCGAACTTGTTTTCGAAAAAAAGGTGTACAGAATAACCAGCCGCATGAACCAGCCCGGTCTGCTGGGCACAGAGGTTTCGTGTCCGACGCACCGTCGGCGAAAACATATATATTTTTTTCCGACCGACCGGCCGTCTGAACCCACAAATAGCGCCATTTTCTTGGTTTTCAATAGACTGATTCTACGATATATATTATAAAAATTAAAATACACTCCAGCTGTTAGATCGAAGATTTCGTCGAAACTCATCTTTGCAAGCTGTGTGTGATACTCCGATCGCGCGCATTACGAGTTGTGTGTCCTCATTAAGGATATAGGTCGGCGACTCCCCTTACAACTACGGTGTAGCTATCAGGGTCAACAGGATGATTTTAGTCAGTCTGTGCGCGGAAACTATAAAACCCGTTTCTGAGGGGGACAAAATCTGACAGCTGTGAAGGGAAAGGGGGGCCTGGTTTTGATCAAAAGCGAGCGGGTTTGGAGGGGGGCGGGGGGGGGGGGGGGGGGGGGAAGGGGCAATTTGTGCATGTAAGCTATAAATCCTTTCGAGGGGATAAATCTGACGGGTTTGGCACCAGTATATTATTGGGGGCGGGGGGGGTGGGGGGGGGGCAGCTCAATATGTGCCTGGAAACTATACATTATTTTGAGGGGATAAATGTGACATTTTTGGAAATAATACATCAGTTTATCATGTATATCCTGGGGTAATTCGTACAATCAGTGAGTAAAGAGAGGGTGGAGTGTTCGAGGGGGTGGGGTTGGGATGGGTTGGGGGGGGGGAGGGTGGGGGGTGGGGGCGGGGGGGGTGGGGGCGGGGGGAACGGCTTTAGGTGAGGGGTTTGTTATACGTGTGGTGCTAGGTCTAGGCGAAGGTGCGGGTGATGGGGAAGAAGGGGGCGTTCGAGGCGGGGGGGGGGGGGAACACAGCGGCATGGATGGCTCTCGAAAGATAATGAGGTGATATCCTGTGCGTGAAGTGTTTATTAATGTGGCGGATTTCGATATTTGGTGGGGCGTTTGAGTAAGGGAAAGCAAGAGGGGGGGGGGGGGGGGGGGATTTTTAGGAGGTGTAGGTTACAAATAATATTCAAATACACTTCGGCTGTGAGATCAATGATATGTAGCAGTTTGTTATACGCGTGGTGCTAGGTCTAGGCGATCGTGTGGGTGGTCGGGAAAGAGGGGGCGTTGGAGCGGGGGGGGGAGGGGGGGGGGGGGGGGGGGGAAACACAGCGGCATGGATGGCTCTCGAAAGATAATGAGGTGATATCTTGTGCGTGAAGTGTTTATTAATGTGGCGGATTTCGATATTTGGTGGGGCGTTTGAGTAAGGGAGAGCAAGAGGGGGGGGGGGGAGATTTTTAGGAGGTTTAGGTCACAAATAATATTCAAATACACTCCGGCTGTGAGATCAATGATATGTAGCAGCTTGTTATACGCGTGGTGCTAGGTCTAGGCGATCGTGTAGGTGGTCGGAAAAGAGGGGGCGTTGGAAGGGGGGGGGGGGGGGGGGGGGGGGGGTTGGGGGGGAAAAATTGAAAACTACGTCATGGATGGTCAGAAAAATAATAATGACGTGATATCAACTGCGTATAGGTGTTTATTACTCAGGCCGATTTTGATTGTGAGTGGGGCGTTTGGACAGACTAGGCGGAAGGGGGGGGGCATCGGGGGACGGAGGGGCGGGGGGGGGGAAAAGGGCCGGGGTTTGTTATGAAAAAGAGGTCAGTGGAGGGGGAGGGGAGGGGGGGGGGGGGGGGGGGGCGGGACATTTCAATATGTGCGCGGAAACTATAAATTCTCAAAGGGGACAAACCTGACGATTGAAGCAATAAGACATTCCTTTATATCATCTGGCTTGTAATGTTTACTATTCTAGAAGGTTTGATGTTAGATGCAGCATGCAACCCAGTGTTTAAGTGTAGTAAATAACGTGTTAAATCTTCATAGTTTGTTGTTGTATGATACATCGATCGAAAGCTAGAATATTTTATAGAATATTTGTAGGTACCATTATTTTCTGACATCGCTAATTATAAGAAAGAGATACGTATTGTCAAATGCAACAGGCGAGGTGATGTGGTCATGCACTGTTTGTCACCATCATCATACAGTTACCATTATTATCGACATCGCTAAAGGTTATATATATAGCACGATAGCCCCCCCCCCGCAAAGCCTCAGCGATTTTCTTGTCTCTAAACGATTGTTTCATGACTACTCGGCACGACGAGGAGAAAATTACATAAATGACATAATATGTGTCACACAGCTTGCAAAGATGAGTTTCGACAAAATATTCGATCTCACAGCTGCAGCTGGATGGAGTGTTTTTTAATTTTTATAAAATATGTATGATGTGCTGGATGAATAAAATATAACCCCAAAATGTATTCTTGGGGTTTTGCGAAGAACCACACATCGAACGACGACGACGTCGGGGGGGGGGGGGGGGGGGGGGGGGGAGAGCAAGGGGGGGCCGTATTTTTCGGAAGATATAACACTACGGCCGTTGGCCGAGCTGGTTTCGAAACCGTCCATTTCGTCAAAGAAAATGTTAACGTTGGGGGAGCTACCGTAGAACGACCCAATACTAGACTATATATAGTGAAGCATGCATGCTACGATAGATAGAGAGGTATACCTTTTTTTGGCTCTATTATATTTTGTTTTCTGGATACGACGGGGATCCTTAGCCCAAAATCGTCCGAAATATATTTATTCCACAGCTCCTTTTTTTTCTTATTGCGTGATGTATTTTCGAGGTGTACCTGGCGCTCTATCTAGGAGGCCATGGGATTTTTCATGCCGGTGAAACATCAACAGAAGTTTCAGCTTTATTTTTTTGTCCAAAATTTAAAATACATTTTCTGGGCGAGAGGGTCTTAGAAAAGTTCCTAAAAAAATTGAGGAGACACTCTCAGAAAAAAAACGGTGTGCGCACAGCACACCTCTGTCGAAGCCCGCGTCTAGCACTAGAAGAATTTTTGATACCTAGGCCATAGGATGGGTGGGTTTTGGTGGTGTCATCGGGGGGTTGCACTTTGAGTCATCCCACGGTAGACCTAGGGGTTGTACTTTTTTCGCCAAAAAAAGGTATACCCTCTGCCCGATTGAGCTCCTCCTCGAGTGAGGAACTATCGGTTGTTCTGGCACATTACACGAAAACATAGTCACTCCCACGGTAGGTGTTGCAATGTTTGCGCCAAAAAAATGTGTACCCTTTGTCCGATTGAGCTCCTCCTCGAGTGAGGAATTAGTGGCTGTTCTGGTACATTACGAAAACATAGTCATTCCCACGGTAGGGATTGCACTTTTTGCGCCAAAAAAAGGTACACCCTCTGTCCGATTGAGCTCTTCCTCGAGTGAAGAACTAGCGGGTAGTCATTGATCAAGTAATTTCACTAGAGCACATATTGTTTTAGGACTAAGTAAGGCATAGAAGCTCGGTCGGGTTGTGCGAACGAATGCCTTCGAACTCATGTAGCATCGGGTGAGATATTGAGCTCTCCCCTCATGTTAGGAGAGCTCAGGAACTTTCTGCTTCAACCCCCACTGTGCGATGGCTCTCTGCATGTATACTATAATCAAGATAAAGGCGCGGGCTACGATAGCGGTATACCGTTTTCTGGTTATTATTTTTTCTGAATAACTGGGTTCCTTAACCCAAAATCGTCGGAAAATACGCCCCCTTAATTTTTGCACAGTTCTCGTCGTGTACCTACGAGGCCATGGGATTTTTCGTCCGCGGGCGGAGGTAGCAGTTTTAATTTTCCTCAAATCAGTTTTTCGAAAAGGTCTTGAGCTCCTAGATGGAGGAACCTCAGAAAGGAGGTGGTGCACCTCCTCTATCGTAGCACGCGTCGGTATAGTGTAAAGACATGTATGTAGAGTCATCACACGGTACCTAGGGGTTGCACTTTTTTCGCCAAAAAAGGTATATGCTGCCTCTGTCCGAATGGGCTCCTCAAGTGAGAGGAACCATCGGTTGTATACTGTAGGTCAAGCAATTTCACGAGTGTACATACATATTGTTTTTTAGGACTAAGGCATAGAAGCTTCGTCGCATAGAAGCTTCGTCGGGTTGCGCGAACGAACGCCTCCGAAGTCATTCTTAGGGCGCCTGTGAGATATATTGAGCTCCTCATGTGTGTGTGAGGATAGAGCTCAGGGACTTTCTGGTGCACGCCGAGTCGTTCCACGGTATACCTAGCCCCCCCCCCCCCCCGAACTTTTCTTCGACGAAATCGCTGGTCTTGTGCAACCAGCAGCTCCCGGCCGGATTTCCTGAAGTGCGCACGGTACACGATGCCACCTCGACGTCATCGATCGACACAGTCCTTTGCAACCAAGGAAATACACGAAGATATACACTGTCTTCATAGCACATCATCCCTCGTGTCGAGCAGCCATGAAACATTTCTTTAAAGAAAATCGCTGTTTTTCTTGGGGGGGGCAGCTAGCTAGATAGATAGGTATCGTAGAATCAGTCACCCCCTATCGTGGGATGTCCCAGGCTATGGTGGGCCCCGGGGGTCCCTTTTGGGGGCCTATTTTTGCAGTGGCTGGCTCGGATCAATCGCGCGAGTACCCCTTGTTCCTTTGCGGTCTTCTTCTTCTTCTTCTTCTTCTTCTTCTTCTTCTTCTTCTTCTTCTTCTTCTTCTTCTTCTTCTTCTTCTTCTTCTTCTTCTTCTTCTTCTTCTTCTTCTTCTTCTTCTTCTTCTTCTTCTTCTTCTTCTTCTTCTTCTTCTTCTTCTTCTTCTTCTTCTTCTTCTTCTTCTTCTTCTTCTCTTCTTCTTCTTCTTCTTCTTCTTCTTCTTCTTCTTCTTCTTCTCTCTTCTTCTTCTTCTTCTTCTTCTTCTTCTTCTTCTTCTTCTTCTTCTCTTCTTCTTCTTCTTCTTCTTCTTCTTCTTCTTCTTCTTCTTCTTCTTCTTCTTCTTCTTCTTCTTCTTCTTCTTCTTCTTCTCTTCTTCTTCTTCTTCTTCTCTTCTTCTTCTTCTTCTTCTTCTTCTTCTTCTTCTTCTTCTTCTTCTTCTTCTTCTTCTTCTTCTTCTTCTTCTTCTTCTCTTCTTCTTCTTCTTCTTCTTCTTCTTCTTCTTCTTCTTCTTCTTCTTCTTCTTCTTCTTCTTCTTCTTCTTCTTCTTCTTCTTCTTCTTCTTCTTCTTCTTCTTCTTCTTCTTCTTCTTCTTCTTCTTCTTCTTCTTCTTCTTCTTCTTCTTCTTCTTCTTCTTCTTCTTCTTCTTGAGCTTTCCCTATGAGTGCCCCGTTTTTTGTCAATTTTTTGTAAAAAAAAAGACCAAAAAGCAGTCTCCCCGGAAAGGAAAAACGGTAACAAGCAAGCGTCTCTGTGAGACGAGCTGCTAGGTAGAGCACCGCGCCGCGCGCGACAAATAAAAAATCGCGTGATTTTAAAACAAGTATTTTTGTTCGGATGTTACCTTTTCTGGTGCTCCATTACCCACGCCCATGTTGCGTCCCAAGCACAGAGGTTCAGTCGCTGGCTGGTATCCTGCGGTGCACGTTTTTCTCTTCCCCAGTTCGGGTGCGCTACCTTTTTTGGAGCCCCTTCCTTTGTTCTCTGCATTCCTCTGCACCAGTATTTTCTGCCCAGCGGTTAAGTGACAGTGGACCCACGGAGTAACCCCTACCAGATGCGTCTTAGCCTCAATCATCAATCATGAATCATCAATTATCAATCATCAATCATCAATCACGAGGTGTGGGTTGGTCTATAGCCTCATTTGGCTGTCGTTGTTTTGAATAGCAGTATCTTCGATCCACTGCCCGATTTCCTCATGTCTTAGTTAGCCATTCCCACATCGTCGTGTGATCTGCATCTACGACACTATTCAGGGTGGGCTAATGTTGTAGTGTTCCACTAGGTATCCGCCATCTGTATGAGCAACAGACCAACCGTCCATCCCTGCTGATAAGTTGAGGCCTGATTTCCGTTTTATTGCATTTGTTGTGCGATTCGGAATCGGAATCGTGAGATTCGGAATCAATACAACTGTAGTGTTTAGGAAGGCTGTCGTGCGATCCAGGATTCGGCACGTACATATTTATCGCACAACAGTATATAATGAACCACGGGACCTGCGAAGCATGTCTAGAAACATAACAATCGCAGCACCCTCTGCCTTAGGTTACGCGCCCTGCGCTGATTGGCTTAGAATAGGTAGCTGCACGTTCGCATAAAGGGTAAGGATGGTTCTTAGGAGAGAGCACTAGGACTCGATGCGATTGGCTGTGTTGTGAGTTGGCCCCTTACTCCCACTCTTCAAGTATGCAATGAGTCACACACGTGGCCTACTTGTAGAAGGGGCCGACGTAGGCAAGTAGCAGCTTGCACTCAGGAGTGACGTTTGGCATGAAGCTTTGGATGCCTCGGCAGTACGAGAGCCGGTATTTGGAGCTTGGCCAGAGCCAAGCTTCCACCCCCCCCCCCTCCTCCTCTCTTCCCGCCTCTCGACCACTCTTTCTTGTATCTTGACTTCAATCAGCAAGCCTTGCTCGATAACAAGATAAAATCTACTACCTACAAGTACCTGGGTTTGATACTGCTGTCAGCTGTGGTCTCGGATAGACACACCTGTCCCTTTCGAGAATCGTATCGACAAGGATCCTCGCAAGGCGAACACCTAAGCAGACGCGAGAGATACTACGGAGTTACTCTCTCGTGCGAGTGACCCAAACCCCGATCGTGAAAATTGAGGGTATTAACGTGTATCACCATCCCCCCTACTCTATCTACCCTTGGTCTAAGATTTGATTAAAAACAAAAAAAACAGTTTTTTGAGGGCGAGGCGGTGTCTACATTGACACCCCCCGACGATATCGTTCGATAGCCCTTTCTTTGCAAAACAAGAAAATGGACATGGAAACTTTTTTGTTAATATGGCACATCATCTGTTCTCGTGTCGAGCACCCGTGAAACGTTTTCGTAAAAGAAAACACCGCTGTTTTTTTTTTTCGGGGGGGCTATCGTAGAATCAGCCTAAGCATACATATGTGTGTGTCGCTTGTCCCCCTGCTGAGACTCTGACCCTGGCAGCATGCATTCAGCGGTGCGGTGTGGTGGGAGTCATCGACCCCGTACCATCACTCAAAGATGAATGTTGAATATTTCGAAAAAAAACTGATATCTGTGAAAACGCACGCAGCCAAACGAGAAGTTGCATATTGCGCCCCCACAGCTTGCAAGAAGAAAGAACGAGGAGGAGAGTACATATATCGACCAGATCCCGCAACCAGTTTGTCGAATCGAACTCACAGCTATGATATACGAAGTATAACAATAGCTGACGTATTTTAGGAGTTATTTGTTGTTGAATAGAAAAACAACTACTACACGATGAGCAATTTGCCGCACGAGCACCCCAGCAGAGTGGTGAGTCAGTGTGGACGCGTGCAGGGATAATACAGGACCCTGTACACGCGGCTTTCTTCGGCCAAATACATTTCTGAAAATGACGGGGGCCTCCTTAACCCAGAATCGTCCAAAATAGTCCAAAACCGTCCAAAATCGTCCAAAATCGTCCAGAATCATCACGCTTCATATTCTTGTGGTTTGAAAACGTGATGAAAATCGATTATTATTGTACATTATCTAGGCCGTGGGGGGGGGTTTCTTCGTCGATTTTGTATTTTTCGTTTTTCTCAAAACCATTTAATCTTTGAGTGAACGTATATACTTCATAAAACCAAACAAAAATCTGACTGTGACCCCGCGGGGGGGGGGGGGGGGGGCGCTCCTTAGCCCAAACTTTTCCTTAAAAGATCATCACTTTTCTTTTCACACCCTTCCTTGTAGATTGCAATATACCAGGTATGATCTGTTACATATTGTACATGTCTGGAAGACCATGGGGGATATGTCGTTGATCTTAATCGTTTTTTCATTTTCGTTTTTCTCGAAACTTAAGCTTTACGGGGAAGGTATAATAAAATAGAGGGTCTTTGACCCCTTCAACCCCTTTACAACTGGAAACCCGTTTTCGGGGACAAAATAACTTGGATTCAGTATAGGGAGGGGTTCGGGGGCCCTAAAGGGGTTAAGGGCCCCTAAATCCCTCCCTATACTAACTTCACGTAAAGTTGTAACAAAAAAAAAAGGTCTCCAGCAGTGAAGGAAGGCGTTAAGTGAGATAAGAGCCCGCTTAGAAGAAACAGGTTGGCGCACCCCTCTACCACCACCGCGGGGGAGAGCCAAAAAAGAAAAAAAAATGGTGCGCACCTCATCTTCCCCCCCCCCCCCCCCCCCCCCCCCGCCGTACGTGACGTTCTGCGATGATACTCGCACGGCTGCACGCTGTTCCTTGATTAGTTGACGAGGTCGCACACCGTTCGTGTTCTCTTGGTCAAAAGAAAGGACCCCCCGAAAGGGGTTTGTACAGGGTAGGAGTGATGGCCGTCATACCAAGGGGGGTCCCACAATAAGGCGGTCTGAAGGCGGTATCCCGCACAATAAGGCGGTCACAGTCGCCACAAGGTCGCACCACACTCGTGTTTTCGGCCAACAGAAAAGGACCCCCCCCAAAAGGGTTTATAGTGTATTATGACGCGTGCTTCGATACGGGGTACAGTAGGGGAGTCCCCCGATAAGGCGGTCTGAGTAAGGCGGTATCCCGCACAATAAGGCGGTCACAATCGCCACAAGGTCGCACCACTCGTTTTTTCGGCCAACAGGGGCAAGAACCTCAAAAAGGATTCATAGCTATTATGAAGCGTGCTTCGATAGGAGGTACAGTAGGGGTCCCTCAATAAGGCGGTCTGAGCAAGGCGGTGTCCCGATACAAGGCGGTCGAAACCGCTTGGGCGCGACTGGGGGACTCTACTGCACTCATAAATGACTAAGGTGGGCTACCCCCGACAAGGCGGTCATATTGCTCAGCTGGCACTACCTACCACCGCCTTACTGGGGGACCCCCGCCCCTAAAAATTACTGTACCGCTTTTTGGCAAAACTGCTTTCTATACGCGACGGGGCATTTTTTTTTAACCAAATTTTTCGGAATCTGCCGTGTCCCTGTTTTTGTAAATAGTAGTAATCTTGACAGTAATCCGAGAGTGTGGACTTTTGTTTTTTCTTCAACATATGTTTCAGAATTGCGCCGGAGCTATTGACACGAGTTCGCGATCAATGTTAAAAGAGGGTCGACACTCATCTTTTCAACAAGAAGAGCGCTGCATATAAACTTGATCACACACATACAGCGGCCATAGGCTGCGTGCGCACTGCGAGTTCGTTCGATCCGTTCAAGCCTTTTGGCATCTATCTCTCGATTAAAACTCTCGAGACGTCTTACGCACAAGCTGCGTGTGATAACGATAACTCACCCTCTGCCGGGGCGGTGTCGCGCGTTTAACCCCTTTACAACTGGAAACCCGTTTTTGGGGACAAAATTACTTGAATTTAATATAGGGAGGGGTTCGAGGGCTCTAAAGGGGTTAAGCTTTTTTGATTGTTGAGACGTGCTACGACAGAGAGGTGTACCTTTTTTTGGCTATTTTGTTTTCTGAATGACGAGCGGCTCACCTCCAAAATCGTCGGAAGCAGGTCATTTTTGTTGCGTGATTCTCGTTGTGCTGACGCTTCCTACACGATAGAGGTTTTTCACCACTTTTTTTCCTCAAGGTTCCTAAATTTGGGAGCTTAAGACCTCTCTCTCCCAGAAAAAGCTGACTAGGAGCAAGAAAAAAAACTGCTGCCGCGTGTCGGATGAAAAATCCCATCTGGCCTCTAGATATATATACACGACAAGAATCATGCGCAAAAAAAAAGGCCAATTATCATATTTTTTTTTCCCGACGATTTTGGGTTGAGGGGAAAAAAAAACTGCTACCGGGGATGAAAAATCCCATGGCCTCTGGAGAACATGACAAGAATCACATACTTGTATGAGCAACGAAAAAAATGGCCCATTATTTTTTTTTTTTCCGACGATAGTATTAGTAGGCTAAGGAAGCCCCGTCATTCAGAAAAAAAAATAGCCAAAAAAAGGTATACCTTAATATGGCATATTTCCGACGATAGTATTAGTAGATTTAAAGGAAGCCCCGTCATTCAGAAAAAAATAGCCAAAAAAAGGTACACCTTAATATGGCATATTTCCGACGATAGTATTATTAGTAGGTTAACCCCTTTACAACTGGAAACCCGTTTTTGGGAACACTTTTACTTGTGTTTAGTATAGGGAGGGGTTCGGGGGCTCTAAAGGGGTTAAGGAAGCCCCGTCATTCAGAAAAAAAAATAGCCAAAAAAAGGTATACCTAAATATGGCATATTTCCGACGACAGTATTAGAAGGTTAAGAAAGCCCCGTCATTCAGAAAAAAAAAGGCAAAAAAAAGGCACCCCTCTAATGAGCTATAGTATCATAGCACGCGTTGTGTACCCAGACAGAGGTCAAATTATTGGATTTGTCATTTATCTCCGGTATCATAGCGCGCAGTTTTTTTTTTTTTTTTTCTCCAACAAACCAGTTTCTTGGGGGAGAGGCATGTGTTTCTTAAGCTCCCAAACTGAGAAACACCTCAGCGGGAAAAAATAGCGGTGCAACCCTCGATCGCCGCACACGCGTCTCCAAAAATCAAATTTTGGTCCGCCGGGCGCCTCGGCCATTATTTTAATATAATGATCGTTATTTTATACTCCGGAGTATATACGAGTATTGGGATTGATTGTGCTCACATCGCGAGCGTCTCGCGTGTTTTTCGCGCTTTTTTTCTAGTTTTTTCTCCAACAACAAAAAAAAAACAACAGTTTTTTGGCTCGGCGCCCCGGCATAAAATTTATAGCGAGCTCCCCATCCACAATAATAGTGAAAGGGAGGGAAAATAATCTCCTCGCGAGCAGAGTAAAAAAAGAGGTAATATTTTCTTCTCTACGCCGTGTAGTGTGCTCAAACGAGTTATACTACTTGCACTACATAACCATTATAAAAATAAAAATACTCTCCAGAGCTCTATGAGATCGAAGATTTTGTCGAAACAATCATCTTTTGCAAGCTGTGTGTGATACATGAAAAATAAATATATAACATAAACGATAAGCCCTCGAAGCTTTTTCGAACTGTACGAAGTACGCGCGCACCAGACGTTTTTTGTGGACAAAAATGCTTTCGAAAGCGCTACGAGTGTGTGCAGTCATTTTTTTGCGGTCGTGAGAAGTGAACCTCAAGACGAGGGATGTCACAGACTGGTGTGTATTTTCATTATATGTCCATAATATATAATATATACGTATGCGAGGCAGACACCGCTCGCTATTAACACTTTTGCAATTGGAAACACGTTTTGACCGAGACAAATTACTTGGTAAAGTGTAGTATAGAGAGGGGGTTGGGGGGCTCTAAAAAGGGGTTAGCATCAAAAGCATCATAATACCCGCCGATGGGTGAAAAATGTACACCGCACCCGGACGATAGCGCCCCAGACAAGAAAAATAAAACACACGCGCATGGCAGGGCGAGCGTCGCTCAAAACCACCGTCCGTATGAAAACAAACATCCGCCAGTTTCGTCAACCCCCTGCGCGGTCGCAAATTATGCACGACGACACACAGATTCAAAACATTTGAAAAAAAAGGACGAGAAAAAATAAAGGCACCGCGGTAGGAGCGTCTGGTGTGGAAGCAGGAGAAGCCCCACACCACCGCATCATCAGCATTTTGGGGCCCAACACACGAGAAAAAAAAGAAAAAAGATGAAAGTCTCAAATAACATGGAATTATACGGTATTTTATCACCGCTCATTGCCGTCCACTGTTCCTGAAAAGACTTTTTTTTCATTGTTTGCCGCAGCAGCTAACTAACGGCGAGCAGCCAACTGCGACGATGACGATCATCTACCCACCCACACCCCGCCATTGCACGCGAGGAAAAACCAAACCAAAACCAAAACCAAAACCAAAACCAAACCTAACCACTGAACTTTTATCCAATCTAATCCAATCTACGAGGACGATCGAGACGCAAAACAAAACAAAAACAAATCCTAACGATGTCTAACCTCACAAAGACAGCATGAAGGTGTCAAAGGGTCACGGAGGCGACATTCATTACAACAGTAAGCTTAAGTGCTGGCGATGAAAGAAGAAAAAAACTCAAAAAGCTTTCCAAGATTGATGAAGCGCGCGCGCGCGCGAGCGCGGGCGCACGCACGCATCGCACGCGCGCACGCACGGTGGCCGTCAAGCGAAGCTCAAGTCTAAGCCTTACATTCTCTCGACAACGCATGTTTTATCAAATCAAGTGCTATTAATGCGAGTATTATACCACCTTCCTTTTATCTTTCAGTGATGCACAACAAGACGACTCGCACTACACACTCGTGTGCTCGACATTAACTAAGCGTTTTTTTTTTCGCACACCACAAAAAAACCTCGGGAACACCCTCCCACCCTCCAAACCGACGCTCCACCCACACCAACGCGAGATAAGCCGGTCCGACTAAAACAACATACAGAGGCTAAAACAACCCTCTCGATGGTTTCTGTAAACACATCATCTCTCAATTCAAAGCTAAACAAGCCTGTCCACGGCTTGTGGAAACCCATCTAACTACGGTCAGCCAGCGGCACGCAACGCATGCGACACCTCGGCCACGCCGTGAGAGTGGCCTGAGTCCACAAACACAACTTTACATTCACCGCGAAACTCTACAGCACTCAAAGCTAACACACCTACACGAAACATTTTTTTTTTTCGCACTACACTTATTATCCCTTCGCCCCCCCCCCCCGCACCCCTAACGCCACTTGGATCGTTCCTGGGAAACTCGACACGACGGTGGCAGGTCGACATCCACCGCATCAAAGGGTCTAGGATATGGCAGAGAAAGCAGGTGAAAAGAGGCGACGCATCATCCAACATTCTTTAGACACGTCAAAAATATTCAAAAGGGGGGAAGGGGGGGGGAGAGAAAAATAAAGTTGTGCTGCTAACACGAAAAGGGGGGAAAATCGGGTAGAGAGGGGGGGGGGGGGGGGGGGGGGAGGGGGGGTGGCATCGCTCCACTGCTCGGCAGACGCAATCGGCAATTCTGTGATGACAAAAAAATCTTTCACTACGTCTAAAACAACTTCACTTTTCAGGCCTAACTAGATCAGCGGCCGAGCCACCTCTTCAACCCTTCCCGCCCCATTCTGCCAGGTCTCGTGCCACAGAACAGGCAATTCCACGCGAGCGGAGCTCCAGTCCGCTCCGCCGCAATCGCAGACGATGGTGCTACAAACACTCGTCAAACGATAGCGCGTTCTTCATTCATGCGTCCGTTTGGTGGTCGAAACAGACGGTGCCACCGCCGCCACCGCCCAATGTTAAAACACTTTTTTGTCACTTTCTCTCTGGGCAAAATACACAAAACAACTGAAAAACTGACCCATCGGACAAAAAATAAAAAAGGGGGGGGGGGGGGGGGGGGGGGCGGGGGGGCAGGGACCTGATTGACACCGGTACCACGCCAGGTCAGGGAAATAATAAAACCTGGCCACGCACTGCCACTGCTGCTGATTCCGCTGTCTACGTACGGTCCCGTGAGCTCTTTCTCTCTCTCAACTCTCAACTCCTTCACTCTCGTAGACAAAGCGACGCTTCGGTCAGACGCGGAAGAGGAACACTTGCCAAAAAAAAAAACAAAACGCACACACATAAATTTAAAAACATAAAATAATGGAGAAAAAAAAAAAAAAACACCCGGGCTACTCAAGAGACCCAACAACGACCACCTAACATGCAACTGCTTGCAACGGCCTGGGGATCTCTGTTCTCCGCTTAGAACTTCACAATGTGAGCTAGAACCCCGACACATGCCACTTAGACGGGCGTGAGGCATGCCATTTAGACGCTCATCAGCTCCTTCCACGTAAAACCTCATCCTGTGCCACTTAGAGCCTCATAAGAAAAACGAGTTCATACTGAAGGTCGCGTAGGACCTCATGAGCTCATTTCCCTTGATTACCTAATTAGCTACTGCCGCTTAGAACCTCACAAGCTCGTGGCACTTAGAACAACATCAAAGCTAGTGCCATCTATTTAGAACCTCAGCTCACGCCACTTAAGCACCTCATGAGCTAACAGGCTAACAGACTGAACGCACAGCGCTTAGAAAATTATAGCTCATGCCCCGTAGCACCTAATAATCCCATGCGGCTTAGTTTTTGCCTCCTAAGAACTATCTCAAGCTCATGAAAGGCCGCTTTCAAGCCCCAAACGCCGCGTAGCACCTCTTAAGCCCATGCCGCTCAGAACCTCGCAAAGCTCATGCCGCTTAGTTGTTGCCGCCAAGAGCTATCATAAGCTCACGCGCCGAGAACCCCATAAGCTCGTGCCGCCCTGATCTACCACACAACACGCGAGATACCACACCCCTCTGGTCAATTTTCCAAAGCTCATTTTCTCCCCAAAGGGAAGAAAGAGCGCAAACGTCGAGCGGCGCATCTAATAAAGATCTCGGATGAGATATATCTTTCTCAGAGCCGCCATCTTGTGCCTGGATGGAATATGAGAACATCCCACCGTCTCGGAAACTATTCACAGGAAGGGGGGCGCTATCTATCTTGCGTGTCAAACAAAGGTAGCAAAAGCTCGTCCCGGCTCGCGATACCCCCAGAGCCCCCCCCCCCCCGCGCCTACAAATAATCACGGTTCAAGATCGAAAATTAAATCACTATCATCGATCGAGCTATCCTCTGCGTTCTCATCTTCTCCCGTACCCCGCACCGAAGCATCCCTCCCATCTTCATCGAACTCCCCCAAGCTAGCAGCGTTACTGTTGTTACGGATCGAAGAAGCCCTGGGCGTTGTAGACGGCTCGGCGTAGTATGCGTGGCACCCCTCGAACTCTCCGCAAGAGTTAGACGGGCTCGGACCATCCAGAGGACGCATAGAAGGAGTTCCTCTCCAGAACGACGAAGGCGTTGCTAACCCGCTACCGACCCCTCCCCCCTCCCCCTCTTCCTCCGCCCCTCGTACCGCAAGGGCCCGACTCGTGACGTGTACGTTTCGCGCAATCGCGATGGATCGTTGGTACGTGGGGTGGCCTTCCTCGGACGAAGGCTTCACGCCGCGTCGTGATGCGCGCGCGGACAGAGACATTCGCAGCTCCATCTCACCCAAAGATTGCCGAGCAGCCTAGAGGCGTTACGGGGGCGGGGAGGTAGATGAGGAGGACGGGGGGGGGGGGGTTACTCATTCGTTGCTTGCTTCATGACAGTCATTTTGTTTGACTATTGGCCACGCTTGTCCCTCGAGGCGGAGAGCACCGTTTCTACTCCCGGCCGAGACGCTTCTAACGTTTGGTTGCTCACTAGATTTCCTCCACATACCAGGTATTACAGAAGCAGTGCATGGAGACAACGGAGGTGGTGGTATTAACATAGGGTTCGGGGGGGCGGGGGGGGGGGGGGGCAGGAGGGGAGGGGGGTACTCATCCCATTGGGGGGGTACTCATTTGTTGCTTGAGACTGTAATTTGATCATTGATCACGCATCCATTTCGAGACCGAGCACCGTTCTAACTCCTAAAATGGAGACAACACGGGGGGCTCAAAGGCGGTGTGACATACGTACTGGTAACTTTTGGATGCATCAATTATCGTTCCACATCAAACCGAAAACCTACGCTATGATGTCATATCATACATCGGTCGCCCCGGTGGTCTAGTGGTGAACCTCGAACACTACATCTAACAACAAGGTTGGAGTTGGGCAGGGCTTCACAAATCTCCGTATGGATTTTTTTACTTTCGAGACACCACCAAATGCCGAGAGCGCTCCACAGAGTGGGCAATTCGACGCGAGTCGACGAGTAAAGTGCTGAATTATTCTCCCGACGACAATAAGGCGCGGGCGGTGTGAGGGTTGAGAAGAGCCTGCTTTGTCAGTGACCCGGGTCTGGGTCATGTCTAGGGAGGGAGAAGGACAAAGAAAAAGAGCGAAAAACGTGTACGTATGGGGTGAGCAAAAAAAAAAAAATACCGGGCATACATGATGCCAGTAAGTGAGACGATCCATATGAAATCAATACAAGTATTATATTTCGCGCGCGGTGGTGGTGGTGGTGGTGTGGTGTGTGGTGCTGTAGAGCTCATGCTATACAGTTACTTCTAAGTTGTTAATACTATACAGTTAGTACGAGTATTTCATGTTTAAATTGCAATCGATTCATCATTGATTGCAAGCAAATTTTTGCAATTGCATACGTACGTACATACTAGTTGTAACTTGGGTGTATATGAGACCAATCTGTTGAGGGGGTATGGTTCCAGGGGTTGGACAAAGTGGAGACTGGAGACCGTCTCTAGCAGCGCCGCTTTAGCAGGGAGGCTAGCAAGAAGAACCGCCGCATTTGAGGGAAAAAAAAAAAAGTTTTCTGCGTATGTATGGTGGTACGGTGTGGTAAAATATTGCCACTGAGCTGCTTCCACGCATGCATCAAAGCACGGGCGCCCAAGAGACAACTTGCATCACAGATAGACTACGGATGCGTCACTACAGCTATGCGTCAGTTCCGCAGAGGATCAACACCAAAACTACGGGGAGGGGAGGGCAGCGGGAGCGGGAGAGCCGCACGAAGAAGAGTAGAAAGAGGTTCTTTCTGCTGTTGACCGCAAAAAACCATTCAGCCTTTCATCTGCTGATTTTTTGCTCCCTGGTCCACGCTCCGCCCACTACTACTATCGTACACGATACTTTGGACTCTTGTATCACACAGATTATCACAAAAAAAAAAACGCGCAATCAATAGAGTGTTTGCGAAAGTACGTTTTTCGAAATTTACTTCTTCAAAAATTGTCCCGAAGGCAATATTTGCGGTAAATTTTTGAAAAAAAGGCAAAAATGTACTTTGTCGAAGGTAGGTTTTGATCAAAAGTTACGGTAAATTTTGTCTCTCTGTTTCATTGGCCTACAACACACCGAGCATTTGTCCGAGGCAGAACGCCTCTGCAAGGGTCTATAGCGCCCTAAGCAGGACCAGTTTGAAGCACCACACGCTGTTGTCACGACACAACACAAGCTACTAATACGAACGCACGGAGGATTGAGAGGGTAGTACCCTGAGCACGACGCGCAGGCGTAACATCAGAGATATGCAGCAGGCCGGTGATGAACCGTCTGTTGCTGCCCTCTGCGTCCGTGACCAAGGGTTCAGCGCTTGCTGCAAGCTGTGGTGAACTTCTCGCAGCTGGCGGAGTCGAACGCACGCACGCGGAGAGGAGCCTCAACGCAGAGAGCGACACCACGCGCCTTGATTGCGGCTATCGTGTGCCACATCTGGCAAGATAGGTCTCGTATCGGTCCATCTGTGCGACAGCAGCCACCGCGCTTCTCCAACATCACCGCGACTGAAGCGTGGCATGACTTTCGGTTTAGGGCAGAGGAGCGGAAACTCCTCTGCCCTAAACCGCTGCGTTCACTGCGGATTCTTCGCAGGGTGGTGCTTCGCAATAACAGGTCCACGTTCCATGGGGAAACTGCGCTTCGCCTTCCCTTCCGTCGCATGAGGAAGGCGTTGCTCTGCTTGTAGCACGTGTAATGAGGTAGTCCCTGCTCACAAGGAGTTTTTTACGCGCGAGACAGACCGCCATACCTCTGATTTGTAGTCTGTTGGGTGCTTGCATGTACCGTGTTCCAGGTACTGCTGCACCTGAAACGAGAGGCTCGAGACTGGAGTACGTACAACGAGTACTCGTATATCGTATAATACTACGAGTACTCGTACTGCTGCTGCTGCTGTACTCGTACGTATATTACAATCGCGCACATCCCCGTTTCCCTACTAAATTTCGGAGGCGTCGCCTGCAGGATTTTGTTTACCGCTAGCGCAAACACACCAAAAACTCGGTGGGAAGGCAATTCACTTTTTTTAGCGGAAGGCAAGTAAATTTTTAAAAACGTATTTTCGCAAACACTCTAATGGCAAAAAAATAACATGAACAAACACTCGAAAAGGCCAACAAACTAAAGTTGCACAAGCAAGCAAACAAAAACAGCGGGGGGTGGGTGGGCTAAAGAAAAATTACGCGGCAGCTACAAGCACAGGTTTTCCGCAAAGAGCTGATCTCTCGTAGTTGCTACGGGTGGTAGCAGTGTGTGGCTATGGTGGAGCGGGCTGGCCAAGCCGGGCTCGGGCCCGCCACGCGCACCGAAACGAAGAACGCCACAGCTCCGAGGTCTTGGACAAGAGCACCAGTACTCATCATTCGTATGAATGTCATACAACGATCGATATTTGAAACGAAAAAAAAAACATGCTACGCGTGTGTACCAGGTACGACACTATACCGGAAAAACTTTGACATTTTATTTTATTGGGTTTGGCATCGGCTCAAGCAGCCCAAGACCCGTTGCGCGTACCTCAACCAGCCTTTCCGCAACCTCGCGAACGTGACCTCAGTACGAGTGGGCCCTTACGTCTCCTCGCGCTAAAGCACTAGTGATGGACGGCTGAGAGTTAGCTATAGCAAGACGTGGGCGGGGGGTCGTGGTCGAGCATGGGAGGAGGATGCACGCGGGTGCATGCGAGGGGCCACAGCTTGTTCCTTGTATGCGAATTGGCAAAAAAAAAATACTTGGGGGAAGAGAGGGAACGAAACTCAAAATATTACAGGCGAAACAACGACATTCGGAGCTCGGGCAGGCAGGCAGGCACGCACGCGACAAAACCAGGGATAATTACAGAGAGTGTGCCTACATCAATGGCCATACCTCTTGGAGAACGGTGTTGGGCTCGCTCTTGTCCAGCCGGCAAGGGATATTGATGGGTATGGCAGCCGTGGTGTAGGACATTCCGGTCTGAAAGCTTTCGTGCCTTCGGTGAGAAGATGGTGGTGGCGATTTCTCAGTGAACTGGTCTTGCTGGGCGCCCTCGCCCTCGGACGAGTGCAGCCTTCCAAATGTCCGCACCTCAGACTCGCTCCCGACCGTGGTAGCTTCCGACCATGAGGCTGTGCGCGACAAGGTGGATCCCGAGCACGTGCTCACCGGCGCGGTGATGACGAGCTTGCTAACTGGCGCGGGCAGGACACGGTCCCACTCCTTGCCGTCCTCGGGAGGGGCGGCGGGGGGCGGAGAGTTGCGTCGCTTGCTGATTCCTTTGTGTGTGTTCTGGATGGAGCACGACGAATCCGAGTCGGCTGCTCTGGTCCGCTTCCCTCGCAGCCAGCTAAAGAAGGGGTGCCGCGCCACTATGTCCAGCAGGGACATCTCTCGATCCAACATCGCCGCAGGCACGGCACAGCAGCAGCAGTAGTGATGACACCGGTGACGCTTCCCTCCTCGTTGTCGTATTTCTGCAGCAGCACATGTAGAAGCTACGCAACCCCGGAGAAGTGGTATATGACGCGTATAAACCAAAGTCGACGGTCTGCTGCTGCTGGTTGCTTTTTTTAGGATGTTTGTTGGGTGGGTGTGCTCCCGCTTTGCCAGTACCGGCTCAAACCCGGAAAATCCATCCCTGCTGAACCAACATCGAATTCGTCGAATTTGATGTTGGAAATTATGCCGCATTTCTTGATTTTCGGTTGGCTACCCGTTGCTGTCACCAAATATGCAAGAAAATCGGTCATTTTGGAGACGGAAAGGTCTATTTTTTCAATTATTATACTAGGTTAGGTATATGTGACGGTCAGTCAACACGTCAATCTGCGGTCTCCTAACATTTCCATGAGTTTTTCGTGCAATTTGTCTGGTTTGCTGCCGTATATCGTTGCTGTGCGTTTTGGGCAACCAGCGTCCACAGTCAATCAACAGTGAGCGAGACCTCGAGCGACCAGTGCCTGCCGTCTAGCCGATTGGTGCGAGCCTCTTCTGGGCTTCCCCCGACAGGCCTTAGGGCTGACGCAGCCATCAGCGCACTGTAAGCTGTACGTGTGGTACGACGCGCTATATGATACGATACGTAAAAATGGATATGCAACGAACGGGTAACGGTGCTATATAGTCTATGGCTCATCTGAAGGAGCAATCCGATGACTTCGTGGGCCCAATGCAAAATCATCAGCTTCTTTTGCGTGTACGAGCGTTCCGGCGAACGGTGTGCTGGATGATAACAGCTGACAGCTGCCGCTGGAGCTGATCTTATCTTTTCGACGGTTTGGTCGACGATACGTATGTATGCCGTTGCTGTTTGCGCCAACAGCAACTCTACAACGGCAACAGCAACACCAACAACTAACTATGCCCCTACTACCGCTGGTATATTGTTGTTGTTCTCACATTAACTCGCATAATCAAGACCGTGGTCACAGGACAGACTCCAGTCACTCTGGAGCTCAGGAATACCCCAGGGAAAAAACACAAACCGAAGGTGGTACACGCATAATATATCACAGCTGACGCAATTCATGCATCCACCAGAAACATAGTCTATAGACTAGAGGTGAAATCGGGTGTCAGCCTACGATGTGCCAGGTCCATACTGGTGCATACATACGTCTCACTACTCGCGCCTGGAAAAACCCACTATATCACCGCTTGTTGCCACCCAAGAAAGACTACCACACGTAATATTTTGCACGTAGTACCTGTCACTACGCATACGCACGACAGACGCAAGTCGATTGGAAAAAAGAAACAACGGAAAGAAAAGAGAGAAGACAAAGGAAAGGGAAGAAAAGACAAGAGAAAGCGAAAAAACGAGAAAGGAAGGGAAATAAGAGAAAAGACAAGAAAATCAAGAAAAGACAAAAGACAAGAAGCAAGGAAATGAAAAGAGAAAGAAATGTGATATACTAGCAGACCCTAGGAACTGACTAAAGACGGCATTGGGCTCATAGAGGGTAGCAAGTGCATCATCATCAATGGCACACTGGGGAGAGAACGCGACATGGCGAAGAAGTCAGGGTGGTCTTACGCTATCTTGTGCATTGGAAGGCCCACAAATTTCAAGACGATGATGGCCAGACCCAGACTTCAGTCTCTTGGGCATGACGCCCCCCCTTCCCGCCCCCCCCCCCCCCTTCTCCCCTTCGCCCCTTCGCCCCTTCCCCCCTTCCCCCCTTCCCCCCTTCCCCCCTTCCCCCCTTCCCCCCTTCCCCCCTTCCCCCCTTCCCCCCTTCCCCCCCTCCCCCCTACCCCCCTTCCCCCCTCCCCCCCTCCCCATTCCCCCCCTCCCCCCTCCCCCCGTCCCCATTCCCCCCCTCCCCCCTCCCCCCTCCCCCCTCCCCCCACCCCCCTCCCCCTCCCCCCTCCCCCCGGCCGCTTAGAGATGCCGACGGTGGATGGCGCTGCCGCAGCCTTTGCGCGTCGCTCTGCAGCTTTTTTGCTTCTCTCCGTTTCATGCCATTTCCGCATGTATAAATGAACAACTCAGCCCCCTCCTCTACTCGTCGAAATCATCCGCCGGCCTTCTGAGCAGCCTTTCGCCACCCTTCGAATTTCATTCCAATAGACCGACTCATCCTGTATTACAATGTATTTAAAAATAGACCTACCTGCGCAGCACAGCAACATCAGCAAAAGCAGCGGCTTTTGTATGCGGTAAGTAGTAGTTTACTGCTGTCATCATCGATACAATCGTCAAACGACGCGGGTACGAAGCGGATGGCCAACATGAAAAAAAAAAAAACGAGGAGGAGCACACAACATATGCCAGGCATATATATGCACTTACCCCTGCTGGAGTTACATGATAATAAACTGATGCATTTTTTCCAAAACCGTCACATGTATCCCCTCAAAATAATGTACAGTTTCCACGCACAGATTGAGCTGCCCCACCCGCCCCACCCCCGCCCCACCTCCCCCCCCCCTATGATAAACTGGTGAATTTTTTGATTTTTTTTCTTAAACCGTCAGATTCATCCCCTAGGAAGGATTTATAGCTTACACGCACAAATTGCCCGCCCCCCCCCCCCCCCCCCCCCCCCCCGCCCCCCCTTCCCCCCCCCTCCAACCCCGCTCGCTTTAGATCAAAACCAGGCCCCCACGTCCTTCAAAACTCCCCCCCCCCCTCACCGGTTATTCGACTTACAGGATTCACTCGATAAACGGATACATTTCCCTCAACACCTATCAGATTTTGTCCCCCTCAGAAACGGGTTTTATAGTTTCCGCGCACAGACTGACTAACATCACCCTGTTGACCCTGATAGCTATACTGTAGTTGTAAGGGGAGTCGCCGACCCATATCCTTAATGAGGACACACAACCCGTAATACGCGCGATCGGAGTATCACACACAGCTTGCAAAGATGAGTTTCGACAAAATCTTCGATCTCACAGCTGGAGTGTATTTTCATTTTTTTATAATATATGTACCTGGTATTATTATAAAAATTAAAATACACACCAGCTGTGAGATCGAAGGTTTCGTCGAAACTCATCTTTGCAAGCTGTGTGTGATACTCCGATCGCGCGCGTTATATCGTAACATGTGCGTGGTGTACACATCATACGAACGAACGAACGGGTTCTTCAGTGCGCTTACTACGCACGGTAGTATATCCACGTTGCGTCCGTGGCACACTCCATCTACTACTACTCATTCCTATACTATAATACTACTGCAGCGCCATATTTTATAGGCAGAGAGGTGAACGTTACACAACGCAGCAGCAGCAGCAGCAAGCAGTTGGAAACACCACGCCGGGCGTATGTTGATGATAGCTACCTGGTAGTATAGACTAGTCCAGAGTATCCAACCGAAAACATCGAAGCACATAATCAATCATTATTACGTGATCATACACGAGATGCAACAATTGTTATCGTCACCCTCCTCCCCCTCGCTCCACAGATAATAAAAATATTTCCCAGAAAGAAGGACCTTCGTGCCTGGTACGCCGCGGTACCTGGTCGGTTGTCTGGTGGTGGTGGTCTGGTGGGGTGTTGGTGGTGGTGGGTGGTGCGCTAAACAAAAACATTGGGAAACCACCGTATTTGCACATATATATACGGCGGCGAAGCAACACCTGGTTCATGATAAATATCGCGCTGACTGCTGCGTAAAGAGCCTACACACGTTCGTTGTCCGATCTCTCAAAATAGTATGCGCGATATCGAGCCTTTCGTCGGTGTTCGTATAGTCTCTATCTACCAGGTATATCTGTCTGGTGGTTGGTGTTGATGTTGGTGATGTTGACGGTGGTGGTGGTGATGGTGTAGGGTGGTGTGTGGAGTGGTGTTGGTGGTGGCGGCGGTGTTGTGTGGTGGTGGTGTGGTGTTGGTGGTGTTGGTGGTGTTGGTGGTGTTGGTGGTGTTGGTGGTGTTAGTGGTGTTGGTGGTGTTGGTGGCGTTGGCGTTGGCCGTGGCTTTGGTGGATTTTGGTATAATATATATGTTGAATAAGGAGCTGAAACGACGCGCATGTATGATATGTCATGAATGCATGATGATATTGGTGCCACATGCTGACGGGTAGAAAAAGCATTATTACACTTCTTGGAACTCGTACCTTCAGCCAGCGACAAATACACAATAAATAAAGTGCTGCTCTTATTATTGTTGCACTACACGGTGCTACTACAGAAATATACGGCGGTATCATGAGAGTATTTTATGTACGTCGTCCTGGACAAACGGCGTCATTTTTCTTGGGTGGTGTGTGTGGTGAGCAGGTCGACGAAACGAAGAAGCCGGGGTACAGATTCCGTGACCTCCATTCAGAGCTCCAGTGAGATGATGATTCACCATCTCTACCTGGTACGTGCGTTTACACAGTAGTGTACGTTTACATCTGATCTCGGTATATCCTGGCATGACACGCACCGAGCGCATGATATGATACTGACTCACACACAGGCCGATCACTCCCATCTCGCGCATTCTGCGCAACAAACAAACAAACGTAACTTGCAGCGCAGGATGAAAGACTATTGGCGTGGCTCTTGCTTTTGCCTCTCACTTCGTCATTCTGCTGCGCTCTTCTCATGAGTCTCTTACTTATAAAACAACGGTATAGTGAACCCCGAAACGGATGATGATGTCGTGTGCTCGCCGTCAATCGCCCGGGTGGTGATGTCCTCGCCGTCGGTCGTCCGGTTTCCGGTCGCTCGGTCACTTGCTGACGACCTCAGGGGCGTCCTCGTTGGTCACACCGAACGGTGTTGTTGCTCGATCAATCGCCTTGTCGGCCGGCCGCCCGACCTCTTGGCTCTTGTTAATATGCCCCCCCCCCACCCCTCCCCCCGCTATGGTCCTGCGGACTACGGCCGTGTATGTGATACAATGACTACCCTCCCCCCCCCCCCCGCTCCCCCCCGCTCCCCCCCGCCCCCCTTTTGTGTTATGTGGTCTTTTTTTTTACTGACTACACGGCTGTGCATGATACGATTACCCCACCCCCCTTCCCATGAGTACACGCCTCCCCCCACCCGTCCTCGGAAGGAATGCGTGGTCAATGGTCAAATGACGAAGGCAAGCAACAAATAAATGAGTACGCCCCCCCCCCCCCCCCCCCCCCCCCCCGCTTTATACGTTTCCTGCGGACTGCGGACATGCATGATGCGACGAACAATGATCCCTCCCCCTTTATATGGTCCGACTGACCACGGCCATTCATCATGTTGATGGTTACCCCCCCCCGCCCCGCCCCCTTTGTGTGGTCGTGCAGACTACGGCCGTGCTTGGTACGGCGATTACCCCCCCCCCCCCCCCCGCTTCGAGGGTCTATTGTCATACTGATGCGGCTATGCATGAAATGAGTACCGCCCCCCGCCCCCGCCTCTCCCTTTATTTGGTCTTGTGCAAGCCGCCAGGAATGGTATAATGTTTCCCCCCCCCCCCCCCCGCCCCCGCCCTTCCTCGTTCCTTCACGCCGTATTGCGTTGACGGGCGACACCGCCTCTCGTGTGGAGTTGGAATTGGTTTTGACGTGTTGGCTTTAATTGAATGCTATTTACGCATGAGAAACGCCGTCCGGTATGCTCGTAGCTTGGCTGATCGGCCTCAGGTCGTGGGGGAAACGCCCGAACCAGATGGGGCCACGGTGACTGACGCTTACTTGCACGGAGAGATGTATCGAGACACGTGCATGTTACAAGGTCGAGGGCCAGTCTTTTCTATGAGACTCCTCGCTTAGTTGATAAGGATCTCCACACCCCAAATATATGTACTATAAAAAAAAAAATGCACTACAGCTGTGAGATCGAAGATTTTGTCGAAACTCATATTTGCAAGCTGTGTGTCATACTCCGATCGTGCGTATTGCGGGTTGTGTGTCCTCTTTAAGGATATAGGTCGGCGACTCCCCTTACAACTACAGTGCAGCTTGTCAGGGTCAACAGGGTGACGTTAGTCAGTCTGTCCGCGGAAACCATAAAGCCCGTTTTTTGGGGGGACAAAATCTGACAGCTGTGGAAGGAAATGCACCAGTTTATCTAGTGTACCAGGTGGTATCCTGTAAGTCGAATATCCGGTGAGGGAAGGGCGGAGTTTCGAAGGGCGTGGGAGCCTGGGTTTGAACAAGAGGGAGCGGGGGGGCGGGGGGGGAGGGGGCGGCAGCTCACTCCGTGCGTGGAAACTGTACATCATTCAAGGGGACAAATCTGACGGTTTCGGAAGGAATGCACCAGTCTATCATGTATGTCCTGGAAGTCGTACAACCAGTGAGGAGAGGGCGGACATTCCAAATTTTAAATATGTATCTCGAGAAAAATAGAAAAAAGCAAAAGTCGACAAACAAACCCCCCATGGCCTGTACGCACCATATATATGCGAAAAAAAAATGTTGTATATTATTTATTTTTTTTCCGACGAATTTGGGTCAAGGAACCCCCGGCGTTCAGAAAACAAAATAGCCAAAAAACAGTATACCTCTATCCTAGCAGGCGTCTTGAACCCCCCCCCCCCCACCCCACCCCGCCCCCACCGCAAAAAAAAAAGATGACGCACCTCGGGCAGATATCTCACCCCCGATACCTACCTGAAAATGATGACGATCTAGATATTTCGGGCAAGATATCTGTGACGCGTGCGCTACGATAGAGGATGTGCACCAACCACTTTTTTTTTTCCGTTGAGGTTCTTGACGTTTGGAGCTTAAGACCCTCTCCCAACAAAAAAAAAACTGATTATTTCAAGAGAAAAACAAAGCTGCTAGAGGTACCGGATGAAAAATCTCATGGCCTCTGGGCATACAAACGAAAATCACATATATATATATATATGAGTTTTTGTCAATTTTTTTTTCTTCTTGTTTTGGTCTATTTTCCGAAGAATTTTGGTCAAGTTTGGAGAGCCCCCGTCATTCAGAAACCGTTTCTCGGAATCTTACTACGGTAGCCCCCCTAACTTTTTTTAAAAAAACGAAATCGCCGGTTTTGAAACCAGCCCCCGCGGCCGTATCTCCTGAAATACTGTGCCCTTCGCCACCCCGAGACGTCATCGGTCGATACTTGTAGTCGTTCGCGAACAAGAACACATGGTGAAGATATATATGCTTTTCATAGCATCCTTCCGCTCGTATCGAGCAGCCACGAAACGTTCGTTAAAGAAAACCGCTGGTTTTTTTCGGGGGGGGGCTATCGTAGAATCAGTCTTCGGACGAAAAAGTGGCCCCTCTATCATGATGAAAATCTTGATCTTTTCCAAAGGAAAGATCTGTATTTATTTTGATGACGATCTAGATATTTCCCTGAAGGAAAGATCTGTATTTTTGATGATGATCTAGATCTTTTTCAAAGGGATCTGTATTTTTGATGTTGATCTAGATATTTTTCCTCAAGGGAAGATCTGTATTTGATGATGATCTAGATCTTTTCCTGAAGGGAAGATCTGTTTGGTTCTAGCTCAGAGTCATCCCACGGTGAAGGATTTGCCTTTTTTTTTTTAGGGGGGGGGGGGGGGGCCCCAAGGCCAAACGCCTCTGGCCGGTTGAGCTCCCTCAAGTGGGATCCTATAGCTTACCACATGCATGCCAATTTTTTCGAGGATCAAGGGTACGATAAAGAGGGAGATACCCCCCCCAATTTTCGCCACCTGTGTGGTCTGAGCCGGTCGCGCGCGAGTGACCCCCTGTACACACCTCACTGACAAAAACACGCTTTTTCAGTTTTTTTTTTTGGGGGGGGGGGGGTGCAGCGTGTAGCTAGAACCAGATCCCTTTTCCGTGTTAATATCGAGAGTGTTAAACAGCCCGAAAAAAGGCCTCTTCATGACCGCAAGGGACTGGGGGGGGGGGGGAGGTATCACTCGCGCGAGTGACGCCGAGCCACTGAAACGAAAGGTCCCTTATTAATGAAGGGACCCATCCCCTTACCGTCCCATTGGGCCGATTGTAGTTTCATTATAATAGGGCCCCGCGTAGTGTGTCTGGAAGTGCTGGAGGAGTTGTGCGTGAACAAACGTCTTTCGAAAAAGCGATGTTTCTTCGGGGGGGGGGGGGGGTGTATTGAGCCCCACCCCACGATGTTATTGATGGGAGCCCCCCGCAGAAACTTCTGGTGCACCCCCCCCCGCTACACTAATATGGTGTAACCGGCGAGAGCCGTGCGCGCGATAAATCTGCACCAGATCTACGAGTGAGTATAGAGCACGCGTTTTCTGTGGGGTTGAATCTCGCTGTATGTTGTACTTTGTACCATAGATTAGAAGAAAAAAAAAAGAGATCCAGTCGCACGACTCATCTCTCAAAAACGACGGGCATCAAGGACGCGTGCTAACGATACAGCTGAGGGGTTGTGCACCACTTTTTTTTTCTGAGGTGTTCCTCAATTTGGGAGCTTGACGCCTTTACAACTGGAAACCCGTTTTGGGGACAAAATTACTTGGGTTTAGTATAGGGACAGGGGTTCGGAGGCTTTAAAGGGGTTAATAAAGACCTCTCCCCCCCAAAAAAAAAACCGATTTCATGGAGGGAAAAAAAAAAAAAAAACTGCTACGTAGCCACGCCGGACATGAAAAACCCCATGGCCTAAGGGTACACAACAATAAAAAAAGTCATGGCCAAAAAAAAAACAAAAAGTGGCCTACAATTATTTATTTTTTTCCCGACGATTTTGGGTTAATAAGAAGCCCCGTCATTCAGGAAAAAAATAGCCACATAGCCAAAAAAAGGTATACCTCTAGAATCGTAGCAAATGTATGTTTTTTTTTTTTTTTTTTAGCACACTTTCACTTTCCAGCTTCTGGACAAGCCGTGGTCACAGGTGTCGTCCCTTCCCCTCCCCGATTCTTGCCTTCGTTTTTTACCGCGCATAGGGTTCAGCAATCCCACTGCTCGTCGATTGTTCATCGAATGTTGCTTACTCACGCTCTCGCGCTTTCCGCAAGTCAATTTGTGCACAAGAAAAAGTCCCAACGAATTTATACGAGTATGCACTCGGCGGGGCTCGAACTCACGAAACTGACCTATACCAGGCTCGAGGACAACCTGATACGCCACCGGGGCGACCGGTTCACATATGTGCGTCACCGCGGGACCCTGTACCAATTGCAGCAGCACCGGCCTCCTTTGGGAGAAGAGACCGACATGGCGACGGCAATGTTTTTTTTATTTTTATTTCCCAGTTGTTGGTCCTGTGGGAACGAGCTCCCGAGGGGGGAAAACAAAAAAAACGACGAAAAATTACCGACCGAATTCATCTTTGCAGCGTTCCTTCAGATAGATCACCACAGCCACGGACTGGCCTAAGGGGGAGGGTCACGCTTTTTTTCGGAGCCTTTTTTTTCGCGGTGTGTTTCGGCGCGGGTCACTCACGCGCTGAGCTCCGCGTGCTGCGGCAGATGTGCAACGCGCTCGACTTTTTTTTTTTCCGGGGCTTCCTCGATTTGGGAGCTTAAGACATACATGTCCCTCCCACAGCAAAACCTGGTTTTGGAGAAGGAAAAAAAACAAGAACTAAAACTTGTGAAAAATGCCGGATGAAAAATCCCATGGATTCTATGTGCATGTATATAATATAATATATACATTGCGAGAATCATGATGACAAAAAAAAAAAACGGCGGCGTTTTCTTTCCCGACCATTTTGGGGGAAGGAGGTCATTCAGAAAAAAAAATAGCCAAGAAAAGGTACCTGGTATATAACATCACCCTGTTGAACCTGGTAGCTACACTGTTGTAGTTGCAAGGGGAGTCGCCGACCTATATCCTTAATGAGGACACACAACCCGTAATAATAAGCGCGATCGGAGTGTCACACACAGCCTGCAAAGATGAGTTTCGACGAAATCTTCGCGATCTCACAGCAGCAGCTGGAGAGTGTATTTTCATTTTTTTTATAATAATAACTCTCGATCGTAGCAAGCACCGGTAAGACACGTACGTGCACGCATAGCTTACGCTGCCGGGTGCTGCATGTGCTCGCACCATGGTGTGGGGACATTGATGAATGCGCTATTGACCCTTTTATTAGAGCCCCCAATCCCCTCCCTATATTAAATCTAAGTAATTTTGTCCCCAAAAAGGGTTTCCAGTGGTGAAGGGGTTAAGTGGTGAAGGGGTTAAATAAGGTTCTTGTTCTTGGATCGCGCTGTGTGTGATACATGGGCCCTCCAATAATAGAGAGGGTTTTTTGTTGTTTATTAGTAAAAACTTCTTGTTGTTTTGAGGAAAGCTTGCTGTGCGTGTGTGTTTCGTCTTCACGTCGTTGAACCGTTCTGTCTAACTCTACACGACGACATCTGGTGATCAGTACACCTTGTGTCCGTGCTGCTTCTACATCCTATGAGAGAGACGCAAAATCCTGTGGCCCACAGACTGTGAGACGGAGTGAAGCAGGCCTGAAACAACCGCAATTAATCAACGTAAAATCCAAACAAAGTGGAATGCTAGCGTACCGGGCACCGCGCGAACACAAACAACACCAGCCAACCTCCATAAGGATAAAACGCTACTATACCTACAATGGGACCCGAAGGGTGCGCCGGCTAGCGTTGGGCTGCGAAAGCAACTAACTGAGTTAAATCGACACACGACGCGTATGAAAATACGTGGAAGTGTGGTGAGCTAAAGCTTTGTTTTGCCCCATCCGCCGGAGGATGAAGAAAAAAAAAAAAAAAAAAAGATAAAACGCACACAAATTTAAGAACTAATAAAAAGAAAACAAAAGGCCGACACAGGAGTTTCGAAGTTGCCCCACACTACCTTCATTTTATAAATAGCAGCTGTCGAATTTCGTTTGTTTGTGTTTCTCCTGTTTTTCTTTTCGCTAAGTTTCTCGTGGGACTAGCTGTTCTTACATGACAGGGCCCCCGGCGGTACTGCATGTCGGGCATCTAGGGTCTTCCGTGTGCCTCGGTACCGTCCCAACTTGACCAGTGTACCCTCCTCTGTCCACATTTCTTTCATGGATTATTCAACGGGGGCCCGCCCATATACAGCGACAGACACATTATACTAATAATAGTGTACGGTGGTAGAGAAGACGTGGCGTGCTTTTTTTTTTCTTTTTTTCTTTTTTCTCAGAATCTTTGCTAAATCTCGTTACTGCTGTTGACCCTAGCATTATTAGCAGGGGAGTCACCGACCTGTATCCTTCACGCTGGGGTGCACACACCCCGTAATACGCGCGATCAAAGTATCACACACACGCAGCTTTTTTTGCAAAGGAAGCTGAGTTTTGATCAAAAAAACATTTTTGGTCGATCTCTCGCAGCTGCTCTGATGATGAAGTGTATTTTTCATTTTTTTCACTAATAATATAATAATAATAATAGATGATCAAATGAAAAAGACCACGCATGTTTGAGTGAACTGAAAAAACGCGAACCGGTCCGACGAACCACCTAGAGGTAGGCATGTATGTGGGAAAAAATATTTCGTACTGCGAAATAACAAAGGCACATTTATATGTATATTGACCAAGGATTTGGGGGGGTCAAGACCGTTGACAATGGAAGGCCAAAAGTTTTGAAATTCCCAAAGATCCCAGCCAAACTTTGCCTGAACGGTCGCCTATGGACCCAATATTTTGATGGAATTATTTTTCAAGACTTTACAGAATTCCGGGAAAAAAAAAGCACGACGATTTCTCGCGGCGATCTTCTGGCCAACATCGGCCCGAGAAATTCTCAACAAAAAGCAGATTGTGGATTTAAACACGCGGTGCAATTTCGTGTTCTCTCTTAAGACACACTTCGTTCGACTCCACTCTCCATAGATTTTTCAGAAAAGAAAATTCGGCCATAGACTAGATCAATAAAATGCCACCTCCGCCACGTCTATCGTAGCCCGCGCCTCTGCATCGGTTTTAGAAGTGGTGTGTTCTTACGTGCTGCTCAGTGTGAGCGCATACCAGAACACTATTAAAGGAACAAACGCTCTATTACAGCAGTATCATGCGACAGCCCTCTCTATTTTAGATATTTAGCCAGTTGAGCGGGGCTGGTTACCGTCTATGGTTGGTGCCTGTGATCTCGCTTCGCACGCATATGGGAACGGCCAGCAGTAGCAGCAGCAGTAGACTAGTAGGTTAGTAGTGTGTCAGCATTCGGAAAGGCGCCGTTTCCGGCTAGGAGATACCGGGCACTATGTTTATTGAGGCACCACACTACTATTAATAGTAGTAACTCCGTGTACTGCACGCTTGTTGCATGGCAGCGCCTTTTACACTACTACTACTACTGTCTTCCGCGGACACCTATTAGACCTAATACAAAAGTGTAAAACGCAGCGTAACCCGTGTAGCACTGCACGGGTTGGTTTCTTCCTCGAACTAGAAGTGCACACAGCTCGAACAGGGTTGGAAGAGCTGGTGGTGGTAGTGGTGGTGGTGTTGTTGGCATATTGTAGTACTCTACCTCATAATAGCTGATTGATATATACTGAGTCACGTGACTAAGTAGATTGCATTTTGGGTAGTGCTGTAGACTGATTGTACGATAGCCCCCTGGGCAAATACATTGATCGAACGTTTCATGGCTGCTCGACACAAGGAAAGATGCGATTGAAAACAAAGAACATCCATGTATTTTCTTGCGTGCAAGGGCCTTTCGATCGATGACGTCGGAGTGTCGCTCGAGGGACACCGTGTTGTTTCAGGAGATACGACCGGGAGCTGGTTCTGAAAACTGGCGATTTCGTTCAAGAAAAGTTAGAGCGTGGAGCTACCGTTGAACGACTCTGTACAACCAACATGAACACGTGTTTGTTTTCGAGCTCGTTTGTTGATCTTGGTTGAATCTCGCCGGCCTCGCGACAGGGACCTGTGGGACTCTCCCCTCGCCACGTGACAAGTGCTTATCTATAGTAGGAATACATGAACCTTTGCGTCTTCCCCCCCCTCCCGATGATGCCGGGATTCGAACCCGCACACACCATGTCCAGGCTCAGAAGCGAACAGTCTGCCCCACTACGAGACCACCGAGCTTTTGAGGCTGAGATGCGCGGGTTCGAATCCCGGTATATCATCTCGGGAAAGAAAGGCTCGAAAGTCCAGGTGTTCCTAGACACTTGTCACGTGGCGAGGGGAGAGCCCTGGAGGTCCTCCTGTTGCGCGAGGTCGGCGAGATTCAACCACAATCAACGAGCTCGAAAAAGATGTACTGGTACATGTTTTTTCGTTGGTTATAATATAGCACTGCCCACACTGAGCTACTCTGGGTCGCGTGACTACTAAGTGGCACAGCAGTGGGTAGTGCGGTGTAACTATCAATATCTAGGCGTATGAATCGGTACGCCGCACGTTACCAACTAGTTATCATTGGGACTAACAGTTAGCCGATTCCCGAAGGTGCTGACTATCTGACTTCTTAGGTTTCCATACACGCAGGAAGGGTTGTTTAATGTGGGACGCATTTTTTTTCCCCTTTAGCCCCCCCCCCCCCCCCCCGCCCCGGCCAGGGGAAGCTACTTGGGCTCGCTTCGCTCGCCTGACTTGAGCCGGCAAGTCGGCTGACCATCAGCTGGGTTCGCCAGCCGACCTGCCGACTAAATCCAGTTAGTCGGCCAACGATACATACCGACCAGTTATTAGTCGTCAAATATTGCCGACTCACAGCTGTAGTTCTACCCTAATTGCAGCTGGAAACCCTTTTTGTGGGACAAGTTACTTGGAACTAGTATAGGAACGGGTTGTGGGGCTCTGAAGGGGCGCCTGCCGGGTGTTGCTTCTTGTGGCTAACGCCGCACAGCAGTGCACAGCAGTGCAGTTGTACTGATCCCTGAAGAAGGCGGTGGCGTGCAAGACTTGATGACCAATAAATAGTCGGTGGGCGACGTCCGTTTGCCGACCAACTATTAATAAGTGGATTTTGTCGGTAAGTCGGCTGGGGAAACCAGCTGATGGCCAGCCGACTTGCCCATTTTGCAAAGTAGCTCCCTTCGGCTCCGCGGGGGAGGGGTGGTACGTCTCGAAAAACGAAAAAATGCACATCCCACATTAAGTAATCCCTTCCTGGACATGTGAGGCGTCCTACGACAGAGGTATACCTTTTTTTGGCGAACATGGTTTATGAATGACGGGGCTTCTTATAAACCCAGATTCGTCCGGAAATAAATTAATAATAGGCCACATTTTGTTTTGCATGATTCGCTCGTTGAATATCTAGGCCACACATGTGTGGGATTTTTCATCCGGTGTGTACTTGTGTGGCAGTTCAGTTTGCCCTCCAACAAATCAGTTTTTTTCTGGGAGAGTGTCTTAAGCTCCCAAATTGGGAAACCTTAAGGAAAAAAAGCGACGCACCTCTATCCTACCATGCGTCATGTACGGAATAGTCGGATAGTCGAATAGTCGGATAGTCGGCACCTCCGACAGAAACGAAAAACTACTACCTGTATAGCCCCGACTAATAACCTGTTGGTGACTCGCCTTCTCGAGGCCACCGCCTTATTGGCAAATAGGGCGGATAGCGCGTTACGGGTATTACGTTTCGCTAGTTTCAGGCCGAGGGCGTCCGTCCAGAGGTGGAGGCCTCAACTGTCGTCCACAGGGCGGTAGACCGCTCTGTAGAGGGACCAGCCGGGAATAGGTCAGCACTGCCAAAAGTCGCGAGTTTTAGTCGTTGTGCCAGGAAAATGTGGCCGCCTTGTCTAGGGATACCGCCCAAAAGTTACTTGGAATTAGTATAGGGATACCGCCTTTCTTTAGACAATTTCCAACCCCCAAAAACATCTCTAACTCCAAGTTCATTGTTCCCATGTTGGATCTGCGGTGCTAAAACGGTCAACAGTGTACCGCCTTATGCGGGACCCACTGCTGCGTGTATGTCACGCATGAGACGCGTGCTCCGATCAGGAGGTAGATTTTTGTTTCAGCTCTCTGGGCTACTTTTTTTTTCTTCTGAAAAACGACGGGTCTCCTTATCCCATATCCCACGCTTTTTTTTTTTTTTTTTTCGCAAAGTAATATTTAATGAATGTGTTTTTTGTATAGCTATTAGCCCACGATCATAGGCCCCCCATGAGTCTGTCTGTTCATCGAGTTTTTTTTCTTCACTTTTTGTTTACTCTCCCCTTGAAAAAAAACAAACAAAACATTTTTTTGGGCGAGCTATACGTATAGAAGAGCTCTACTCTACACAACGGTGAGGAGGGGGCTATATTGAGTACCGTTACGGTATTGCCTTGGGAGGGCCCTATCTCAATGATTTTTTCCTTCAAGAGGGCCATATCTTATGATACTACTCAGAAAAAAAAAACGTGCACATTACATATTTGAGAATTTATAGTTTCCGCGCACATATTGAAATGTCTCGCCCCCCGCCCCCCCCCCCCCCCCCCCTCCCCTCCCCCTCCACTGACCTCTTTTTCATAACAAACCCCAACCCTTCCCCCCCCCGCCCCTCCGTCCCCCGATCCCCCCCCCCCTTCCGCCTAGTCTGTCCAAACGCCCCACTCACAATCAAAATCGGCCTGAGTAATAAACACCTATACGCAGTTGATATCACGTCATTATCTTTCTGACCATCCATGACGTAGTTTTCAATTATATCCCCCCCCCCCCCCTTCCAACGCCCCCTCTTTTCCGACCACCTGCACGATCGCTTAGACCTAGCACCACGCGCATAACAAGCTGCTACATATCATTGATCTCACAGCCGAAGTGTATTTGAATATTATTTGTGACCTAAACCTCCTAAAAATCCCCCCCCCCCCCCCCTTGCTCTCCCTTAGTCAAACGCCCCACCGAATATCGAAATCCGCCACATTAATAAACACTTCACGCACAAGATATCACCTCATTATCTTTTGAGAGCCACCCATGCCGCTGTGTTCCCCCCCCCCCCCCCCCCCCCGCCCCCCCCCCGCCCCCCCCCCCCCGCTCCAACGCCCCCTCTTTCCCGACCACCTGCACGATCGCCTAGACCTTGCACCACGCGTATAACAAGCTGATACATATTTTTGATCTCACAGCCGAAGTGTATTTGAATATTATTTGTGACCTAAACCTCCTGAAAATCCCCCCCCCCCCCTCCCCCCCCCCTCTTGCTCTCCCTTACTCAAACGCCCCACCAAATATCGATATCCACCACATTAATAAACACTTCACGCACAGGATATCACCTCATTATCTTTCAAGAGCCATCCATGCCGCTGTGTCCCCCCCCCCCCCCCCGCCTCGAACGCCCCCTTCTTCCCCATCACCCGCACCTTCGCCTAGACCTAGCACCACACGTAAAACAAACCCCTCACCTAAAGCCGTCCCCCCCCCCCCCCCCGCCCCCACCTCCCACCCTCCCCCCCCAACCCATCCCAACCCCACCCCCTCGAACACTCCACCCTCTCTTTACTCACTGATTGTACGAATTACCCCAGGATATACATGATAAACTGATGTATTATTTCCAAAAATGTCACATTTATCCCCACAAAATAATGTATAGTTTCCAGGCACATATTGAGCTGCCTCCCCCCCCCTCCCGCCCCCAATAATATACTGGTGCCAAAACCGTCAGATTTATCCCCTCGAAAGGATTTATAGCTTACATGCACAAATTGCCCCTTCCCCCCCCCCCCCCCGCCCCCCTCCAAACCCGCTCGCTTTTGATCAAAACCAGGCCCCCCTTTCCCTTCACAGCTGTCAGATTTTGTCCCCCTCAGAAACGGGTTTTATAGTTTCCGCGCACAGACTGACTAAAATCATCCTGTTGACCCTGATAGCTACACTGTAGTTGTAAGGGGAGTCGCCGACCCATATCCTTAATGAGGACACACAACTCGTAATGCGCGCGATCGGAGTATCACACACAGCTTGCAAAGATGAGTTTCGACGAAACTTCGATCTCACAGCTGGAGTGTATTTTAATTTTTATAATATCTGTACCGGAGCATGTATCCTGATTCGTCTGCTTTTCCCCTCTGAAGCCTCGAAGGAGTCAACCCCCCCCCCCCCCCCCCTTGAAGTTAGCCCCCCCCCCACCCCTTGGAAATTACCCCCCCCCCCCCCCCCCCCCTTCCTTGGCGGTATCTCTATTAGGTATATTGGGGTTGGCGTTGGTTCGCAACGGCGCTGTAAAACATGTCAATCACTGCGTGAGCTAGACAAACCAGGGTACCGCTTTTTTTTTATTGTTGGCGGTCACCGTGATGGTTATCGAGATGGATCATATTGTGCGGGGCGGAGAACCCTAACTCCGCACAAGAGGAATGATCGAATGATCGCATCACGTAGTGTGAGCATGGTAAGGCACCCACGAGGCAGGTACATAGTAATACCCATATTGCTGTCTCTGGAGTGGCCACGCCGGAAAACAAAGTGACTCATTGGCGCTGTCATCCATAATCAAGAAAGTAGGCACAAGATGCCGAAGTAGGTCTTACGAGCGGTTCTTGGAAAGATGCAGCCCACCGTTCATGCGACTCGCCGAACACCTCACGGCGCTTCGCGCTCGGTGCAAGCAATGTCTGCCTGTGGTTGGTGAAAACCCGACGTGCTCCGTCCCGGCATAGTGTAGGGATGCGAGGGTCTATGGGGTCACACGACTACGGCCATGCACAAACCGAGTACACCCCCTCCTCCCCCCCGGAGGTGTCTCTACTATTAGGAGTAGGAACGGTGCTCCGTCTCGAAAGGGATGCGTGGTCAATGGTATGGTCAAATGACTAAGGCAAGCAACAAATGAGTACGCCCCCCCCCCTCCAAAGCTTCACATACATGCCTTCCTGTTGTCGGTGAAAACCAGACGTGCTCCTTCCCGGCATCCGTAGGGATGCGAGAGTCTCCGATATTGCGGCTGGCTATGCGCGAAATGAGCACACCTTACATCTATCTCCCATAATATACAGCCTTATTAATCCGAATATATATGGGGACAAAACACTTGGAATTTGACTGGGATTTGAGTCCAAGGAATTGGAAAGCTGTTGTACGCAGTGTGAGCTCCGTTGGGTTGGGAAGAAAAGAAAAAAAGAAAAAAAGCACGGTCTGAACCGAAGCATGCGGCACCACCAGGTATATACCAGGTATTGTTGTTGTTGTTGTTGTTCTCACATTAACTCGCATAATCAAGTCCGTGGTCACAGGACAGGCTCCAGTCACTCTGGAGCTGAGGAATACCAGGTATACTCTACTACTGCTGGTTTTGTATCCAACGCTAATCCCAACCGACGACGGGTGGGACGCAAAAAAAAAAAATTGAACCGTTATCGGGCGCCAGAAAACATTCCTAATAAAACTCTCTGGTATACTGGAACGTGATATTCGCTGCGACGAGCTATATCTGTTGAATAGAAGATACACACGTTGAAAAAATATTACAAGTACCAACAACGCAGCTTGCAAAGTATGAGTATTGACCCGAAATTCGTCGAACTCACGGCGGCTGGCGTGCGTCTTGAAATATTTTTACTAAATATAATGTGTGCTACCACTCGTCGTGCGGAAATGTACTCTACTTAGCATTTTTTTTTTTTTTTTCAACGTGGTGATGTCCAAATGTTGCTGCGTTTCCGGGCAGAGTGATATCGCATAGTCACACACAGCTTGCAAAGATGAGAAAGATTCGACGAAATCTTCGATCTCACAGCTGAAGTGTATTTTCATTTTTTATAATACGACAGTAGTACCTGAGGTCCTGTCCTACGGTAAAAAACTGAGATGACATAAGTTAGATTTCTTGGTTCAGAAAGGGTGGTGTCCCACGCCATTTTTAGCACATCCAACATCTATCCAATTTCTCACTTACTTTCTCATTTTTAGTTTCCCACCGTGTTGGTTCTAAAGGTTTTGAGTTTTCTCTTCGGGCTCTCCTTCGGAGAAGACCCGTCGTAGTGTGCTTGTATGCCCGTTGCGTAGCCAGCGCCGAAGACGTCAAGTGGCGGCCTAGCTTTGAGCGGTCAAGGCCTGCCTACACTTCAGCATACTAGTTTTTTTAGTATGAGAGGGTTTCGTTCCTTGACGGCCGCCCGTCCAGGGGCAAGAGTTGCCGTCAAAACCGATATCCTTTTTATTTTTTTAATGTTTTTTTGCGTCCCATTTATTATCCTCGCACTAATGCTCTCGCCCTCCCTCCCAGTAGTAACTCAGATCCGGGGTCATATTTATAGCGGCCCCTGCCCCCCCTCCCCCCCCCACTACGACTGTACGTGCCTTCAGTTTTATCGCGAGAATATTTCAGCGTACTTTTCCCTCGCCGACTCGCCTCGAGTTGTTTGGTCAGAGCTGACTGAGTACCGTATAACACGCAAGATCGGCGTCCTCGATGGAGTAGTAGTATTTAATCTACTGGGCGAATCTCGTCCCGTCTAGCATCATAAAGTAATGGGTTCAAGTCTCACCGAGTGCCTACTCGCGTTCTTAGGGATTTTTATCAAGTGCAAAAACCGACGATCGAGCGGAAAGCGCGAGAGCGTTTACGGCAACAACGAAAAACCGACGAGCATGGAAAGCTGAACAGTTGGAACGTTGAACCCTAGAGATAGGCGCGATAAAAACGAAGGCAAGAGTACCGAGGGAAAAGTAGGGAAGACGCCCGCGTGACCATGACCTTGTCTCTAGAAGGTCGATGAGAGGGTAAAAACTCTCTTACTAGTAATAGCTGAGCTGGAGAGAAAAAAAAGACTATGAAAAAAAAAGAAAGACTGTACATATATATATATATCTATATCTCGTACATTACGACGATCGCGGATTGCTTGAAATTGGTGGTTGCCAGTGGACCCCCCAAAAACGCACTGCGTTTAGGTATTGCCTGTTGTACATTCGTTGTTAGAAAGGAACTGCCCATCGTTGAACTGTTCCAGTAACTTCTAACGAGCATTTTGCTGAAAGTCTGTGACATCCTCCAGTTCGCAGAGTTTGAAGGCGCGTCGTGTCTCGAAAAATCTCATCTATCTTAGCCTCAGCTTCCTTTGTCGTACTACACACTACGTTTTTTTTTCTTTTTCTTCTTCACATCTCCCATTTATTGTCCTCGCACTACGTACTCTCTCGCTCCCTCCCAGTAGCAGCTCAGATCCGGGGTCACATATATAGCGCAGCCCCTCCTCTCCCCTCCCAAATACGACGGTGCGGGGCCTTCACCTTTTATCGCGAGAATAACTCAGCAGCCAGTCTCTTCTCTCGTCGACTCGCGTCGAATTCGAATGAAGCAATATTTTTCCACATTATTTTCAAGCAGTTTTCGCCGAAAACGAGGGAGGATGCCCAGTTCGACCATTATTAAGTTTTTAAGTGTGTTAAACCTGCTGTACACACTGAAAATCGCCGTGCCATACGAAGTCGCGGCGCTGACTCTATACGGCAGAGTTGGTCGATATGGCGCGCATTTTACAGCGCCGATTATGTATTATGGCAGAGCGGTCATGACCCACATTTCACAAAGTGAAAATTCGCACGAAGCGAGGGTGCCTTATCGAGGGAGTTGTTGAGCACCACATCGCTAAGTGCCACGCGCGGGCTGATCACGACCACACACGCTAGAAATACGAGTTGGACAAGCTTTTGTGACACCTGCAACGCCGTCGCGTTCGACAATCGCAAAAAGCGGAAGTCGCGACTTATGCAAGCGGGGGGTAATCTTTAGAAGATGAGTGTGGGTGACTTTTGCCTGAGGTCGATGACTGCTCATTGACTCGTACCATATGTAGCCGCTGTTAAACCCGCCATGGCGTGATTTGCGCGTTCCACACCACTGTCGCCCTGAGTCGTGCCACGCTAGAGGGGTGTAGCAGAAGAAGTTTCTGAGCTCCTCGCACCCCGTGAAGACATTCGCTCGGGCCACCCGTGTACAGATGACTGCCCATTGGGTGGCACGACGTTAGCCGTGGCGTAATCGCCGACGCGAAGTCGCTTGACAACGGGCGTTCTGAGATGCACCGTCGTCGTGCTTTCGTTTGCAATTAGCTAGACAGAAGAGGCCAACGGAAATATTAGCCACACAGCGCCGAGCTAGCAGTCAGCACTCCCTGCTACACGTGTGTGTGGATATTGTGGTGTATGTCTTAACATGCGGGTTGGGGAGACACAAGAAGAGGGGGAACGAGAACAACAACAACAACAGCGGTGTTAGAGCTACAGTAGGTGGCCCTATATAGTGCGGGTCATATAGTGCGGGTGTCCGACATTGTGCGGGTGAAATCGTTTGGCACAATATAGACCCCTCTATAGTGGCCGGTTTTTATATAGTGCGGGTGCCCGGTATAGTGCGGGTAAAATTTCGTGACACATACCCGCACTATATAGGGCCACCTACTGTAACTGATATTTATTGTAAGCAACTACCAGAGATAGATAGGCTGTTTATGCCACGAGAATGAGCGTTAGTAAAACTCGGTGCGAACCGACGGGCATAAATAGCTGAAATGTGGGAATGCTGAACCCCGTGCAGCACGATGAAAAGAAGGCATGTGCCGGGAGGGGATAGAACGGAAGGCGCTTGTGACCACGGCGTAGTCTAGAAGGTCGCCGAAGGTAAAGCCTCTTTTGTACTACGAGTTGAGCTGGAAAATAAAAAGGGGTGGAAGAAAAGTAAGCTTTTCTACGTATCTTCTGGAGTATTCAAGTCACGAGGTGGTGTGTGTGTTCGTCAGACAGATGAAGGACCTATTTGTTAGGCTATTCAACCCACGATTTGTATGTGTGTCTCCGCTAGAAAGAACTACCTGCTAGGGCAGCCAAACCACGCGACTTTATTACATCCATGGCCGAGCACACGGTTTCACCAAGCGAAAAACAATCTCGGGGTTCGCGACAGTCCGCAACGGTCAACGAAAATTCTCGGACTCTTTCAAGCAAGGTGGTGCGTTGCGAGAGTACCTACCACCAAGAAGGGGATTAACCTGCAGTTACTTGTACCCTCCACGCGTGCTACGCTGATGTATTGTAGGTGCACCGTCGTCGTAGCACTTTTTTTTTTTTTTTTTGAGCGACGAGACTCCTACCCCCCCCCAAAAAAAAAAAAAAAAAAAAATGGGAATTTCAAGGGCTTTCCACGGGTCGGGTCAGGAGGCTACCGAAATCTCGCGGGCCTAGTGGGGGTCGGATCAGGAGGAGGTGTTTGAAATATCACGGGACGGGCCGGATCGCGGGTTAGGAGGTTTTTAAAGCACGCGGGTCTGGACAGGTTTCCTTGACTTGACCTGACCCCGTGAAAACGCCCTGGGATTTTTTTTCCCCGAATTTCAGTCTTGTTTTTCCATTTCCAATCTTTTTTTTTTAATATATCCCCTAGGCCATACAAGTATAGACTGGGTTTGTTCATCGGATTGCGCTTCCGGTTTGCTCCAAATCGGCTTTTGGGTGAGGTATAACCAACTAATAGTATATACCTCCTCAAGCGGCTAGGAGCCTCGGAAAAAAAAAAAAAAAAAAAAACTACCCCACTCCATGAGTCAGACAGCAGGCGGTTGTGCCTTGCCATTGGCCTGCGGGAATCGCTCTGGGGACTGTACGGCGCTTTGTCCTAGGCTTATTTTTTGGGGCGTAAGCACGCTCCTCGTCTCTTCAGGCTTCTTCCTTGCGACTGGCTAGATTGGCTTCTACCGCGACCTCTAAAGCTGCTGCTGTCCGATCCTGCTCCAACGTTTTGCGAAATATTTTCAGCCGGGGCATGCAAACCATTGCAAGAAAGCTGGGGATCGTCCACCGTCTTGCCTAGCTCACAACGTCAGCTCTATATCGTGCTTTGAAGTACGAGATTATACTGGCAACATATAATCGAATAAATCTGCCGCGCTACGACCCCCGGAGCTGCTGTCGAATTCTCCTCTCGAACGTATTGCGGAGAATTTCCGGCTGGCGCACGTGCAAACCGTTTTTTTGCAAGAAAGCTCGGTCGTCCACCGTCTTGCCTAGCACGTAGCACCGGCATGCTTGTCGTAGGAGACAACGGTAGCATAATCGACGAAATAGGTGGCAGGGGTTGGCTGACTCACGGGGACTGCAGTCTCGATGCCAGGAGTTCCATGAGGTGAGGAGAAAGGCAGAGAAAGTTATAGGTACTGTTCTTAACTCTTATCAAAGGGTAGAGTTCCGTGAAGAATATAAGTCAAAGTCATACAATGACGTAGCTAGGGGCGTGTGACCCTTTTTTTGCCAGATATATGCATGACCCCGTGCCATGGTAAAATAATGCCGAACTATCATACTCGTTTTTTCGGGGAACCACGAGTCCCACCGCGCGTTTCCGCGGATGTGTTACCGTTTGCACAAACCGCACAACATATTCCATCACGTGCTTTGACTCTCAGTAAAAAGCAACAGCGAGGGGGAGAGCGCCGGAGGTCCCTGAGACGAAGTCGGCGAAAACAACACACTTTGTCGGTTGTATATAACACTACCCACTGAGCTTCGTGCTTCGCCACAGGACTGAGTAGCTCAGCGTTGGGTAGTTCTATCACATCTAGCTCAGTGGGTAGTGCTATCACATGTAGCTCAGTGGGTAGTGCTATCACATATAACGAACAACATGTTGCGCACATGGGACGGCAAAAAAAGGTGTACCCCTTTCCTTTTTTTTTTTGGGCATCCTAATAACCACCTAACTTGCAAGCGGCGGAGCTCTTATTATTATTATTATTATTATTTTCTTCTTCTTCTAAATGAATGTGCCATCCGATGCCTTTAACCCAAGGCCTGGAGGTGTGCAAGAAAAAAATCCATAAATATTTGCAAAACAATAAATGGCCTAGCTAGGCCTACACTATTTATTATTATTTTTTCCGACGATTGTTGGGTTAAGGAGCCTCCGTCATTCAGGAAACATTTACGTCCAAAAAAGGTATACCTCTAGCTATCGTAGCATGCCTCTTCGACAGCGATTAGAGAAAGCACCCCCTCCTATAATGAGAGACACCCTCATCCCTGGTGAATACCTCTGTTTTTTACTGGGTGCCCTGTTCCTGTTTTGTCTGATTCTTCTCTGTACCCCCCGCGCACTCGCTCCTCGCCGATACCTACTGTAGCGCTGGGTTTGGGTAGGCGATGGCTGTGGCCCCGCCACGACGACAGCGCCGTCTCCGGCGGGCTCCCGCTTTTGCCACGTCAGGTTTTCGCGACCGCTCCGCACATAAGCCACGTGGTAAGAGGGTTGGCGGTGACACATGCTACGGATGCACCATTTTTTCTTCCTGAGGCTGTTTCCCCGCTTAGAGATCTCTATACCTCACTGCAAGCAAGCTCGCAAAGAAAGACGGGGAGAAGAAGTAGCGGGGGGTCTCGAGGGGAAGGAGGAACCAACGACGGATGGAGAAGAACCAAAAAGCAAGGAGCAGGGGCAGGCGCTGGGGGCAGGGGGGGGGGGTGGAGGAAAATGACCAGGAGCAACATCAGCAGCAGCATCAGCCACAGCATCAGCCACGATCGCCGCCGTCGTCGTTGCCACCGATGCAGCCCTAGCCGCTCCCAGCTCCGCCGCGGTGTTCGATTCAGCCGGTAGTTGCGCCCGTTACCGTTGCTGAAAAACACACGCTGCCGTCATAGACGGCATGGCCGACGAAGACGGCGATGCCCCCAGGGGCAGGATTGTTATTGGTTGTGAGATTTCATGTGAGGAGGAGGAGCGCATTGGGGAGGAGGACGCGCGCGTGGTTGGTGTTGGGGGTGAGGGCAAGGAGGACCAGCGGGGGAGAGCAGCGAGGATTGGCAGCTCCGTGTGCTGGGGGCGTGAGCCGGCCTGTCGACGTCCTCACAAGGCCTAGGCGGGTGCGCGTGCGAGAGAAGGGCGGAATCATCTAGCACCCATGGAACTTTTTTCTCGCCAGGCACGTGGTTGATTCCTTTTATCTAGAGTATCATATGATGATGCATTGTTTTTGGCGTGGACGCTGTGATTTTTGGCCGTGACGTGAAACTTGATTTTTTGTTTTCAAAAGATTCTTCTCGCAACATGTGGTGTACACGTGTAGACACGTAAAGTTTGGTGACTGGATCTCTGTGACATTCAGCATGCAACACGAGGTACAGGGAGTATGGTACCTGGCTAGTATATCACAAACAAAACACAACCATGAAAAAAGAGGCAGTTTTGTACTGCTGCTGTGTTTCGGTCAAGAACCTGAAATGTTTTGGGGATAGTCTTTGCGTGGTCAAGAGCGTGGCCTATTTTTGGCATTCCACGCCAATTATTTACGCTTGCGATTGGCATTGATTGGGCGCGGAGGCTTGGAACAACGGATTTGACCCCACCTCCCCTCCCCCCTTCGCTCGTAAACTATGTGATTGTGTGTAGCTTCGGCCAGCGGCGCATGACGAACATAAGTACATGGCTCTGAGCAGGGTGGTGATGTACATGAGAGCGATCAAAGACCATACCTGACGTTGGATAGATGTATACCTATAATACCTGGTACGTATACGTGTGCCATTATAGTGTACCAGTATTGTGGATAGCATGTCCCCGGTATATACTCATGGAGACCAATTTGTCAAGTTCAAATGAGGGTCAGTTCTCGACTATCAGGTACATTCATTTCCCGTAGCACGTGTCCCCTTGCCGCTGCTCGATGCCTCCCCCATCGGTCTCCATTCGTTGCACAACTCGCAACTACTCAGGCGCAAGATGGATAAGAGAGAACTTAGCCACGACCACGGCGGAGAGACGAGATGTGGAGGACGGAGATGGGTTTCGGGCCGTCGTGGAGGTAATATTAATAGGAGTGGTGACCGATAGTACCCTCGTGTTGTCTCTCAATGTTTTGGGTGCTTGATGGTACGCGATTGCAGAGTTAGGCAATGGTTGAGTTCATTGCGCATGCTATCGTGCCATATTTGCGATGCATTATATATACGTTAACTGGTGAACGAAACATGCCCCTTCCCCTGTGCACGCGTCACCGCTTACTCGGCATTCGGTTGGTATACCCTTGGCAGGTGGCAGCACAGGCTTGCGCTGGTAGTGGTCAAACTACCTTAACATACTGGCATTTGGAAATCAAAGAAGATGATTCACGCTGAAAGTTGCCGCTTGTGGGCAAGAAAGGCTCAAGGAAAAGGGAGAAACAAGAGGGAGAAAACAGGAGAGAGTGTGGGGGGTGCGCTTGCACGACCGCCCTCGATCATCTCAGCTTTACGCCTACGTAGATTGTTACCCTACGGATCGTTGCCTGATCTACCTACAGCAGCGTTCCCTGAGACTTGCTCGTGGTCTACCGCGCCTATGGCAACGCTCCCGGAGTTTTGCTCGTCCCTAAAGTCCTATTTCCTGAACGTTGCTTATACGTACGTGAAATTGCACCGCGTTACTTGTATCTAATTACATCGCATTGCTCGTATGTACAACTGCTAAGCGGCAGGTAGACCGATAGCATAAGAAGGCCAACTACGATACCTCTGCTTGTTGTGTAGCTCAGCACTCTGTGGTACTGAGGATTGGTTACGAGTAGGGTATAGTGCTGCAGTGCCGTAGTCGCTACCGAATATTTTCCAAGAGAACAGGCTGCTGCTGACATTTCTTTTTACTCGCCCTGAATGGAAGTCGCGTCTGCAAACAATACCATTGTCGCTCAAACAAATGCCTTGTTACTTGGAAATCCCACCCTGGGGTTGTCTCCTTTTAACGTAAATCTTGTGCCGTGAAATTTCATCGAAAATGGTGTCGTCCTCTTTCACTGTTGGGCTTGCCAACTCAATGAATGCATGCCAATTCATGTGTATACGTGCTATCAATGCTGAAACCGATACTCAGAAGATAAAAAAAACCAAGAGTGCTGCAATACATTCAGGCCCGCGAGTTGACGGCGGCAGTGTGGAGATGTAGACAGGTTCTCATGTATTTCAAACATGCTTCTGGCGTGGATACCGGCCAGACTCTGAAATTTTCAAACGTCTGTTGAATAGCATCAATGGCCTTTTTCAACTCACTAGGTGTGTCGTAACGACTGCCTTTTTAAAAGACAAACGCAAGGGTTCAAATTCTAACGTGTGTTGCACTGACCTCGAAAACTATTCAAGTGATTCCCATAAGAATGCCACACAAAAGTGCACGTTACAGCGTTCCGCGTGTTGCCCCCCCCGCTCTATGACCCAACAATGGTTTGAGCCTAAGAAGCTACTGAGGAAGCTGAAGCAGCAGATGTAGCTGATGCAGTCGAAGCTGAAGCTTATGATGAAGCTGAAGCTTGTGATGACGCAAACGCAGCTGTTGAAACTGATGCAGTAGATGCCGCTAGTCTTGTTGTCGCCGCCTTTTGCGATATATGTAGTAGTGATGGGGCTGATGTAGCTTCCGCCAGGTTGGCTGCAGTTGCACTGCTGATGATGATAATGATGACGATACTGCTGTCGAATATGTTTGCTCCGTGTCTTGATCCGCTTAATGTTCCGTGTCGTAATTTGATGAACGCGCCATTTTCGAGTGCGGTTGAGACGTTGATATTCGTGGTGATGACGGCACTGTGATGGATGGTGGGTAGCTGCTGCGAGAGGAAGTCGTTTGAGAAGCTGACGGGCGTGATGATGACGTCGCAGCGGTGGGTGTGTAGCTGATGGGATAATGAAGGAGTAATAGTAAAAATGTAGCAGGACACGAAGTAGCTGGGGTAGTCTCAGAGGTACGTTCCATGGGAGAAGGTAGCTAGCCTGTAGACGTTGTTGCTGCTCCAGGTTCCCATCTCCTTGCCCATGCGTCCCTCCTATGAGCTGCGTCCGGTAGTCCCCCACGACTTTTGAAGGGTGTTCTGAATTCGGTTTGGATGAACGATGCCATGACTGAGGAATGATGGTTTTTGAGCTTGTATCACAAGGGGCTGATGGTATGTGCTGTGTGGTTTGTGTAACCGTAACACATCTGCGGAGATGCGTCGGGACTCATGGTTTCCCGAGAACGGGTATATAATTCGGTATGTGACCGTGACACGGGGTCACGTACAAAACAAAGGGCCAAGCCCCCACGTCAGGACTTGAACTTATCTTCTTCATGGGACCCTAACTCGATCAATTTAAAACTTTCTCTACTCGTGTCCTCGCCTCATGGCGCTCCTGGCACTGAGACTGCTGTGCCCGTGAGCCAGGCAACCCCTTGTGCACGTGGTTCATCGATTACATGCGTCTCGACAAAGTACACGAGGGAGGAGGGTTTTCCCTTCCTCTTCTCCTCCTGGGCTTCTCTCTCTCTCTACAGTACACGTCTCACCAAACCCAACACAACAGCTCCTGGGTAGATTTATTATGCTACATATACGTGTCGGCCTGCCTTCAATATCACCCGGTTTCTTATTTCATGCCCTCAATCATGCTACACAATAGAGGCATAATAGCCCTTTTTGGCTGAAAGGCTCTCTGAACGACGGGGATTCTTAACCCAATTTTGTCGGGTTTTACCGGTTTGTTGGTTTTAGACTAGCTTTTGTTGTAGACCTATAAATCATGGGATTGTTCATGGGGTATTATTTAGTTTTTTCCCCCGAAAAATATTTTTTTTTTGTTAGAGGGGTCCTCTCAAGTGGTTAGGAGCCTCAGGAACTAAATGGCGCACCTCTAACGGAACATGCGCGTCCCCTGTACTATCTGCATACGTTGAAGATATCGACCGAGGGAATTGGCCTCAGCGGGACCCGTACCCCGAACGGAAAGATCGTCCCGCGACAAGCCGGGACAGCTTGCTCTTATCTGTTGGGGGCAATATGTGGGCTTTGGTACACACAGGGACATCATGCCGATTTGACCGCTTCTTTTTCGGTTAACTTCTCGATACTCTCGTCTTGGGTGCTCTTAGATCTCGCGAGTGCCCGTCGTATACCTTAAAACTCCTCCCCCCCCCCCCCACTGTATTAAATATGCTTCAAAACATAGTACATTGTAGTTAGAAGCGTGGCCCGATAGAGGTACCGATTTTTTTGGCTGAAACGGTTTCTGAACGACGCAGGGGCTCCTTAACCTGTAAATAAAACCGTCGGAACTTAAATTCTTGTTTTTTTTCATATTGTATTTTCGTTGTGAATACCTACAGTAGGCCATGTTTTTTTTTTTTTTTTCATCGACGAGCTCGAGTATTATCGTAGAACTTTTGGATTTTTATCCAAATCAGTTTTTGGCTGTGAGGTATACTATTAACAGTACAGAGCTCCTCAAGCGGTTAGGAGCCTCGGAAAACAAAAAATGTCACACCTCTCGAGACCGCAGCGTGACGCCCTATACCCCCACCTTCACTGACGCGTGCTACGACAGAGGTGCGCGCCACTTTTCTTTTCCGAAGCTCTCCTCAATTTGGGAGCTTAAGAAGAGACCTATCTCAAAAACTGATTTGGAAAAAAAATGAACTGCTATGATACCGGATGAAGAATCCCATGGCCCACGTATATGGAACGAGAATATCATGCAAAAATTAAGGGGGCGTATTTTCCAACGATTTGGGTTAAGGAGCGCCGTCAAAAATTCGGACACCATTTCAGACGAAAGCTGCTACCTCTATATCCCACTGCCGAGCATAGGTCACTCGCAGCGGGTGGCCCTCCACCTCGCGCAAAGCCGAAACGTAAAGCGTTTGGTAGGCGAAGCGCAACAGCCAAGTCCACGGCAACGGCGCGAACCGCTAAATCGTTAAGCACGGGAACTCCAAGGCAGCAAATGAATAGATTGGCCACTCACGCTATAGGGCTCTATCCTCAAAAGTTACCCCCCCCCCCCCCTCCCAGGCGCCCACGAGGCGTTTTTGTGTAGGGGACCTGGACCTGCCAGAAAGACGAAACAGGTACTGTACAACGGTAGTCGCGGGTGTGAAGGAATGGTGTGTGCCAAGGCCCTGACTCTGTGCGAAGAGCTGCAGACACTTCGGTGCCACCTCTGAAGCCCTTCTCACAGAGGCAGAGCCTCGACACACATCATTCCTTGTTCAGGATGGGGAGGAGGGAGAAGGGGCATCAGAGGTGCCCTCTTGTGGCCGGGAAGCCGAGCGTAGAGCCCACATAATAGAGGGAGAACAATGTTAACTATTGTACAAGGAGAAACGGGATGTGCTAGAGAATATGAGAAAATACACGAACGTTGTACTATGGTGAAGCTTGGTACATGAGATAGTAGCTAGAAAACAATAACTAATATATCCTGGGAGCTGGGTGGCGGTCACAGGCGGCCAAACAGGAAGCAGATAAGATGAACAAGAAGTTTTAAGGCAACGTGTGGAAGAAAAGGCATTAGATTTTCATGAGCAAGAAGTTTCAAGGCAATATATGGAAGAAAGGTATTGAGCAACCCATTTTTTTTCAGAGGTGCTTCGATGAGGAGCAAGAACTGTGCTCCGTCTCAAAAAAGGATGCGAGGGTATACGGTCGAACGACTACGCCTAGGCATGAAATGAGTACCCCCCCACTGCCCCACCCCTAGCACAACCGTGATCGTATAACATCGTACACGGCGATAAGTCCGAGCCATCTGAGGACGAGTTCCCTCACTCCGCCATCGTTGTTCGACGCGCGTTACGATATCGAGAGGGGAAACTTTTTTGGCTGAACCACTTTTTCAGAATGACGGTAATATCCTCAAAAACCCCAAACCGTTGAAATTTCGTCCCTTAGAAAAAAAAACACACACACACACGGTTGTTGCATGCCTCGGCCATGGGATTGATTGTTTCATCGATGAGGCTGATTCTACGATATAGGCCCACCCCCCAGCGATCTTCTTCAACGAAACGTTTCATGGCTGCTCGACACGAGTAAGGATGCGAATTATATAGCAATATCTTCCATGATTTGTTCTCTCTTGTTTCGCAAAGAAAGGGCTATCGAACGATGACGTCGGGGGGGGGGGGGCAAGGAGGGGTCCCGTATTTTTCAGGAGATACTGCCGGGAGCGGGAGCTGGTTTCAAAAACCGGCGATTTCGGTAAAATATGAGTTGGGTGGGCTACCGTATTTCCAGAACGACTTGAAAAAAAATAAACTTCTCTCAAGTTTTTTTCCAAGAAACCAGTTTATTTTCGGCGAGGTATGCAAAGCTTATCAAACTGACGCGTGCGACGTACGATATAGAGGTAGCAGTTTTCGTCTGAAACGGTTTCTGAATTTGACGCCGGGGCTCCTTGACCCAAAATACGTCGGAAAAAAAATAAATAATAGGCCATTTTTGTTTTTGCGCGATTTTTTTTCCGTCGTGTGCACCCAGAGAGGCGAGATCTGGGATTTTTCATCCGGGGTATGTATGTATGTATAGAGTGCTCAGTTTTTATTTTTTGATCCATTTGGTGGATCCCAGTTTTTGTTGGGAGAGGTCTCTCAAGCTCCCAAATCGAGGAAACCTTGCAGAACAAAACTGGTGCACAATGCTCGCTATCGTAGCACGCATCAAGTGACGAGCCTCAGAAGGAAAATGGCCTACCCTTACACCGTAGCGTGGCTTGTAAGCACACTGTACCATGCTTTCTTCTTGCTGCATAGTACCGTCGCTGGCAGATGGACACGTTTCTTGGGCTGTGGTGGTGATCCGCGCTCTTGTTTGTGTGCTAAAAATCTTATGGGTTTGGTTCTTCAAGTCCACAGGTAAAGCCCCGAAGGCGCGCTCGGTGGCCGAAACCTTGACGCCTCTGCCTCTCCGGGTTGAGCGGAGGCTACAGTGCAACAGCACCTGGGGTGATTGCGATTTACAAAAATTCGTCCAGGTTGGCAAAAAATAAATAAATTATATCATAGCGTTGAAGCCGAGACGAACGTCATAACCCACGGCCATTGCAACCATGCCACGAAAAAACTAGGTTGGATAGACGAAAAAAAAACAAAAAAACAAAATGGTGGAGGGAAAAATACGTTTCTGACCTATTTTTTTGGGCTGTTTTTTATTGGGCTGGGTTGGCCTTGGATTTCGACGTTGGACGGTTTCGATATTCTAGTAACAGTATAATATGTTTTCCCACCCCCGAGTCTTACTACGGTAGCCCCCCCGATATTCTAGTAACAGTATAATATGTTTTCCCACCCCCGAGTCTTACTACGGTAGCCCCCCCGATATTCTAGTAACAGTATAATATGTTTTCCCACCCCCGAGTCTTACTACGGTAGCCCCCCCGACTTTTCTTTAACGAAATCGCCGGTTTCAAAACCAGCTCCCGGTCGTATCCTCCTGAAATACGGTGTGTCCCTTGACACCCCGACGTCATCGATCGATAGGCCTTTCTTTGAAGCGCACAAGAAAATATACCCGTGGATATACTTTGTTTTCAATTGTATTCTTCCTCGTGTCGAGCAGCCATATTATAGCGTTCGTTAAACAAAATCGCTGATTTGGGGGGGGCAGCTACGCCGAAACGCTAACCGACGACCAAAGCTGGTAGCACTCGCAGAACACCCTGGTCTACGCCGTAGTTAGACTGGCGCGAAGGGGCCTCTCGATTGCTTGATTCGTTTAGAACGTCCGAACAAATTTCAGTCTCGATCGAGATGTTATTTTATTGGAACTAATCGTGGAGCCGTGCTTAAATGCCAGGCGCATCATGACGCACACTGACACGTAAGAAACGGTGTCGTTTTTACGTACCAGTAGTATCACCTTCGAGGGCGCGACAAGTCAATACCAGGCATCAGGTACTACTACCTGTCGTAGGCATGCTTTATGGGGTATATACCCCCGGTACTGCTTCTACATCATAGTACTGCAGCTGCGGCATACGTATATGGGGCAGAAGTGATGTACCCAATCAGCCGTTTTCGGAAGAGGTGAATGCCGAAATGGGAAATATGAAACATGTAACCCTACAGCCAGTATACTAACAACCAGATAAAAGAAACGTTTGCAGGGGTATGTACTGGATTGGTCAGCAGCGTTCGGGCTGCATATCGTACACCGCGGGTCTTTGTTTCCACGCCCCTATGGTGCCGACGAACGAAACGGACGGGGGGGGCGGGGGCGGGGGGGGGGGGGGTGAGATGACGGAGCTTTCCAGCAACGGGGAAGCGGGGAAAGAGCGGGCGAGGGGTGTGACGTAAGGGATGCAGCAGCTGCTCCGTATTTGTAAGCATACTCGACTCCTACACCGGCCGAATCATGGACGTACGTGTAGGCTCAGCACAGGACGCTTAAGAACTAGGGGAAGTCTTGAGTTCTTCTTTGAGAAAGGGTGCGCGGTCTACACTATACCTGTTCAGTATCGAGACTCTCGAATTTCTTATTTTCATGTACGTATATTTCAGGCTGGTTTTCTTGGTAAACTGTTTCTTATTAATAATAATTTATCTGCGATGACTATATAGTATGTAATGTGTATTTCCTTCCACAGCTGTCAGATTTTGTCCCCCTCAAAAACGTGTTTTATAGTTTCCGCGCACAGATTGATTAACATCACCCTGTTGACCCTGGTACAAGCTACACTGTAGTTCAACATCACCCTGTTGACAAGCTACAAGACTTAGTGCTGTGGTTCCAAGGGGAGTCGCCGACCTATATATATATATCCTTAATGAGGACACACACCCAGTAATACGCGCGATCGGAGTATCACACACAGCTTGCAAAGATTTTGAGTTTCGACCAAATCTTCGATCTCACAATCACAGCTGGATGGAGTGTATTTTCATTTTTATAACATATAGACTATATGCGTATCATAATACACTGATTGATTGCTGGATGGCAAGCGAGATACTCGGAAATGAATGCATCCTTGCGCTTGGAGGGGGGGGAGGGGGGGGGGGGGGGGGGGGGGTGACCAGGAGGACACGCGGGCGCATACGTAGTACACGTACTACTTCTTCTGCTAGTTGTTGGTTGTTTGGATACTTGGATACTATTAATACGTTGTTTTGCGCTTTCACTTTTTTTGGTGGTCATATTAATAGTAACACAGCACACTGCCGGATGAAAAAAAATGAAAAAATGAAAAAAATATACCCGGTACCAATAAATAGAGCACAGGCAACAACAGCAGCAGTTCACTACTGCTTGCTGCTGCTGCTGCCTGTAGTACCTGGCATGTAGTACCTGCGGTGATACAAATAAACGAGAACCAACTTTGTCTTGTGAGATCAACAAGCTACCACAGGTGTATACTTTATCCAGTTGTTGCTATCAGTTACCAGGTGCCCCAGGGTATTCGCGTGAATAAGGGGTTGTGGCTGCGCACTATTAATATTTGTTGTTCATTGTGCCCTCCGACAAATTGTATACCAGGTAGCGTAGCGTAGATGCCTTTCCGATATATATATATGTTATAAAAAATTGAAATACACTCACAGCTGTGAGATCGAACATTTTGTCGAAACTCGTCTTTACAAGCTGTGTGTGATACTCCGATCGCGCGTATTACTTGTTGTGTGTCCTCATTTAAGGATGTAAGTCGGCGACTCCCCTTGCAACTACAACAGTTAACAGTGTAGACCTATCAGGGTCAACAGAGTGATGTTAGTCAGTCTGTGCACGAAAAATATAAAACCCGTTTCTGAGGGGGACACAATCTGACAGCTGTGGAAGGAAATGCATCAGTTCATCAAGCGAATCCTGTAAGTCCAGTAGCCGGTGAGGGGAGGGCGGAGTTTTTAAGGACGTGGGGGCCTGATTTTGATCAAAAGGGGGGCGGGAGGGGGGGGGAGGGGAGGAGGGACAGGTGGGGCAGCTCAATTTGTGCGTGGAAACTACTCCGGAGTATAAATCCTTCTTTTGGGGGAGGGGGGGGGTGTGTGGGGGGGGGGGGAGGGCTTTAGGTCGCATATATGTAGGGGTTTGCTATACGCGTGTTGCTAGGTGTAGGCAATGTTGCGGGTGGTGGGGAAGGAGAGGGCGTTAGGGGCGGGGGTGTGTGGGAATTGCAGCAGCGGCATGGACGGCTCTAAAACGATAATGAGGTGATACCCAGGGCGTGGAAGTGTTTAGTACTCTGGCGGATTTCGATATTAGGTGGGGAGTTTAAGCAAGAGAGAGCGAGGAAAAAAAGGGGGGGGGGGGGGAAGGGTGTCCAAGAGGTTTAGGTCACATACAATATTAAAATACACTCCAGCTATGAGATCAAGGATTTGGTTGAAACTCATCTTGGCAGCATTGTGTGTGATACTCCGATCGCGCGTATTAATCACGTATGTAGGGGCTTGCTATACGCGCGGTGCTGGGTCTAGGCGATCGTGCGGGGTGTGGGGAAGGAGGGGGCGTTGGAGGGGGGGAGGGGGGATGAATGAAAGATACGTCATGGATGGGTAGAAAGATAATGACGTGATATTAATTGCGTAGAAAGTGTTTAATACTCTGGCCGGTTTCGATTGTATGTGGGGCGTTTGAACGAACTGGGCGGGGAACAAAGGGGGGGGGGGGGAGGATATATCAAACAGGACATAAAGGATAAATCAATACATTCCTTCCACAACCAACCGTCAGATTTGTTCGCTTAAAGGGTTTATAGTTGCCGCGCGCAGATTGAGCTGCCCCTCCCCCCCCCTCCCCCCCTCCTGCCCCCCTTTTGATCAAAATCAGGCCACCACGTCCTTCAAACTCTGCCCTCCCCTCACCGGTTGTTCGACTTGCAGGATTCACTTCATTAACTGATGCATTTCCTTCCACAGCTGTCAGATTGTGTCCCCCTCAGAAACGGGTTTCATAGTTTCCGCGCACAGACTGCCTAACATCACCCTGTTGACCCTGATAGCTACACTGTAGTTGCAAGGGGAGTCGCCGACTTATACCCTTAATGAGGACACACACCCAGTAATAATACGCGCGATCGGAGTATCACACACAGCTTGCAAAGACGAGTTTCGAAAAAATCTTCGATCTCACAGCTGGAGAGTGTATTTTTATTTTTGTAATATACCAACTAGATCCTCTTCCGGAAAGCAGAATCAATATACTGCACGTATGCATGGCATTAACCGTCGTGTCTCTCCCGTGACTTGCCAGCCGTTTATCAGTTTCCCTTCTCCACAACTTTTCATCTTAATTTGGAGCTATCGCGGTGTACTACATGCACTGCTATCGCTCGTAGCACTCATTCATGCAAAGCCCTCATAATATACTGCTGCTGCTTGTTGTGTTGTAGGTGTTATAAGGCTAAGGTTGCCGTATCTTAACATATGTGCGTATGCCATCCAATGAAGGGAGGGGGGCGACGGAAGGAGCTGGGATAGCGGGGAAACAGATTATCTGTAGCACTTAGCCACAGAAAATTATTTTACTACACGCTACAGTTCCTATTATCAAGATTGTAGACTAGTCTATGCTAAGGTATTAGTGGGGTATTAGTCCGTTTGACCACTTGCAATAAAGGTTAACCAATAATATAGCTCACCCAAACTAAGCCTTATAACACTTCCCCCCCCCTGAAACGGCGGGATAGCAGGTCGGACGGATATATATATATATTTATACGGGCGGACATGTCAATATCCAAGCGGTTTCATTTCCTGGAGATACCGACCGCGGGGGAGAGTATTTTCAAGTTTGACATACATGGGGAAAGAGTCTGAAAAAAAAATTTATTGTGGTCTGGATGTGGGACTCGAACCCACGACCCCAAAAGCCCATGGTCTGTCGACGACGCCATTTGTAGTATGGTATTTGTGGGGTATCAGTCTGTTTGACCACTTGCACAATGTTAACCAATAATAGCTTACCCAAACTAAGCCTTACAAGACTCCACCCCCCCCCTGAAACGGCGGGATACCAGGTCGGCCGGGGGTATACGGGCGGACCTGTGTTAAGGTATTAGTGGGGTATTAATCCGTTTGACCGCTTGCAAAAGGTTAACCGATAGCTTACCCAAAGTAAGCCTTATAACACTCTCCCCCCCTTGAACGGCGGGGGATAGCAGGTCGGCCGGATATACGGCGGACCAGTCTATATCCAAGTCGTTCCATTTCCTGGGCATACCGGGGAGAGTATTTATCAAGTTCGGCATGCTATGGGGAAAGTCTGAAAAAGTTCATTATGGTGGATGTGGGGCTTGAACCCACGACCCCAAAAAAACCATGGTCTGTCGACGACGCCATTTGTTAAGGAATTAGTGGGGTATCAGTCCGTTTGACCACTTGCAACTGGTTAACCGATGGCTTGCCCAAACTAAGCCTTGTGACACCTGTCATTATCCAAGCGGTTTAAATTCCTGGAATGTACCCCGGGGAGAGTATCTTGGTTATACTACTAGCTTGTCCGTCCGGGTTATATGATATCAAATTTTGCCGCCTTGCTCAGGCCGGCTTAATTCCGGCCCCCACACTGTGAAATCGGGAGGTCGTACACTAGTAGTACTCGTCGTATAACAACTGTGTCGTTGCCGTGGAACACGGACGGTGGTAAGTGGTGTGTGCAGTGTACCGGTCCTAGAGTACTCTCAGATCCCGGACCCATATAAAATATTGGGTCGTTGCCTATCTATGCCTTTTTTCCGTTGTCTGCTGTCTGCTGTTGCCTGCTGCCACGCTATATATATTTATTGTGTGCTGTATCTAGTCTATACAGTCTAGTACATATGTCCTCGCTAAGTACTGTACCACCCATGTCCAGCTACACTACTGCCGTCACAACAACCAACCCTTGGACCAGTTCAGAGTCATACTCCGGAGTATTACACATCAGTACGTTCAACCGGGTAGTTGTTATTGCCCCTCTCCTCTTCTAGACTATACTCTCTGTGCATATACATATTCTGGTTTGTGTGTGAAAGAGTGCTGCTTGCTGTGTGTGAGGTTTGTTTATAGGCACAGTGCAAGCTTCAATTATAATTTACTACACTCTCTGTACATACACATATTCTGGTTTGTGTGTGAAAGAGTGCTGCTTGCTGTGTGTGAGGTTTGTTTATAGGCGCAGTGCAAGCTTCAATTATAATTTACTACACTCTCTGTACATACATACACATATTCTGGTTTGTGTGTGAAAGAGTGCTGCTTGCTGTGTGTGCAAGGTTTATAGTCTAGGCACAGCAGTGCAAACTACTATTATACTAATGAATGATATAGTACGTACGTGCCACCGGTCCTACAAGAGAGGCTGCATAAAATACAGGCATGCCAGGCAGGTACCAGGTTCTTTCTGGTGCACGTTACGATTAACTGTAATACTTGTGTTGCATGCACAGGCAGCGATGTCTCCGCGACGATCCTATTATTCCAGCTGTCCGTTATTGGTTCATACGCACCCCTTGGTTGAGTGCCATTCATATGTTGTACACAGCACCCCGACGGGTAGTGTAGTAGTATAATATAATATTAATAGTCTAGACTAGTGAGTGAGTCACCAAGTACGGCGTTTAAAAGCTTTGCTCTTACGATTTTACTTTTCTCGAATCTATTATTGCATGTACACGATGAGCACTATTAATAGAGAGTACAACAGAGTAGTAGCAGTGTTTTCGGCTGTTTGTATGCAATGCGTTATAATACGGGGTGCCAGGTAGTATTATTATTATAGTATCAAAACACCCTGACACACACCAATAAATTATTATTGTGAAATTATTAGTCTATATGTGTGGCGGTCAAAATCGCTTGGCGCACTCAAAAACCTGGAACGAGCATATGTATGTGGCGGCTTCCCCCACAACAAGGCAGGCATAGCATTCATTCGTATTGTTCTGGCACACCGCCGCCTTACCGACCGAAGGGGGGCCCTAAATTGTAGCCTCAACCTTTCGCCCAGGTGATTATTCGCCGGTTCGTGGGTTAACTCTTCTTAGTCTTCTATATACTCCTCCTCCTGGAGGCTCCTGCATTTTATTATCGCCCTCGATGGTCGGTCACGGCCAAGCAGTGAGGGGTATGGTAAGTGCGATGCATATGGGCTGTTGACTCGATATAGCCCATGGATTGATGGGGCACTGACACAGCAGTAGATACATACTTACTTGTGGCCCACGAACTTTTGATTATGCTCGAGTTAATTTGAGAACAACAACGTACTTGTACGGTAGATATAAGGTGTAAGTCGCAAAGGTATTACAGTACATACCGGTGTTGTGTACCGGTTTAGACTATATACGAAGTATGATGGTATGATGTTGGTGTACGGTGTAGTCATTTCTGGACCGGGGGGGGCGTTTTTCGTCGTTTTAAGTTTTTTAAGGCCCATAAACGAAACCGTCGTTAATAAACATGCAACCTTTGTTTCCTGGAAAACCTTTTCCCGCAATCCGCAATCGAAGCACAATCCTCTCTGTCAACCCCCACAGCCCGCCCTGTGCGTCGTTCCCCACAATGGACATCAACATCCAGGAGCTTCTACGAAAGCTAGAGGTTGATGATGGAGACGCTCGTATTCTTGGCGAGGCGGAGACGGTGAGCGCTGCAGACGGCGAAATTTTTTCGTCACAAAATCTGATATATCTGTCCAAAATATTTGAATTTGTCACTGTATTTTAGTGTGCAACGGAGTCGTCCTGTGGTTGACCTGTTGACTGCTGTTGACCCACTGCCTCGTGTGGTAGTACTGCCATACTGCTACGTGTGCTGTTGCAGTGCTGCACCTCGGGTATCGCAAGCGCAAGGAAGTCTCCCACCCAACTGTCCAGCCACCCATCTATCTAGTTCTCGGACAAGTCGATCTCATGGCTTACGTGTGTTTCAATGACCGATTACCGATGACATGATTGACACGAACCAGGTGCCATGGTTTTCGTATCGGCCAGTACGAGTGCACACGCAAGCGAGCGGTGTCATCGTACCTACTGGGACAGCAGTAGGACAGCCCTAAGAGTTGGCGCGACATTGGCGAACTTGAATGACTTCACCACCCTCTCGTACCGGTACTACCGTACCTGCTATATCACAGCAATACAGGATACGCACTACAGCTGAGATGCAGGGGAATAATCACTCTTACTCACTATCTCAACCCTCAGTGATCTTCTAGTTAAGCCATGGTGACAGGTGTTTTCCACTTTCCACCCCGGTACAGTAGACCATCATTTTATTGGGCACAGCAGTGTTCAGCATTCCCGATTGCTCGTCGATTTTCATCGAGTGTTGCTAAATCACGCTCTCTCTCGCGATTTTCATCGAGTGGTGCTAAATCACGCTCTCTCGCTTTCCGCTACAAATACCAGAGGTACTTATTGTCGTTTTTTACGCAAGAGAAAGTCCCAACGACTATGATACGAGTATGCACTATTGATAGAAGGCCCTCGAAATTGCGTCTTCGACCTTAGTTATTAATACCAGGTAGTATTAATAGTTACCTGGTACTATGGGGTTAACTTACTAGATAGAATGACAGGCCGATGCTTACAAAAAATAAGAAATCCAGCAGCCGGTATGTCGAAGTTAGTGCACAACGCGCCCTCTCCCAAAATAAGAAATTCAGCCTGGGATAGTATTTCTGTTTCTTGAAGTAAGAAATCCAGGAGCCGTCGCACTGAAATGAGTGTACAACGCATTCTCTCCGAAAAAGAAACCAGCCAGGGAGCGTACTTGTGTTTCTCATTAGGTGACCTGTACAGGTGCCGTACTCCAACAAGCATGCTCTGTGCGCTGAAAAACATGCCGCGCCACTTTTCTCGTTCTATCGGCCGTGTGGTTTTTCGGTCATGTACGCGCGGTGTAACAGCTAAAAAGCTGGGCCGAGCTGTTGCGATTTGCAGCTTTGTCGTGTGCTCGATCGACACCACGGGGTTCAGGTGGTAAACGTCCTATACACTCTCCAACACCTCCTTGACCACCACCACACCACACCCCACCACCGTCACCGCCACGGTTCTGCTCTGTGCCTGTGCCTGTGTCTGTGCGTGCGTGCGTGCGTGCGTGCGTGCGTGCGTGCGTGTGTTCTTCGCGTTTTTTCTACCCACCGACCTCCAGCACACCCAGTGCCCGTGTCGATTGTTCACCTTAGCGTTTCAAGGCTTCGTTCGGGTGGGCAATTGGTTAACCTTTCACCAGGAGGTCAAACGGACTGTTAATAGTACCCTTTAGTACCTTAACAATTGGCGTCGTCGGCAAGAAATGGGGCAAAAAATGGCGTCGTCGGCAAGACATGGGGCAAAAAATGGCGTCGCCGGCAAGACATGTGTTTTCGATTCGTGGGTTCGAATATCGCCTTGGGTTCGAATATCGCCTTGGGTTCGAATATCGCCTTGGGTTCGAATATCGTCTTTCCGCCAGTAACAAATATTTACGACTTTCCCCGTGTCGAACTCGAAAAAAGCTCTCCCCGGTACCCCCAGGAAATAGAACCGCGCCGATATTGGTACGTCTGTCCGTATGTCCGCTCGACCTACTGCCCTGCCGGGCCACGACGGAAGTGTTATAAGGCTTAGTTTGGGTAGGCAATTGATCAATTGATTAACCTTTTACCAGTGGTCAAGCGGAGTATTCACAGTACCCTCGAACACCTTTAACACTAGAGAGACGCGACTTTCAAGCCGTGTGGTCACAACCGACTTCTGGATACTCTGCCCTGTGCCCGTACTCCGTTACGGCATACGGCAGTCCTGTATGCCACGTGGAGCAGTCGGTAACGCTCGTATCACGCCCTCACTGAGGGTAGCATACCATTTTGTGCGAGAAATTGAGAGTAGCGTAGCATTGTCGCGAGAAGTTCTTCGCTGGCTGCATGGCCTACCCTCGTTTTGCTGCGACCGACACGTGGGACGACGGTTCGCGCTTCGCGCGACGCGGCCTCGGATGCCCCCCCCTGCGGAGGGCTGATCGTATTTTATAAAGTTGTTTCGAGCACGTCAGCTGTGTTGAGGTCGATCAAGTCAACGGTCGATACTTATCTTTGCGAGCTGCGTAATACATCGGCAGGGCCGGGCGTTTTTGCAGATGTATTAGCCTTTGGAGACGTACGTCAATGCCTCCCAGGCGTGCTGCCAGGGTCAACAGGACAATTTTTCACGAGAGCGATTTGGGTCCATAATCGTTCTGCGCGCTGATACTATATGGCTGATTGTATTTCCGCACCACTACGTGCGATCAAGTTGGGGGGGGATTAGGCCTGGGCGGGGCGGGATCAGAGGTGTGTGCCTAGTGAAAAAATAGTGTATGTGCGTGTGTTCACCAATGAAACATCCCGACGCATCAGCATTTGACCAAGGAAGAGGTTTCTCGAACAAGCGGTAAACCCTACTGCCCTCACAAGCTGCCTATAGCTGCGGTTACCAACGCACGTGTCTTGTGCACGAATCGACCGGTGATGGGTGTTACAGCCAATCAGGGACACAAATCACCCGGTTTTCACGCCAAATCAGCTGTTGTTATTGTTTACGCGAGTTACGGCAGAATATGGGAATGATCAAGAATATTCCCCGGGTTTCACAGTATTTTCTCAACGCTTGAACCTTTGCTGAAATATCCCCGCTGCAGTTCCAAGTAGTGTGTTCCGGAAAAGGGGTTGCAGTTCTTAGAACGTTGCTAATGGCAAGCCGATGTAAGAAAATCTACTACCGAAGATTCCAGCCAAGGTTTGACTCAACGGTTGTCTATGGGCCCAATTTTTTAAATTTTTTGTTTTTGGAACTGTCCAATTTTCCGGGAAAAATGGATTTCTGGCGGGGTTCTTGAAATATCTATTACCGAAGATACCAGCCAAGGTTTGCCTCAACGGTTGTCTATGGGCCCGATTTTTTTTATTTTTGTTTTTGGAGCTTTACAATTTTCGGGAAATATGCATTTCTGGCGGGGGTCTTGGGCAATACCTGCTTGAGAAATTTCAAGCAGATTTTGGGTTAGAAGCGGCGTGATTTCGTGTGTTCCACACACCTCGTTCGACGAAATCAACAACAGCGTCGAGAAATCTAAACGCGGCGAGCTCGTCAGGGGCTCCAACCGACGGTGTACAGTGCTCACACTACGCCCGGTGATGTGTGGCGAGCGCCGACCAAGCTTCTGTTCAAAATACATTTGGCGGTTGGTGTGTGGAAAACAGAAACCATAGCACTCGATCGTCTCCCAACGGGCAAAAACAGAATATCGAGGTTTCTTGACGGAAGACCACAGGTTGACGTGGGCAAACCTCTCACGCCCTAGATCATGGATTTCATGTGTGCAAGGAGCGACTATTCCAAATAATATGTGTGAACACTCAGGTCGCGATTTCGCGCAGAGTTCATCGATATAGACTCTCTCTGAGGGATCGTCAGGCCGCGAGGGGAAGGGAGGAAGAATCGGGAGGACTACGGCCACTGGCCTGGGGTGGCAATGTTGATGAGGATAAAGGTAGACTCTCAGCTATAAACATACCAGGTATATATAGGGAAAGGAAATAGTAGATGAAAGGAGAAGATGTGGGGAAAGGAACTGGGGAAATGGTTGGCGGAAGATACCACTGCATTATGGTGAGATCGATCATTCGACTTCATGGGAACTACTTTTTGCTTCATGGAAGGATGTTCGATTTACATCGGAACGGCATCTACGCTGTACTGTCGCAGGGCAATTTTTTTTTTCTTTCAATTAATCATTCGGCTGTCGCTTGCATTCATGTGGCTTTTCCCGGAATGAAGAGGGGTGGTCGTGGGTTGCTTCTATTTGGAGATCGAAGTTCAATCGTGGTTGGTGGACTACGTTGATCGTGGCTTTTGGTGGAAATTGACCACTTGGGCCGCTTGACGAAAACAAAGCCAGCAACACATTTTTTAAATTATTTTTTGCCCACAAGAACGGTACGAAAATCTCTTCGGCAAAATTCCCCCCCCATTTTTTTTTGTTTTTTTTTTTGCTTTGCTATCGCCTTGCCGCTAGCGATGATCTTAAGGGATGAAGCGCGCAGGAAGAAAGGCGAACATTTTTTCAACTGCGTGCGGATTTAACAATGTAGCGCTCTGAATACCTTACAGCGGGCATCGCCTCGAGCATGCCTGGTATGATATGAGCGCATCACTGCTGTAAAGTTTAAGTGTTCTTACTTATTTTCGGCTTTTCGTTGTATGAAAAGAAAGGGTTTCCACCGGATTCTTGGAGGCGTTCTGCCTTTCGAAGGTGCGGGGCTGATACAGCTACGAAAAAAAAAGAAAAAGCGCTTGCGGTGGACACGCGTTCCCTGTAAGTAAACGTACTGTGCCGCCATAGACCCCACGACTGGGTGTTGACCGCTGCATGCTGTAAGTTCCTGTGTACACATGCTGTCGCCGGAACAGAAAACGCCCGCGGTTCGTGTTCGTATGATAGCCCCCCCGGCTTTCGTCGGTCTTGACTGCCACGCGGTCTGATGGTGTGCTGCCACGCAGTCTGATCGTGTGCGGTACCGGACAGCTATTGGTCCCTTGGTCATCATCCCGCGACAGGGTTACGTTTTTTTTGGGTTAACCAGTGTTTCTGACCGGTTGGACTCCCCAACTGCTGTGGATTTCTGGGTCAAGATGATAACTTTACGAATTTAGCGTTTTCGGGACTGCTGGTGCGCATGTAAATGTTGGGTGGGTTGCGCGAAACGAACGAATGCCTTCCAAGTCATGTTTCGGGGGATGTTGATGCTGAGATTGCGCTAGCTTCCTGTCATGATATTTTACGGAGATCTATTGTTAACAGGATGAAATTTCACGACAAAAAAAATGGGGAAGCATCGCCACTTTATCTAGGCGTGCTCTCCTCCTGCGCTACAACAACTGTGTTCGATCGAGAGGCTCTGTATGTACTCGGCAAGACCGGCCAACGAAATAGACTGTAGCCGAGCGCTTTTACACAAAGCCCCGGTGGCTTTTTTGCCCCCTTTGTTGTTTGATAGTTCATTAATCCTGCTAACAATGGATCTCCGTAAAAATAGGCGCTCAGAAACTTCTTAGAATATGCTTGCACCGCCACCGTGGGGTGACTACCCTCTATAGTGCCGCTTGAGTGGTGCCGGTTTTGCCCGCTATGGCTAGACCGCAAACTCGTGTTGGCTGCTAGTAGTCGGGGTTACCCGGTTGGTTTGAGTTTTGGCTAGCTCACTTTTCGTTGGGTTTTCATCAGCTTTTGTCCCACCTTGGTTTCAACTTTGCCACGCCCCCCCGGGATTTCGAGCCGACTACATCCTGAGTCGGAGGCTTGTAGTCAGTGCATTGCTGTTTCGTTTGCGCGGTGGCTTTTAGTTGTTTTTCTCCATTTTTTACAAGAGTTTTGCCCCCCCCCCTCCTTTCAGCTCGCGACAACCCCGGTGGTTGAAGCCAACCACATCCCGACGGTGATCTTGCGGCATAGACTACGTTGCAAGGTCGTTTTGGGCTGGTCGGTGGTAGTCTCGCCGGGTTACTTGCGCTGTGGCTAATCATCTTTTGAGCCAGTTTTCAATAGCTTTTCCTCCTCTTGTCAACTTTAGGCACCCCCGCGATCCCGTTCAAGCTAACCTCATCACGAAGGAGAAGCTTGTACTAGTAGCACCTACGGAAACACACACCTGGTATATATACCAGGTACGGGAAAAACAAACAGAAATGACGTATGCGTAGTAGTGCTGGTCGCCGCTATAGTGCTATATCCCACGTATGGGAAAAAACAGAAATGATAGCATGCGGAGTAGTGCTGGTCGCCGCTATAGTGCTATATACCACGTATGGGAAAAAAACAGAAATGACAGTATGTGGAGTAGTGCTGGTCGCCGCTATAGTGCTTGTAAATTTGCTAGGCACACACGAGAACAACCAGTAATGGCAGTATGCGGAGTAGTGCCGGTTGCCGATATAGTGCCGGTGTTTTCATTCATAGTGCACATACCGGCACTACAGAGGGACCGAAGGCTGGGTTTCTTGTTTGAGAGGCGGTGCAATCTGCTACACTATCTTTAGTGTAACGGCTCCCGCATTTCTTGTCTACCTTCATGTATCAGCGAGCAAGGCAGAGAGGGAAGGGGGTTCCGTTTTAGAGGACATGGCGTCGATGGCTACCCGACTTTTTTTTTTTAATGTTAGCCTTTTAGTTCTTTTCAGTTTCGCGATAATTCACCGCCGCCATGGACGGGCTTTTTGTTACGCTGTGTACGCCACCACCCTATTTTTTGACTTGGGAGTTTCGAGCGAGGTAGGGAGAGCCTCGCGCGGTTGGCCCGCATGCCCGGCATTGAACACAGGGAGTACCAACCTTTCCCGTAGCCTTAGTCCAGCCTGGTGTTTCGTATTTCCGTGGTTCTTCTTAGGAATCCTGCGTTTTTTTTTTTTTGCCGACGAGGAAAGAAAAGGGCTGAGGTTTTCTCAGTATAAAAATGGCGGCGCGTATCGTGGGGGGGGCGGGGGCGGGAGAAGAGACTGCTCAGTGGCCCCGGATCTGAGTAAAGGTCTAAAAAAGACAAAGTGACAGGTGCGGGAAATTAATATATGGGCTGGCCGAACCCCTCCCCCCCAAAAAACAAACACTACGCAGGGAGAACGTACAGTAGGGTGAGCAGCCGACCGAGGGGAAGTTAATAGATGGGCTGGCCGATCCCCCCCCCCGAAAGAAAACATACAAACACTACGTAGGGTGAACGTACAGTAGGGTGAGCAGCAGACCGAGCTCTCTGGGAAGGAGTTCTGACGGTTACGTGCATGCCATAACGCCTCCGGAAGGGTGAACAGGGTGCTTGCGGGAGTATACCAAATTCGGCTGGGTAGGAAAACGTCTCCATATTAGTTATGACGAGGAAGGAACGTTATAGTACCGTCAGATTTTGTCCCCCTCAAAACACGGGGTTTATAGTTTCCGCGCACTGGTTGAATAACGTCACCCTGTTGACCCTGGTACAAGCTACACTGTAGTTCACCAAGGGGAGTCGCCGACCTATATCCTTAATGAGGACACTCACCCAGTAATACACGCGACCGGAGTATCACACACAGCTTGCAAACATGAGCTTCGACGAAATCTTCGATCTCACAGCTGGATGGAGCGTTTTTTTTTTTTTTTTTTGTGATATCCCGAGGCCGACCCAACCCACAAAAAATGAGCTAAAACGGGCCAAAACGGCATTTAATACCTGTTTTTTGCGGCTTGGTTATGACGTTCGTCGGTTTTTAAATTATGAAGTGTTTTTTGCCTGCCCAACCAAATTTGGTATCCCGTAAAACACCCTAATGAATGAACTCCACACCCATATCTTCCGCTATGTCGGTTGACGACTCTCTAGTCCCTTGACGGACGTCCGTCAAGGCCGCCCGTCAAGGTTCTCCTCCCACTAAAACTAGTATACTTCGTCTACCGAGGCCTTGACGGGGCTAAACTTCACCGTCCCTTCACTACAACTAGTATGTTTTGTCGAACGAGGCCTTGGCGGGTCTAGCTAGCTAGACCGTCAGCTGACCTCATTGCGTGTACCTCTTCGTTGCTGGCAGATCCAACGGAAACCCTCACTGGTCCTTCTTGCGTGCATATTTGTCCTTCAACAGGTGCTACTGCTGTACGCAAGTCGAAAGTGAAATGCATAGGTTTGAATGACGGAGAGACGCTGAGAAGCTACTTCGGTTGACGGGTCTTTTACCCCTTGATGGACAACCGTCAAGGATGTCCACACTGCGACTACTTTAGTTTTCTAAAGAGACCTTGACGGGTCTGCACTAGACCGTTTCCCCACTAAAAGGAGTATATTTTTGTCTAAAGAGAGGTTGGCGGGTCAAACTCGACCGTCAACGGACATATTTGCGAATAACTGGTCATTTTGCTAGCAGATCCAGCGAACACCCTCCCTGATTCTTCGTGCGCGTGTTTTGTCCTGCGGCAGGTACTACGCAATTCAAAGGTAAAATGCAGAGACTTACAAAACGGAGAGAGGCTGAGAAGCTACGTTGCTACGGATCTGGCTCTCGGGTGAGTCGATACTTTAGTTGGGGGTGATCTCCTTGTGCCCTGTGTGTCAATGTAGCGGAGGGGACTACGTGGGACAAGTAAGAGTGAGCCTCGATGCTCCGCCTCTCTAAACCTGCATCCCATGATAACGCCTGTGAAGGTGTATATGCTCCAGTACAACTTATCAATGCTCATGGTACATCCAAAACGAACATTCCTTTGAGACCTAAACGTATAGCGGTAGGCCATCACGGGGAGACTACAGTAACAGGAACCCATGATCAAGACGAAATCCCACGTATCCCCCAGGGGAAAACACACGGAAAAGAGAAAAGGGAGCCACACTCCTGAGAAGGTCAACACGAAAAAAAAAAAAAAATCGAAGCGTTGTGATTTCTGTGCGAACCGAGAAAACACGACGTTTTTTTTTTTTCTTCTTTTTTTTACATTTGTTTTTTCAACTTGGTTTTAGTATAGTAACCCTCCCCTGTCGGGCAAGATTTTTTTTTTTACCGTGCTCCTCTGTACCCCCTTGCTTTTATTACCCATGCACGTATGTGGTTCTGATTTTCACGTCGCTCAGTAATATATTTTTGTAATATTATATAATACCTGGTATATTCCAAAAAAAGAATACCCTGCAGCTGTGAGACCGAAGATTTTGTCGAAAATAAACTCATCTTTGCAAGCTGTGTGTGATACTCCGATCGCGCGTATTACGGGTTGTGCGTCCTCATTAAGGATACTCGTATAGGTCGGCGACTCCCCTCGGAACTACAGTGTAGCTATCAGGGTCAACAGGGTGATGTTTAGTCAGTCTGTGCGCGGAAGCTATAAAACCCGTTTTTGAGGGGGACAGAATCTGACAGCTGTGGAAGGAAATGCATCCGTTTATCAAGCGTATCCTGTAAGTCGTGTAACCGGTGAGAGGCGGGCGGAGTTTTTAAGGGCGTGGGGGCCTGGGTTTGAACAAGAGGGAGCCGGGGGGAGGGGGGGGGGGGGACGGGCGGGGCAACTCAATCTATGCGTGGAAGCTATAAATCCTTTAAGGGGATAAATCTGACGGTTTTGGAAGGAATGAACCAGTTTGTCATGTATATCCTGTAAGTCGTACAACCAGTGAGGAGAGGGCGGAGTGTTCGAGGGGGTGGGGGGGGAGGGGGGGGGGGCAAAAGGGTTTTCAACAGCTTTAGGTCGCATAGATGTTGGGGGTTGCTATACGCGTGGTGCTAGGTCTAGGCGATGGTGCGGGTGGTGGGGGAAGGAGGGGGCGTTGGGGGGGGATGAATTGGAGCAGCGGCATGGATGGCTCTAGATACTGAGGTGATTGCGATGTCAGGCGGGGCGTTTGAGCAAGAGGGAGCTGGGAAAAAGGGGGGGGGGGGGGGGGGGTTGGGGGGGGGGAGGGGTTTTTAAGAGGTTTAGGTCGCATATATGTAGGGGCTTGCTGTACGCGTGGTGCTAGGTCTAGGCGATCGTGCAGGTGGTGGGGAAGGAGGGGGCGTTGGGGGGGGGGGGGGGTAATATATATATATATATTTGTTTGATGTATCACTTTTACTCTCCGGCTCGACCTGTATGTACCGTATAAATTTCTACCCTCTCTGCAACCTTCTGGACAAGCCGTGGCTACAGGTGTCGCCCCTTCTCCCCCCCGGCACATACCTTCGTTTTTGTCGCGCACGGGGTTCGGTGTTCCCGCTATTCAGCTTTTCATGCCCGCCGACCGTCATCGACTTTCTTAATAGTACAGCACGCCTAAGAGAGAATAAGCTAGCGGTCGCTGTCGTACACGTGCCGGGTTACTTGCCATGCGGCTAATTTTTTTGTTTCTTGTAGCTTTTCAAGGGTGTCTAGCCAACCACATCCCGACGGGAATACTTGTTATGTACCAGTACGAGAACGAGAAGTGCGGCTTGTTTCGTCCTTAGAAGGTTGGTATTATGCTAATAGAAAAAAAACACTGTTTCTAACTTTTTTTTTTTGGGCCGCTGCACAAGGATCCCCGAAAGGTTGTAATAACATAAGTGATGTACCCGTTTTAAGACCGTCCCGTTTAACCCTTTTTAATACCGCACTCCCGCTTTGGGGACGAAGCACTTGGCATCAGGAATCAGACTGAGGATTATTTAAGGAGTTGGGGATGGGTTAAGACCTGTTGGGAGATAAGACCAAGTAAACGGGCTTGTCACGACAGAAAACGTTCTCGGAATTTTGAAATCGGTGTGGGATCATTTTTGCAGTGTACACCGTGTAGTGAAAGGTAATGAAGACCTGAGAAGCGATAAGACCAGGTAATTCGGCTTGTCACGAAAGCTCGTCTACTTAGAATTTGTATGGGATCGTTTTTGCATTATTCATAGCAAATGATAAGACCATGAGTAGAAATAAGACCGCTTAGATTGGCTTTTCACGGGGTGGTCCTAACCCCTTTAGAGCCCCCGAACCCCTCCCTACACTTAATCCAAGTAATTTTGTCCCCAAAAACGAGTTTCCAGTTGTAAAAGGGTTAAAATGGTGATATGGTATTCCCCTGAGAGACTAACCAACAAGGCGTACGATATGGGATACGGCTGGATATAAAAGGGTTTCACATGCCTTTGGAGGCATGTGCGTATAGGAATAAGGGAATGATGCTTCTGCCTCGCGGAATTGAACGCTATTACTCGGTTCGTCCGTGGCGTGTGTGGAACTAAAAACACAAGAGCTTGTCTAGTACAAGTGAGTGGCCAACGTGAAACCTGCCTAGTAGAGAGGAGTCTGCAAAGGGTGGCCTGTGTCTGTAATAGCCCCTTGATCTCATTATACTGGGTACACCACTGGACATATATATACGTATGGATCATATGTGCGGTTTTTCACAAACATGTTGCAATAAAGGGACACAAATCTTTTTTTCGCCGTCTGAGGGTGGCTGCTTGAGGAGCTCTATTTTTTTTCTTCTTTTCTTTTTTACACACTTGTTACTACTTTCCAGCTTCTGGACAAGCCGTGGTCACAGGTGTCACCCCTTCTCCCCCCTGGTTCGTGCCTTCAATTTTTATCGCGCATACATAGGGTTCAGCAATCCCACTGCTCGCCGATTTTTCATCGAGTGTTGCACGTCACCCCAGGACTTATTTTGAGCAAGCTGAAAGTGCATCCTTATTACCAAAGCCCATGGCCTAGATATAACACAGCAGTGTTCCTTTTCCAAAACAAGAATGACATTCCGATTGAGTTTGTCTTAGTAACCCTTTTAGCACCGCCCTCCCCCCATGGGGAACAAAACACTTGGGAGTTGGACTAGGATAGTATGGGCTGTTGGAAAAGCGCAAGGGAGCGCTGTCATTCATAACCTGTTTTCCCGAAAAAGTGGTATATACCCTTAATACTCCCATATCAGCGCGCGTCGTGCGGTTCAACAACTGCCGCACAGGGCCGAGCGTGCACCAGCAGTACAGCAGGAAAGTGTGCATCATCCATGCTGCGCACGTGTCCCGCGTTGTTGTAGAGTGCTCTACGTAGATGGGCAGGCAATGTGTTGGATACGAAACCGTGCCATAGTTCGTTTGCGACTTTTGTTCGCGGGAAGAAGCAGCTGGGTTCTTCGCGCGATACAAACTGAAGGCACGCGTCCGTAGTGGGGTGTGGGGAGAAGAGCCTGCACAGTAGTGGCCCTGGATAATCCGAGTCACGTCTAGGGAGGGAGACCGAGAAAGGAAACGTGCGAAGATAACAGAAGGGGTCATGTCAAACCCGGTAACAGACAGTGGTGACCATCTGTTAGTACTCATATCATACGTACGTATTCTGGCGGGATTTATATGCACGGGGGATGCTCAGAAGGCGAGCGTCTACTGCTGTTCCATATGACCCACGTTTTTTTTTTCTTTTTCCCTTATCTGCCTTGCGGGCGACCTGTGAGCTTCCTGGAGACGAACGAACGAATGAAATACGCCATGGACCACGAGGAGAGCGCAGAGCACGCGCCACGGAGCTTGGTCGGGATCGGGCATGCGTCGTAATGTACCCGTCGCCCCGTCGCTTGCCCGGCAGCCGAAAGCGCGGGAAAACGTGCTCGGCCGCGGGAGAACAGCATGCCCCCGCCCCCCCCCCCCGCAACGTGCATCTTTAACGTAGACACTATATGCGGGGCCAAATAGTCTACGACATTTAGTATAGAAATGCCAAAAGAAAACACGTACCAGGCATAACGAATTATAACATAATCGACATTGTCCCCGTTTTTTTTTTTTTGTTTGCCCGTTTTTTTTTTCTTGTCCACGGACAAAAACTTCCACACGGGTCGGCCCGCGGTTGGCGTTGGGGTTACAGGGTTTAGGGTTAGCGCTGGGGTTAGGGTTAAACGGTTCGCTGTGATTCGTCTTTTTCGTTGGACACACGTAACAGGTATCGGAGTGGGTAGCCAGGAGGGTTATATAGTTAGGCTTCCGGTCCGTGGTCCGACGAAGGCTCGGCGCGCCCCCCCCCCGCGAGCCCTCCCCGGAGCGCCGCCGGAGTCCAAATTTGGACGTTACAAATAACGCCTGATTATACTCACAATGCGCGTCTTACACGCTCTTTTTTATCCTCTCGTAGTAGGCGGGCATCGGGGGTCCTTTTGGCGGTACTGTAATGTGCTGCTCTGAAATATAAGAAATACGAAGGCAAAAAAAAAAAAGCGAGGATCGAATCGAGAGCATCGCCTTTTTTTATGGCGGGATGATCGTGGACGGACTCTTAGCGTAGCTCAGGGCGAGCATCGCTCGAACGCTCAAGCTTCCTCGTCCACTTGGCACACTCATGAGAGATAACACGCTTGTTTTAGAGCGCGTTTGGGACAGGATCGTCCTCCCGACAGAGTCAGGCAAGGCTGACAGGCCGTGTGCGATTACAGCAGCGGCAGCAATCCGTCGCACACCCGTAATATATGCCTATAATATCTACCTATAATAATGCCCTAAGCTTGAGCCTGCCTATGCTCTACCTGAATGCATGATGGCTGTTTCGAGTCTCGGATCGGCGTGTCGAGCGTCGAGCATATAGACTATATGGCAAAAAGAGGGCCTTAACATTTGCACCTGGCGAAAAAGCCGTTACAAGTTTTACCCAATTCAATACTTGACTTTAAAAAAGCTCCTGCGTCGGAAAAACAAACTACACAAAAAAGAATTTAGCCGATGGCGAAACGGATCCGAAAAATAATTCGACTACTCGTACTCGTACGGTGAAATGGACCCCCCCCCCCCCCCAAAAGTCCCCTACGGCGAAATGACTGATTTTGTTTTTTCGCATAAACATACGGTGAAACGGACCCGAAAAGTGTTTCGCCTACGACTTTGTACACTTTTTGTCGCCTGTTTCGCCTGCTGCGAAAATATGTGCGGCACAAAAGAACGGGGTGTCCGGGAAGCCGCACATTGGCTCCAGGGCATGGGGCGCTAAGCGGAATTATCGCGACAAAGGTGCGCTAGCGCACCGCCGCTCGCCCTATCGGCTCAAAAAAACGGGTTTCTGGGAAGCCGTACATTGACTCCGGCGCATGGTGCGCTGAGCGGAATTTTCTCGAAAAAGGTACGCAAGCGCACCGCCGGTCGTCCCAAGTATAACCCTGGTAGGCAGTGATGTGCAGGTTTTATCAGCTGGACGCGTATGCACATCACGATTCATCGGTACGTACGAGTACGCGGTACAACTTTCTGCCATTGTGGCTGTTTCTTAGTGTCGGTTCAACAGGCAGAGTGAGCTTGTCGGTGGAGTACGTGACGTGTAACAGCAAATACGTCAAGTCCCTCAAATGCTAAAACAAATCTCTGGTACGTAGCCGGTGGCGTGATTTTTTCATCGGCCGGACTATGCACATCATGATTTCATCGGTACGTACTAGTACGCGGTACAACTTTCTGCCATTGTAGCTGTTTCTTAGTGTCGGTTCAACAGACAGAGTGAGCTTGTTAGGCCTTGACCTTCAAGGCTTGCCTTAGAAATCGCCTCAGCGCTTTTTTCTGAAAAGGGCGAGCCTTGAGGGCCTTTTCGAGCCTTATGAGCCTTACTCTACGTAAGGCTCGTTGCCTGACGGCGCAAAGGTCTTTCAGGGACGTTTTAGGCCAATGTCGCGTTGAAAAAATAACGCCGTCGCGTTGAAAAAATAACGCCGTTAGACTGGAACTCGGAAAAAAAGGGGACAGGGGTTATACATTCGGTGTGCGTGCCATGCGGAGAGACCCGGAGACACACACGTCGGACGCCAGCACGCCAGCTCCTCAGGTGCCAGCTCTTGCGGACACGGACATAGTAACACCTTTCACCTGCCTTCGGAGCGGCGCACTGTCTACCAATCAGGGGATCCCACCGCTACAAGGAATACCTATTGGGTGGTGATTCTGCGCAAGATCGGTCTGCATATGAGTGATGACAACGTAATACCTAGACTTGCTGGCTACATGCATATCATAGACTCATTTGGCTACATACATATCATAGACTCATTGTTTCTTGTTTTCGTTTTTGCGCCCAAACATATTTTATTTATTTATTGTTCAGCGTTACACACATTGAGTCATGCGGTCAAGAATACCAATCGGCACCACCGCCATGTACATCAGTACCGCCATGTGATGTACCTGGTACGTCACAAGCCCGACACTTCCTTTTCTATCACAGACGTTTCAAGGCGAGACGCATATTGATCCCTTTAGGACTGCAATGCCGGCGTCCCCGGTGGTTTGGTAGGTTATCCTCGTGCCTACTACAATCAATTTCGCGAGTTCAATTCTCACCGAGTGCACATGCTCGTAGGGACTTTTCTCTTCTGGACTAAGGATTGATTGTCGGAAAGCGCGAACGCCTGAGTTAATAGCAACTTTCGAGAGGAAAAATCGGCGAGCGGTGGGACTGCTGAAGAACCCTGCGCGCGATAAAACTTGACGGCAAGAACTGGGGTGGGAGAAAGGACGACACTCCTGTGACCACGGCTTGTCCAGCAGATAGCTGAGGGTAAGTGAGACCTCTTTTTTAGGAGTTGAGCTGGAACGTAAGAGTGATGAGTAATACACAAAAAAACGAACCAAAAACAGGAACAAAAACAAAAACGAAAACGAAACAACCATTTCGGGGACAAAGTTTTTAGTTACTTATAGTGTGGGATACTTTTTTCGATTTTTTTTGTTTCTTCTTTTTTTTCTTTTTTCAAATGTCAACAGCAAAAAACGGTCGAAGACTCGCTGACGGCTTTCTTTTTTTTTTTTTTAAGGGAAGACTCGTGCCTCTCTGGTTAAGGCTCGTTGAGGTTCGTTAACCCCTTTAGAGCCCCCGAACTCCTCCCTATACTAAATCCAAGTAATTTTGTCCCCACAAACGGGTTTCCAGTTGTAACAGGGTGAAGGCTCGGACCCCTTTAGAGCCCCCGAACCCCTCCCTATACTATATCCAAGTAATTTTGTCACCCAAAACGGGTTTCCAGTTGTGAAAGGGTTAAGGCTCGGACCCCTTTAGAGCCCCCGAACCCCTCCCTATACTAAATCCAAGTAATTTTGTCCCCAAAAACGGGTTTCCAGTTGTAAAGGGGTTAAGGTTCGTGCCTGAAAACGCTCCTTAACCCCCGTTTTTTTCGGCCGCCCCTAACCGCGAGCCTCAACCCCTTCCCAGCTTGAAACTCGTTTTCGGGGAAAAAGAACTTGGACTTAGTATAGGGAGAGAGGTTTTGGGGCTGTACAAGGGTTAAAGGCCAGGACCTGGAGCTTGTCCGTGGAGTAGGTGATGTGTAACTGCAAATACGCTAAATTCCTACGAGGTACCAGGTATATGATGCGTGCTCTACATGTCCTGCCGTTTAGCTCTTTATAGCTGCACCCACGGGTCCGGAGATACACTGCTTGAAAATTGAGTTGGGTAATGTTTTCTACCTGTCACCCCCTCACCAACACGTTTTTTGATGACCCAAAACGGCTTGGAATTTGAGTTTGGACAGCAGTTTTTCAAGCCGTAAAAGCCGCCCCGGGTCCCGACGGTATGTGCGTGTGTTCTTCTCATGAAGCTCAATCTACATCCAGCACAACCAGCGTCCGAGCCTTTGCCTCCACCTATGAGTAGAGCGACGAACTCGGTGCTGGTCACAAACGACAAGACAGAGATACACATCGCAAGATACTCACAGTCAGGTTTATGATACTACAATATGCAATTTTTTTTTCATACAACATACTGGTACACCGTGGCATGATACCCTGGTACAGTGAGTACTCCGGTTCAAGATAACCTTGTGACAAGCCGAACCAGCCGCGCTCTTGACTTCACATTGCTCTTATCTGTGGCGGGAAATATGCAGCATTAAGCATGGCGGAACACGCCGATGTGACCGCTTTTCAGCCCCGAATGCTCTTGTTTTGGGGTGCTCTTAAATCGGGGTACCCGCTGTACCCTGGTACCCTGTTACCCTGGTACCCCGGTACCCCGGTACCCCGGTACTCCGGTACCCCGGTACGCTGGTGCCCTGGTGCCATGGTATCATGGTACCCTTGTCTTGCAAGCACTGATTTTTGGTCCGCGCACGTACGACACGTACGACTCGCGGAGATCCTGATGCGAGCCCTTTTCTCACTTAACTTACGGGCAGGTAAAGTCTCGGAATCTTTGTAGAATTTTGAATGGTAAAAAAAAAAAATGCTGTGAGATACGTGACGATTTACAGCGGAGGGCTACACCGAGCAGCTCGCCGGCTACTGAGCGAGATCAGGGGGGCGTGTTTACCCTAAACTGCAATGCACGGTTAGTCTCCCATCTCCGACCCTTGCGCGGCAAGATACCAGTAGTGGTCGCCGTGGTGCGCGCTCCCTCCAGACGCTGGGACGGCTGGTAAGATGGCACCCGCGAGATTGTTGGACACTACCTCGGTCCCGAAAGGGTTATGACCGTTGATGATTCAGTTATCGCCCCTTTTGCAACCCTTTGGTTCTTCCAGGCGGGCAAGCTGAATGTGTATAATGTGACCATTTCGGCACCGGCGACACGGAACAGCCAGGGGTGCTGACGTGGGAGGTGTCTGTACCCTAGCTGCAATGCGCGGAGATTCTCCGGTCTCCGATCCTCGGCGCAGTGAGATAATGGTCGCAGTGTTGCCCGACCCCGCTATGCCGCTAGGCGGGCGGTTAGATAGAACCCCGAAGACTGTTTGGTCGCTATGCCTGGGTCCCACAAAGATACGCCATTTAGAACAACAGACTTTTGTTGGGGGCGGGTGCGTCACCTGTGTTGCTTTGCCCACAAAACGAAAAATGCGACAAAACGAACAATGCGGTGTCACACGACCTATAAACGTCAAATGCTATTGAAACCGGGGTTTTGTTCAAGACAGCCCCGCACAATTCCCTGTAGGCCGTTCAGCGCCATATGCTCTCTTTCACCGGCGCCGTGCTCTCCACTGAAGCCTTCAAATGACACACCACGCCCGTGGGAACCCCACCAAGTCATGGTATCGTCTGATCTGTAGCTTCGTTGTGTGGCCTTTGTCTTGCTATATTTGGAGAAGTCCGGTGCGCCGCGGCCATGAAGGCTATCGTTTGCGCCGTTGCTACGTATGCTCCCAGCAATCGCGCCGCCAGTTTCGGCATCGATTTAAGGTCACTGTCGCTGTTGGTGAACGTGGATGAAATCGCCCAAGATTCGCCGTGTGCTCGTGAATACATGCAGGGAACGTATTCCAGGGCGGCGGAGCTTTGGATTTAGGTCACCGACGCCGCAGTCGCTGAAGATGCGTGCTTCAGAAAAACAACGAAATGTGGACAAAAAAAAAGCGCTGCGTTGCAGTGAGGTAGCGCTTGATCCCAGAAAAAGCGTTGAACAGAAAAAAATTGCTCGTACACACGTACTGGCACTTGATCATCGCTATGTTCTGCAGCAACGAAATAAGTTGGCCACAGCAGTGCGAGAAACATAAAATCGATGACCTGGCACCAACACATTTTCAAAAGCTTACCACAGTATGAGAAATATGGAATCCGACGACCTGGAACCACATTTCCAAGCTTGATCGACACTGTCGCGGCGCTTACAGGTCACCAGAACTGCTGCCGCTTTGCCAGACTGTAGTGAGAGCACCCAAGATCCCACCGCAGGGCGGTACACTTTTCGATCAGACGTGACGCTGGAGTTATGGCACATTACGAATCTGGTACAACCAAAAAAAAGACGGTAGATGTGCTTCCAGGTGTTACTTTTTTTATTTCATACACTCGGCAAACATAAAAAAACGGTTCTTTTTTCACAGGACAGGAGGGATGTGTGTCACAACCGCAGCACATGCTACACGGGGCAGCCCGGGCTGCTGATCCATGTAGGGAACACAAGAAACCCCTTCGGCGTGTAGATGGATACTCGGGGGTCGGGGCGAGAACCAAAGCGGGTGACGCAAGATACACACTCCCACGACAAAAAAGACGAGGAGTGAAACGTGTTTTACACCGGTATGACGGGTATGATGTACAGGACTGCGTGTTTTGTACACGCACTTCAAATCCGTCAGCTGTGAGTTCGACCATTTGAATGATCGATACTCATATTTGCTAGCTGCTGCTGTTGGCCTGTTTTCAGCGACCGATGGGTACACCGCCAGTTTTAGGGAAAATCGTAAAATACTTGTTCTTGGTTTCTCTGTTTCGCAGTCTGTGACCATATAACTTGTATCTCTCTAGTAATAGCATGAAGAGTCGGGATTGCCACTCGGTGTTCTACTGATGATGACGTTGGGTAGAACCGAGTTAGGGCCGTCCCCAACGAGCATAACAAATGCGAGGAATTCTGACGAGAAAAAGGCGACATTTTCACGAATCGTAATAACTGCCAGGAATTCGGACTTAAAATCGTTTTGATATTTTTCCTTGAAGATTGATGTCCGCATTTCTTCCGAAAAAACGTGATTGTTTATTTTTAAACGTGACATGACGACACCGCAGAATTTCAAAATGTCAGGAATCGTGACGTTTTGTCAGGATTCGTTCGTTTTTTTTTTTTTCGCGTTCGTAAGGAACGACCCTTAATGTGAAAAAGAAGACAACCCACAACGCACAACACGTAAGGTGAGGGCGCAACGTCAATGGCGCAAGCAAGAAGATGAGTAGCGCCAGTAGCAGCTGCAACAGCAGAGAGGATGGCAATGGTAACAACATTAGCAGCAGCAGCAAGCAGCGTCACGGCAGCAACACCAAAAACAGCTGCAGCAGAGGAAGGATAGCAGCAGTAGACAACAGCAGTAGCAGCAGGGACTGCACGCATGCGGCACGGAGGGGTATACGCACGTCTCTACCAGACAAACAGGGGCGAGCAATGTTGTATGCTGTTGTGCTTGTACCAGCACCTTACGCCACAGAGGAAATGTGGCCTAAATAGCAACAGAGACAAAGCCAGCAGCAGTATTAAGTAATACTTCGAAGTATCACAACAGCAACGGCAGCAGCATGCAGCAGCAGCAGCGGCCGCAACAACCAGCAGCAGAGAGAGGGAGATCGCGATAATCGTGTGGTACCATCAGAGATGACACTACCACCAGCAGCGGCATCGGCAACACGCATGCATACAGGCGTATGTCATATCATCCACGCGAAGGGCACAGCTGCCTGGCGTGTACAGCCTGCCCGTCGACAGCTGCTGATAGTATCAGGCTGTTCGGTAACGTTGTAAACAGCTGCTGACGTATGGTGGATTTTTCGGTGACGTCTTGAAAACACCTTCGCAGTATGCGTCAACAATCAAATATCCTTTTCATGTGAACGACTGCCTGAGGACATTGCGCAGACGCATATGTGTTTCTGCATATCCCAAATGCTGTTTATCTACCCGACCTGCAATGCGGAGGGTTTCCGGTCTCCGGTCTCCGGTCTCCGGTCTCCGGTCTCCGGTCTTCCACAAGTGCGCGGCAAGACACCGGTGCTGCGCTTTCCCACTATTATTATTGTATATTTGAAGACAGTTGGTAAGATCACACCCACCCTTGGAAGATTTGGTCGCTATGCCTGGGTCCTAAGAGAAAAAATCCGTTTCAATCCGTTCTTAACCCCTTGAGGTGACGCGTGCTACCATAGCATTAGGTGCACCACTCTTTTTCTGAGGTATCCTCAATTTGGGAGCAAAGAAAGTAAAACTGCTATGTTACCGGATGAAAAATCCCCATGGCCTAGGTCGTAACCAACGAGACTCATTCAAAAACTAAGGGGGGCGTATTTTCCGACGGTTTTGGGTTGAGGAGCCCCGCCATTCAGAAAACACTTTCGCCGAAAAAAGGTATACCTCTATCGTAGGATGCGTCTTTTACTTTCGCCTTCTCCCTGTCTATACCAACTCCAAGCAAATTATCCCCAAATTGTCCCCCAAAACGGGTTTCCAGTTGTATGTTGCGTCAACAACCCTTCTGGGGCCCGTGTATATCTTGATTATAGTATAGCGACCAAAAAACCGCGATTGCGCACGACGTTTTCAAGCGTCTGCGAGTAGCGTGAGCGCGCAGCGGTACGAGCAGGACCATGCCGCACCCGTTCCTGTACGACCCCCTTGCATGCATTGGTTGTTGTTGTTGTTGTTGTTGTTGTTGTTGTTGTTGTTGTTGTTGTTGTTGTTGTTGTTGTTGTTGTTGTTGTTGTTGTGCTTCGGACACGAATGTTTTTTATCCCCCTATCAGCAGTGCGCGATGCTGAAAATCGTCTTTTTTCAGCGTCAATTTTTCCGTCTTGAATACAACCCTTTTCGGACTTCCAGCGGGGTATATGATATTCACAATAAACTGGTGCATTCCACAGCCGTCAGATTTTGTCCCCCTCGAAAACGGGTTTGATTGTTTCCGTGCGCAGATCGATGGACATCACCCTGTTGACCATGGTACAACCTACACTCTGTTGTTCCAAGGGGAGTCGCCAACCTATATCCTTAATGAGGACACACACACCCAGCAATACGCGCGTTCGGAGTATCACACACAGCTTGCAAAGATGATTTTCGACAAAACCTTCTATCCCATAGCTGAAGTGTATTTTTATATTATATACTCCGCGCATATGCTTGCGTGAGAATGACGGCGCCGGCCACGCGGAGCCCGCCTGCTGACGTGGTGGACGCTTTATTTATATATGTGAGAATTGCAGCACCGGCCACGTGGAAAGGCACGGGCTGCTGTGTGTGTTGGACGTTACACATATGTGTGAGTTAGAATTCCAGCACCGGCCACGCGGAGAAGCCCCGGCTGCTGTGGTGGTGGACGTTATATATGTGTGTGTGAGAACTACAGCACCGACCACGCGGAGAAGCCCCGGCTGCTGCGGTGGTGGACGTTATATATACCTGTGTGAGAATTACAGCACCGGCTTCACGGAGAAGCCCGGGCTGTTGAGGTAGTGGACCTATTCTTTACAGCAATGCACGGAGTCTCCGGTTTCCTGCACTTGCATAGCGACTTCATAGTCGCAGTGACCGGCATACACTGTCAGGCGTCCCCCGTAGAGTGGTAGGTGAATCTTGCCCCCCCTAAATTATGTCGATCGTGCTGGTTCGCATCCCCCCTCCCGGATGCATACTCCTGTGCGCAGGGATTTTTTTCTTGCGTAAATAATTGATTGGCGGAAAAAAAAGCGTGAGAGCGTGAGCAGGCAATGTTCAATGCAAATCGACGTTCGCAAAGAGGTGAAAAAGTGGAAATGCTGAGCCCTATGCGCGATAAAAATGAGGGCACGCGCCGCGGGGGGGGGAAAGGAGGGAAGACAACTCCTGTGACCACGGTTTGTCCAGAGTATCGCCGAGGGCAGCACCTCTTACTAGCAAAAGTTGAGCTGGAAAAATTACAAAAAGAAAGTGTTACCCGCTCCCACTATCAATGGACGGTTGGTATAATCGCCCCCGAGCATGGTTTCGTCGCTATTCCTGGGTCTGCCCAAAGGGGGAGATTCGCCCATTTCAAACAACCCTTTTGACAACTTCCATTGGGGGGGGGGGGGCGAGAATGGCAGCACATGCCACTCGGAGGAGCCCGGGCTGCTGGTGTACTAGGTATACATACGATAGGGAATCTGCCCACACTGCAATGCAAGGAGAGTCTCCGGTCTCCGACAATAAGTGCACCGCAAGATATGTACCGGGCACTGTTTACTCATAGTCGCTGTGCTGCACGCTCCCACTATGTACTGCCCCTCCAGGAGCTTGAGACGAAAAAAATGGCGGAGTAGGCAGATCGACGATTGATTGCAGCGTCGACAAGAAAAAAACGCAAGCGGGGTGCAGGCTCAGCGGGTGCAGCAGTGGTTAGTTTACGTCTCGAACTATGACGCTATCCAAGGAGTTGCACGACACACGCGCGGCCGGCATGGTAGTTGCTGCTCATCCTGTTTACCTGCGCTGCGCGCACTAAACGGGTCGTAAGGCCGAACACCTCGATTGCTTTGATGGCGTTTTTCGGTTCCCAACTTGGTCAATGGGCGGTTGGTAAGATCGCGCGCTTGGAACGTTTGGTCGCTATGCCTCGGCCCAAAAAAATCCGTTGTGACCCCTTTATGACCCCTTTTTAACACCTTTTTTTCGCGACTTCTAGCGGGAAAAAGTAATTGTGTCATGGTGACCTCGCCGGTCACACGGAACAGCCCGGGCTGCTGAGATACGGGGTATAATATATGCATTCCGAAATGCAGTGAACGGAGATTCTTGCGCTGCATTCCGAAATGCAGTGAACGGAGATTCTTGCGCTGCAGGATGTTGATCCGCAGCGCTTGCGTGCTCCCACTACTACACCAGCTGTAGTATTGATCCTTTTTATAACCCCATTTACAGCAACTCTTTTTGCGACTTACAGCGGGAGGAAAAAATCGCAATGTGATGGTGACCGCGCCGGTCACACGGAACAGCCCGGGCTGCTGAGATACGGGACGTATCCAAAGTGCAATGCGCGGACGTTCTTGCGCGGTAGGACGTTGATCTGCAGCGCTTGCGTGCTCCCACTGCCACGGCCAGTACCTGGTAGTATCAATCCTTGTTACTACTGCTAGAACCATCCGACTCCTCGGTTCTAAGCGGATAAGATGATAGGCGCTCGGTAGTTTGTGACCGCAGAGCTTGTCTCTTTAGGAGGAGGCATCGGCACGGAGGACGCTGGTTGTGCTTCAATGGGAACCTAAATACACAACTTCCTTAAATCGTAAGACGGTGGAAACCCTGGGGACGGTAAGTATCATCCCCGTGTCCCGGGTTGTCACCGGTGTGGGTAAAAACGCCAATTGCTGAAAATAGAGGATTTCCGGTAAGTTACTTTTTAGATCAGGGTTACTGTGTACCATCGCTGATCTGTGGGTCTGCAAAAGGTGCATGGATGTTTTGTCGGATCGCAGCGGGGATGATCTTTTGGAAGTTATGCTTGGGCCCCAAAGGGCTATAACCCCTTTCGAACGTGGGGCTGTACCCACGCCATCCCGTTTTTGCGGACAAACTGCTCGGGATTGATGTAGGATGACTCTTTTGTGGTTGCTAGCACCACCCCCGTCAAGGCCCAGGCCAAGGCCCAGTACTAGGTCCTCGTGGTGTACCGCCTCCAGCTCGTCTTCAAGCAGCTCCGAGTTCATCATGACAACACGTGATCTTTTTGTCGACGTGCCCGAGTGGTTAAGGGTATGGATTCGAAACCCATTGTGATTTCACGCGCAGGTTCGTGTCCTGCCGTCGACGCCACATGTGAAATTTAAGGTGGAGGACACAGAGTGCCCCCTGCAGGTCTGCCAATTGAGCAGGTCCTCGGAGAGTACTCACTTTCGTTCCTTCGTAGAGATGTAGCTTTATTCGTTTCCACCAGAGCCCGGGATAGCTTCTGAGATCGGAGGCGCGTGCCTCCGATCTAATTCCTAACTTCCCCGAATATAAACCGCCAACCTTATCATACGAAACCCATCCAAATGATCTCAAATTCGGATACCTACAGGACTTTCAAGGCCGTATCTTAACATTGCTCGTACGTCCCAGGTGTTGCGCTATATCAGAGAGATCGACCCTACGAGGTGTCATGGTAAGAAAACGGGCTTTTTTTTTTTCGCGTGTTCGTCATGTGGTAGGCAGCCCATCGTTCTACCGACCTCGTATGCATGTACCTTGACGGGAAAAAGAATGGCGCGTGCACGACCGGTTCCGACGTAAAGGCGTGCGGAGTGCAGAAGCCAGGCGTCGATGCTTGTGTGTTCGTTTGCAAGAGTTTGTCAAGACCAAGACTCAGATTTCTTTTGCTCGGGCGGAAATAACAGCTTGGGGAGGAGAAGTACGCATGGGATATCATATCGTACGATGATATCATATCTTATGATGATATCATATCGTATGATGATATCATATCGTATGATGATATCATATCTTATGATGATATCATATCGTATGATGATATCATATCGTATGATGATATCATATCGTATGATGATATCATATCGTATGATGATATCATATCGTATGATGATATCATATCGTATGATGATATCATATCGTATGATGCGAACTGTATAATAAATGGATCTATACCAGGTATATCATACTTAGCACCTGGTGGTGTATCGGAACATACATATTCGTGTTTATGTCAACAAGTTTCCCCTTCGGAGGGGCAACATGGCGGATGTATATTTGTTGCCATACTTGTTGCCATAGACTGTATTGTCTGTGGAGCCGGTCTCTCCGGTGGTCTAGTGGTTATCCTCGAATGCTACTAGCGTTGGTCCTTGAGTTCGGTTCTCACCGTGATGATGTTTTGATTTAGTTGCAAATATATATTATAAAAAATGAAAATACACTCCAGCTGCGAGATCGAAGATTTCGTCGAAACTCATCTTTGCAAGCTGTGTGTGATACTCCGATCGCGCGCATTACGAGTTGTGTGTCCTCATTAAGAATATAGGTCGGCGACTCCCCTTACAACTACAGTGTAGCTATCAGGGTCAACAGGGTGATTTTAGTCAGTCTGTGCGCGGAAACTATAAAACCCGTTTCTGAGGGGGACAAAATCTGACAGCTGTGAAGGGAAATGTATCCTTTTATCAAGTGAATCTTGTAAGTCGAATAACCGGTGAGGGGGGGGGGCGGAGTTTTGAAGGACGTCCGGGCCTGGTTTTGATCAAAAGCGAGCGGGTTTGGAGGCGGGGGGGGGGGGGTGGGGGGGGGAAGGGGGGGCAATTTGTGCATGTAAGCTATAAGTCCTTTCAAGGGGATAAATCTGACGGTTTTGGCACCAGTTTATTATTGGGGGGGGGGGGGGGGGTTGGGGCGGGGGGGGGGGGCGGGGGGGGCAGCTCAATATGTGCGTGGAAACTATACATTATTTTGAGGGGATAAATGTGACGGTTTTGGAAATAATGCATCATTTTATCATGTATATCCTGGGGTAAGTCGTACAATCAGTGAGTAAAGAGAGGGTGGAGTGTTCGAGGGGGTGGGGTTGGGATGGGTTGGGGGGGGGGGGGGGGGGGGGGGCGGGGGGGGGGCGGGGGGGGGGGGGGCTTTAGGTGAGGGGTTTGTTATACGTGTGGTGCTAGGTCTAGGCGATGGTGCGGGTGATGAGGAAGAAGGGGGCGTTCGAGGCGGGGGGGGGGGGGGGGGACACAGCGGCATGGATGGCTCTCGAAAGATAATGAGGTGATATCCTGTGCGTGAAGTGTTTATTAATCTGGCGGATTTCGATATTTGGTGGGGCGTTTGAGTAAGGGAGAGCAAGAGGGGCGGGGGGGGGGGAGATTTTTTAGGAGGTTTAGGTCACAAATAATATTCAAATACACTTCGGCGGTGAGATCAAAGATATGTAGCAGCTTGTTATACGCGTGGTGCTAGGTCTAGGCGATCGTGCGGGTGGTTGGAAAAGAGGGGGCGTTGGAGGGGGGGGGGTTGGGGGGAAAATAATTGAAAACTACGTCATGGATGGTCAGAAAGATAATGACGTGATATCAACTGCGTATAGGTGTTTATTACTCAGGCCGATTTCGATTGTGAGTGGGGCGTTTGGACAAACTAGGCGGAAGGGGGGGGGGATCGGGGGACGGGGGACGGGGGGGGGGGGTTGGGGTTTTTTATGAACACGAGGGGTCAGGGGAGGGGGAGGGGAGGGGAGGGGTGGGGGGGGCGGGGGCGGGACATTTCAATATGTGCGCGGAAACTATAAATCCTCAAAGGGGACAAACCTGACGATTGAAGCAATAAGACATCCCTTTATATCATCTGGCTTGTGATGTTTACTATTCTAGAAGGTTTGATGTTAGATGCAGCATGCAACCCATTGTTCAAGTGTAGTAAATAACGTGTTAAATCTTCATAATTTGTTGTTGTATGATACATGGATCGAAAGCTAGAATATTTTATAGAATATTTGTAGTTACCATTATTTTCTGACATCGCTAATTATAAGAAAGAGATACGTATTGTCAAATACAACAGGCGAGGTGATGTGGTCATGCACTGTTTGTCACCATCATCATACAGTTACCATTATTTTCTGACATCGCTAATTATACGAAAGAGATACGTATTGCCAAATACAGCATGCGAGGTGATGTATGTGGCCATGTACTGTCTCCGCCATTGAGCATTAGAGGGAGGGATGCGAATCGTCAGTTTTAAAGGAACGCTTGGTATACATGTGCTCAATTGCGTTACCTCGTTAGTCATACTTGGTATACACGCGCTCAATTACGTTACCTCGTTAGTTTTACTTCGCCTGGCATAGGTTGGGAGGCGACCATGCAGACGGTATGTACGAAATACCCTACCTAATGGGTTGGTGAGGTTGTTTACCGCAATTTCAACACATCTGCCTGTGCCTCCTTTTCCAAATTATCTTTGTCTCAAATAAATGTACGATTTCACGCCTATGATTTTACCTTGTCGATGTGGGGCTCTGCGGTCGTCAATTTTAAGTCAGAGATACGTCCTACAAATACATCAGGCGAGGTGGGTATGTGATGTCATATATATGCGATGTCATCACTATTGATCGCGAGGGTGATTTTACTTCGTTAGGTATATGGTACTGTGTTTCGTAGAGGTCGTCCCAGGAGGGATGGGTCGGCAGTGTGGTTTATCGCAAATTTATCAGGTCTGCCTGTGCTTCCTTTTCAACTTATTATTGTCTCAAATGTACGATTTCACGTCCATGATTTTTACCGTGTCGCTGTGGGGCTCTGAGGTCGCCAATTCTAAGACAGAGATACATCTTACAAATACTGCAGTTGAGGTGGGCATGCAACGTCATATATATATGCGATGTCACTACTATTTAACGCGAGGGTGACTTTACTTCGTCAGGCATATGCTACTGCGTTTCGTAAAGGTTGTCTCACGTGGACATGCGATGTTACCACTATTGAACGCGAGGGTGACTTTACTTCGTTAGGCACATTCCACTGCGTTTGGTATGGTAGAGGTTGTCAGGCAATCATGTAAGCCGATGGAGGCACGAAATACCCTGCGTAATAGGTTGGTCGTGTGGTTTACCGCAGTGTTAACATCCCTGTCTGTACTTACTTTTCACATTATTATAGACTATAGTGTACGCTTATACGTCCTGTTTTCTCCCCACTGTCGTCGAAGATGTTGTAGTCCTGTAGATGTCGCGTGCATGTCTGGTGCTCTTGTTAGTGGTGTTCATGAAAACATGCCCTAACATGTAGTAGATGATCGCTGAGTGGTGTTCCTTTCCTTGACATCAAGCCAGGTTGTATATGCCAACGCAACCGCTTGCTTGAAAAACGACAAAGAAATTCCTCACACACCTGACACAGAGAAGACGCGCCCGAAGATTTTTCAGTATACCGACGGTCAGGAACAGGTTATCGAGCAGCGCACTTGATTTTTACTACCGCTCCTCACTCCACCTAAGACACTACGGGCATGCGTTGGACCCAGTTCGCTGATGCCCGAAACCAATTTCAAAGGAGGTGATGTGGTGGGCGAATGCTATAATGATTTGCGCTGCTGCGATTACCCTGTCTCTCGTTCTGTTTGTTCTTGCGTTCTTGATGAACCTGTCATTTGGCAACGAGCAGTTGTGACGCATTTTTAGGTTTGTGTAAAGACTTTATGTGGACTATGTGATGTTTCTGACTCGTAGGGACCTCAATTTGGAACCCAGGGTGTATGGGTTCCATCTTTTGACTGGTGTTCGTATGCGGACGTATATATGGTTTTAGTGTGTCGTGTGTCCGCGTGGTTTTTGTTTCACGTATGTTTTGGTTGATATTCTAGACTTGGTTATCGTATTGTTTCAAAGTGGTGCTTTCCGCGTTTTTGATGCTACACGTATATGTTTTGGTTTATGTTCTAGGCTTTGTTACCGTGTTGTTTCAGAGCGGTATTTTTGAGTACATGTTGTTTTGTAACCACGTAGTTTTTGCTACACGTGTGCGTTTTGGTTGATGTTCTAGGTTTCGTTATCGTGTTGTATCAGGGTGGTGTTTTCGAATACATATTATTTTGTTTTGTTTGTCTTGCAACCACGTGGTTTTTTCTACACGTAATTTTTGTTTGATGTTCTAGACTTCATTATCGTATCGTATCAGAATCGTGTTTTCGAATATATATATTGGTGTACAGTGGTCGGGGGGGGGGAAGGGGGGGAGGGGGGGAGGGGGAGGGGGGGGGCTGTTGTATATATCTGCAAAGCGTGTTTTTGTACGCCGAGGAAAACTGCTTCGGGGGGCTAAAAACGAAGTTGCGAGGGACGTTTGGGAATTTCAACGTTCCCCCTCGCGGCTTTTGTCAAGTATGGTTAAATGCATATTTATCCCTGAAGATAGACATGCAGTAACCAGCCTTGACAACTATGGGTTGTAGCGGTATCATAATACACTTATAATACCGTTACTCTTCATAGTTTGGCTATGTGTGTATTATTTATTTTGCTACACGGTGTGGGTTGAATTGAAACCCGGAGTGAGGCTAGGGTTTAAGAAAAAGGGGGGGGGGGGGGGGAGGGGGGGGGGGGGGGGATTCGACAAAACAGCGTTTGTATGTATAGGTAGTCTGCTTATTGAGTATCCCGTCATGTTGGTGGGTGACATGTGGTGAGTTGTGGGAGGTTTGGGGATGTTTCGGCGACTCCACTTGCAACTACAGTGTAGCTATCCGGGTCAACAGGGTGATGTTAGTCAGTCTGTGGACGGAAACTATGAAATTCGTGGAAGGTAATGCATCAGTTTATCAAGTGAAGTCTGTAAGTCCAATATCTGGTGAGGGAAGGGTGTGTGGAGGGGGGGGGGGGGGGGAGGGGGTGAATTGCAGCAGCGGGATCTCCAGCACGTGTAAGTGTTCAATACTCTGGCGAATTTCGATGTGGGTCGTTTGAAGGAAAGTGAGGGAGGAGCAAAAAAAAAAAAAAAAAAAAAAAAAACTGTATATATATTAAAAGGGAATACACTGTTGAGAGCGCCTAGAAGCGTGTGGGTAGACACAATTCGACGCGAGTAGACGAGGGAACGAAATGCTGAATTCTTTTCACGCTAAAAATGAAGGTACACAACGTGCCGTAGTGGGGAGGGGGGAAGAGGGCCCGGCTATGTGGCCCTGGATCTGAGTCACTGCTGGGAGGGAGAGCGAGAGAAGTGCGAGGATGATAATTGGGTCGAAGGAAAAAAAAAAAAATGCACAGTGGCCGGTCACCCCGGTGGTCTAGTGGTTACCCACGCATATTACAAGCGTTGGTCCTTGAGTTCGATTCCCACCGTGGTGAGATTTGACTTTATTTGCAAAAATGCAACAAAAAAGAGGTTCAACTAACTGGTGAGAGCGCCTAGCAGCGTGTGGGTAGGTAAAATTCGACGCGAATCGACGAGGGAAGAAATGCTGAATTATTCTCGCGATAAGAACGAAGGCACGTACCGTAGTGGAGAGGGGGGAGAAGGGCCCACTATGCGACCCCGGATCTGAGTTACTGCTGGGAGGGAGGGCGAGAATAGTGCGAGGATAATAAATGGGATGGAAAAAAAGAAAAAAAAGGAAAAGAAAAGTGGGTACCCCGAGTTATGATTGCCCCGTGACAAGCGGGCACAGGCGCTCTTAACTACACATTGCTCTGTTCTATGTTGGGAAACATAAGCTCAAGACCCGAACCGCGGGCCGGGTCATGACCCGTGGAAAGCCCTCCTAAAAGTATCCTAATGGTCCGATTTTGTCGGTTTCGTCCCGATATCGGGAATGGCGGTGCTAACTTTTCCAACGTCTAAAAAAACGATGGTAATATTGTAGTGTAATTTCACGTGTTTTTGTCCTCCTTTCGGGAGTGCGTCGCTAAATCGCCAAAACGGTTACGGTGTTGGTTACCAATCTAACGGTGTTATGTGATATGTTTGTTTTGCTGCCTGTTTTGTCCTACGAACATATCACACAAATCCCAAGTGGTTTGTGCACGTATCGGGAGTGCTCTGCTATTTTTTTGTTTTTTGTGTGGGAGGCGTGCTACGACAGGGGGTGCAATCCACAAAAAAATCCCATGGCCTAGGTATACAACGAATAAAAAACTGAAGAAAAAAAAAATGATTTGGGGTTAAGGAGCCCGGTCATTCAGAAACAAAAAACCGGCACTATAGCGGCAACTGGCACTATAGCGGCGACCGATACTATTGCGGAAACCGGCCCTGTAGAAGCAACCGGCACTATAGAAACAAGAAACAAAATGCCGACAAGTGCTAGTCCCTATCGTGTAGCACGCGTCTTGGGATCAGTGCGGGGTAAACCTTGCAGTTCGCTTGTAAAGAAGGGTTCGTCCTGTTGGAAGTATGTCCACGTTTTCGGGGACACACTACTGTGACATAGTTGGGAAATAACAGACTTCTGCTGTGAGATGCGGAGATTTTCTGTCTAAATTCATCTTTGCAAGCTGCATGTGCGACTTCGATCGCGCGCGCGACGGGGTGCGTATGTGTGTCCTCATGAACGACATCGATCGGTCGAATGCAACAAACTGTTTAGCTCTAGTATAATGCGTGGCGATTGACCCTCTATCGTTGTCGTCTTGCGTTGTGCCTTTTGGCAGGAAGCTGGGGATTCCTTTCCCCCAGGAAGCGCTGATCAGAGCGTCGCGTGCGAAAGAGAAGGTGGGTGCCCCCGTCCAAGGGTACGGTAGACGACGCGGGCTACGATGGAGGTGATCTTGACGTAGACCGCAGGGACCAGTCGTGAGGTGGTCATTGGTGGCCACGTCCGTTGTATCGGTCGTTCCCAGCGATTTTGAAGCCTTCTTTAGGGATAACGCCTCACGAGTATTGGTAACGCCGTATTCGGGGACCACGATGAAGGAGGCTGCTTTTTCCCTGCTGTGATGGTCGGTATACTTTGCCATGTAGGCGTATCCTCCGGTCGCCTTGGGCGCCAGCTGGCCCTGGCTATTTCCCCCCATAACGTTTTAGGAAGGTGTGTCTCGTCGAGTCAACAGCGAGTCATGTCCATAATGGTACGTCCGTGACGTTCCGCACGCACCCGCAGCAGAACGGTGTTTTCTGCTGCACCTTTAGCATGGGACCCAAAAGGGCGAGCCTCTTTTCTACGCACGTTTTTGAGGGCGACCATCTACTTGAAAATTCGTGATGGATGAGTTTTGCAGTTCTAGAATAATTCAGAATGGAACGATACTATTTTTTTTCTTTGCCTCGACTGTTGCACGGAACACAAGAAAATTGGTCTTTCTGCTGATGTTGGTGTAGAACACACTTCCACACGTAAGAATTTTGAGTCTCTGGCCCAAAGTACAAATTTGCTAAGTGGTCTAATAGGCGTATTATAGCCTGCGTTTGAGTGGAGATGGCGAGGGTTGCAGTACCGGGACATCTGTTTATTGGCAAGGTACTGCGAGAGGCAGGATGATAGTTTCAGGAATATAAATAAACTACCAGGTAGGTGATAGAGCTGGCCCCTCCTCCCCCGTGGCCGAGGGGCTGTATTTGGACCTACCAAGGTTCTGCACAGTCACAAGTGATATGTGTGCTTTAGTTGGCGTGGCTTGATTATTGTGCAGCTAGTCGCCTACTGCTTGCGCGAAACTTTAAACACCCAACACCCTGCCACAGGAGCTACTGCTGCCAGAAAGAGAGGTTACGTCGAAAGTATTCTACGCAAGCCGCGTATGATACCAGACTAATTTTACGCTTGTTTCTGAGCAAAACAGCAAATAACCATATATCGCCGTGCTGCGTGCGGACACCCCCTAACCCAAGCGGCCCCGGCTGCTTAAGCGACCCCGGCTGCTTTGGCCCCGGCTGCTTTATAACCCAAGCGGCCCAAGCAGCCGGGGTCGCACGGGTTTCAAGTTTAAAGCAGCCGGGGTCGCTTAAGCAGCCGGGGCCGCTTGGGTTGTAACCTGTTATAAAGCAGCCGGGGTCGTTTGGGTTTAAAGTTCAACCCAGCCGGGGCCACAGCAGCCGGGGTCGCTTAAGCAGCCGGGGCCGCTTGGGTTGTAACCTCTTATGCAGCAGCCGGGGTCGCTTGGGTTTAAAGTTTAAAGCAGCCGGGGCCACAGCAGCCGGGGTCGCTTAAGCAGCAGGGGTCGCTTGGGTTATAACCCACGCGGCCCCGGCTGCTTCATAACCCAAGCGGCCCCGGCTGCTTTATGGACCGATGCTGTGAGAACCCAAGCTGCCCCGGCTGCTGTGGCCCCGGCTGCTTCAAACTTTAAGCCCAAGCGGCCCCGGTTGCTTTATAACCCAAGCGGCCCCGGCTGCTTCATGACCCAAGCCGCCCCGGCTGCGTTATGGATCGATGCGGTGAGTTTCGTTTTTCGTTTTTCGTTTTTTTTTTTTTTTACCTCTAAAAGCCCCAACAGAGTTGGAACCCAGCGGTAAGCGTCAAACGAACGAGAAGTTAGGTCTTGAATGTTATCAACCCCTACAAATACGGTGATGTGCTGATGTGCCCATTTCGAGAGCATCCGCTTTAAGACTTCTCGGGAGATAAGACCGGGTGAATCGGCCTTTTGTTTAGGGGGTGGTCGTAAACTGGGTACACCATTGCAGTATGATCGCGCAGCAGTGGGGCTAGTGCTGTGCTGCGCGCGTGTCGAACGTCTCCTTGCACAGCCGCGGTAGATCTGCCCGCGCGGGCGCGGTCGTTTTCAGTGCCCACGTGAAACGGTGCTGTTTTTCAATGGACTTAAGGGGTTTTCTGTCACGAGACCTGTTTCGGATTTTTTTTCCCTAATGGGTTTTTTTTTTTCCGGTACCGGCGGCCACCACCCTGAACCGGAACCCTGACAACATCCCCCAACCCTATCCCTAACCCTAACCCAAGTCTAGCCAGAGGCCTGCTTGGTGGGTGTGTCGTGGGGTTGTTGTTCTTGGGAACACTCTATCACGGAGATTCATTGCTGGTAGGACTGAAAACGAAACAAACACGGAGGTGGGGGTAATCCCTGTTTCCCTTTTTTTTTTTTTTAGCTTTGTCATTCTTTGTTGGATATGTTGTCATTCTTTGTTGGATATTTTCGTTTCCCGGTTCACGTACAACACAGAGCGTCACACGAACACAGTCGTCGTGCAGGAGAGCTCCGCTGACAAAGGCGGATATTTTTGTTTTCGTTTTTCTGCGGTTAAGTTCGTCCTATATTGAGGATGGGTCTCCATAAAAGAGTCGCTGTGCGGGTATACCGAAGAAACATTGCCTTCGCGGGTAGATCTACGCGAATTCCTCCTTACATGGCAGTTCGGACAACGGTAGCACCCCCCCCAACACGCAGTGGCCGATGATGTAATCGTCAATTTTTTTGGTGTCACTTTTTTTTTCGTGAAGCCCCCAAAAGGGGGAACAATACGCAATCTGCAACAAAAACCATTCCGTACGTCGGACAGATCACGATACAGATCATCTAGATCCCATACCTGACGGCATGCAACCCTAACCCTAACCCTAACCCTATATCTGACGCCATGGTATATTGTGCAGGATCTGTGTGCCGCAAATCCAAGCAAGGAAAGCATGCGCTAGAGCATTCAGGTCATCCGGCTCTCACCCGGCAACATGATCTATAAGCCATGCAGATCATATTGACCAGGGATCTGTCTGCCCTGCAATACACAGATCATCTATAGATCGTTACCAATCAATAGGGATATGATCTGTCCGAGGTGTGACCTGTTTCCGACACGGATCATCTATAGATCATTACTATTTTTCTATAAGGATCTGATCTGTCCGAAGTGTGAACCATTCGGCGCGTTTTTCAGTCGCCGCCTGTGCGATAAAAATTACCTGGTATCCGGTACCTGGTTTGTGTTGCGCCAGTTTGCGGAACGTTTCCCTGGTTAAATTTTGCCCTCGCTCCGTTCGAGTAGCCGCGCCCGAGTGTTTATTTTAATTTGAAGGCTTTCCTCCTTCCCACCTATAGAATTTTCTTTGCACGTTTTTCTTCAGCTCCCTATTTTTTTCTTGTGTCAGAGCCGGGGTCACATACTGTAGCAGCCCCCCCCCCCCCCCCCCCCCCCTACACTATGGTGCACGCCTTCATGCTGTCGCGAGGAAGGGTTCTGATTATTCCTTCTTTCGTCCTCGTCTCTCGGTTGGAATTGTGATGCAATCGTGTTTTTTCGGTGTTTTTCGTTTACTTTTTCCTCCTCGGCTTTTGGTTCAGGCGTACATTGCCGTCTACACCCGCCTACGCAATGTCCTGGGCGATCAAGTTGCGCCCAAGGGAAGGGACATCGAGCAACTCGCTGTGAAGTTTGCAGGAGGCAGCGTGGAGCGCTCACGGGAGCTGCTGCAAAAATATTCAGGTGACGAGCGCGGCGGGCGGTGGCCCCATGCTACGGTATGCCACCGGCCTCTCCAATAAGACGAGCCCCACAAGAAAACCCAGTCCAAGAAAAACACAGAAAATATGACATTCGACAGCGCGTTTACCGGAGTAAATATGGGACACGACCTTCTCAAGTATGAAATCTAGCCTACAAGCAAACATCATACCCGCCCCCTTCATGAGAGGGCCAGTACTGCTGTATGGGTGCCTCCATTTCTTGCGGGCCTCATCGCCGGGGAGCATTGGACCTCTCGTCCAAACTTAGCAAACATTGAGGTACTAATCGATGCACGGTCTCGCGGCCTAGCATAAAACACTTGATAGTAATTATACGAAACCCAAACAGTATTCAAACGGTTTGTCTCAAACCGCACTGCTTGCGAGACATCGCGGTAGTCTGTGGACGCCCCCCCCCCCCCCCCCCCCCCCCCCCTCATTGCTGCAGTTACACACTTCATGCGACTCGCCGAACACCTCATTGCGCTTCGTGCTTGGTGCAAGCAATGTCTGCCTGGTTGATGAACACACGGCGTGCTCCGTCCCGGCATAGTAGGGATACGAGGGTCTATGGTCATACGACTACGCCGTGCACAAACTGAGCCCCCCTTCCCCTCATTGCTTTTATGTTATTTTAAAATATATATACAAATACGCAGCTGTGATGTCGAGGATTTTGTCGAAACTCGTCTTTGTTTTGGGAGTAGTCAAGGCGAGAGATCGCATCGTTGGCTGAGGCTGAACCCATGAATTATAGGGCTTTTTGCGGGTCCGGTCGCTGCTCATGGGTCGGGCCGGGTCACCCTGACCCGACTGGTGACCCGGCCTGGACCCGTGAGATTTCCAAATCCTCCTGACCGGACCCGGCCCGTGATATTTCGAACACCCTCTTAACCTGACCCGACTCGAATCCACCGGCGAGACGGCGGGTCGGGTCGGGTCGTGACCCGTGAGAAGCCCTGATAACTTCCAGTCACGAGGGTGGCAGTATCTACTCTAGCGCCACCTGCAACACGTGTGCGAGATCAACCAACCCGACGAAATGTCGCAGAAAGAGGTGGCACGCGTTGAAATCAAACGAGAACGTTTATTCTGCCACTCCGTAGTCATTGGAGCCTGTCTTGACGACACGATCACTCGTGTGGGCTTCTGACCGCTTATTCTATCACCGCCATAGGTCTATGAGCCCTTGTCGTACTACTTTTTAAGGTAGAGCGATTAGTTTATGTCAGCGCCAACAGCAACAACGACGACAACAACAACACCGCGACAACGGCGACATCAGCAACAACACATACATGGTACATGCATGAGTCGTTCCGCCCCTCTTGAGCCGCGATTTTTTGTTTGTACTGACTCCTCCCGCTGCGTACCGTTCGTCGCCGGTTTTCAAATTGTCAGGAGGCATGTCGGCGAACTGTTACGGCGGAAAAACGAGACCTTTTGAACTACACCACGCCCGAATATCACGCGGCGGCCTTCTTAGTCGCGACCGTCGAAGCCGGGGTGAGGTGTTTAAGGTTTCACGAGTGGAGCCTTGCTCGCAAGGACCTGAAATCCACGAACAACAAAATGTGCTGCTGGCCTGAATTGAAGCCGTGTACAACTTTTGGCTGGTCACATGCGCTACTCGCTGGACTACGTACGTACTGATAGTTGCGTAACTAAAGCAGGGATCGACAGTACCTACCGCTTACATTGGAAATTGCCGGTAACCACAGTGGACGGTAGGTAATGAGAAAAATCGCGGCAATATCGTGGTAGAATCAGGTCCCTAATGCCTCCTATTTAAAAGCTAACACATTTTAATGCCACGATTCACATGCAAGCTCGACTCCACACATGCATACACTGCGACGAGCACGTAACCGGCACATCAGCACATTAATCATGTGTCTTTGGGAGGTTGTAACAGACTTGCATTGGTGTTGCAGAGAAAAAAGTGGAAACCCGGGGGTTTTTTGACCGTCCCCGACCTTGCGGTACGGTAAATTACATGTTCGGAAGTACGACCAACAGCTTGTTTGCGTATTTTACTGGTAGGTAAGTGGTCGACCCATAGGAAATACCAATCCTTGAAGTACAGTTGCTCAACAGGTGGTTCCTTCTAACGCGCGACAAAAGCTACGGTGCGGGGGTGTACTAGCCGTAGTCGTATGACCCTATAGACAAATAGACCCTCGCACCCCTGCACGGATGGGACGGGGCACGTCAGGTGTTCACCGACCAGGCAGACACCCCGTGCAACAAGCGCGAAGCGCAGTGAGGTTGTTCGGCGAGTCGCAGGAAGAGCGAGCTAGCTGCATCCTACTAAGAACCGCTTGTGATACGCATATTCCGGCACCATGTGCGTTCCTTTCTTGCTCACGGATGACAGCTTCGAGTGGTTTACCTTTTTCGCTGGTGTGACCACTGAAGCCACTCTTGGGGGTGTTTTTGTGATCGACTCGGAGGCACTCGCTCTAGCGGCTACCATTGTGCTTTCGCGGTTTCGATTTCGGGATATACGCCGCCATGGACGTGGTCTGCACGTTGCCCCGACAAGAAATATTTAAGTCCGTTTTTGAGTGGCCTAATATCAGAAGCGACAATGGGGGGGGGTATATATACCCCCCCCCTACCGCACCCCTTGAAATATACCTGGTATATATATGTATATATAATAGTTGGCCTCGGTTGGCACCGACGCTGTAAAACATTATGCGTATATTGGGGTTGGCGTTGGTTGGCAACAACGCTGTAAAACATGCCAATCACTGCGTGAGCTAGACAACCAGGGCACCCTTTTTTTTTTTTTTTTTTGGGCGTTCACCGTGATGGTCATCGAGTTAGATCATATTGTGCGGGGTGGAGAACCCTAATTCCGCACAAGGGGAATGATCGAATGATCGCATCACGTAGTGTGAGCATGGTAAGGCACCCACGAGGCAGGTACAGAGTAATATCCAATATTGCTGCCTCTGGAGTGGCCACACCAGATAACGAAGTAAATCATTGGCGCTGTCATCCATCAGCAAAAAGTAGGCACAAGATGCCGAAGTCCGTCTTACTAGCGGTTCTTGGAAGGATGCAGTTTACCCTTCATGCGACTCGCCGAACACCTCACGGCGCTTCGCGCTTGGTGCAAGCAAATGGCTGCCTGGTTGGTGAAAACCCGACGTGCTCCGTCCCGGCATAGTAGGGATGCGAGGGCCTATGGCCATACGACTACGGCCATGCACAAACTGAGTACACCCCCCCTACCGTATTTCGATAGACCACGCGCGGCCCAAAAACGAGCGATGGTCAACGACCGTCTGGGGTATATAGCCTGCGTTGCAACCTTCGAAGCCAACGTGGTCGCAGGTTTTAAAGGTTTCACGAGTACAGCCATAGGAATGGCACAGACTCGGTGGGTGGATGGGCGGGTGGATGGGTGGTTGAGTGTGTGGGTGGGTAGGTGGCTGGGTTGTTAGGTGGTTGGGTGGCTAGGTGGATGGGCGAGTAGGTGAGTGAGTGGGAGGGTGGGTAGGTTGTTGAGTGGGTGGGTGGGTAGATCGTCGCAAAGGAGTCTCGGTGTCCATGGCGTTTGCTGGCGGGAATTTTCGGTTGCCCTGGAGGATAGCAGACTTCACCCATCCAGCCAAACGAAGCGATGCTGGTCATCGAGCCAGAGGGGTGCGGGAGTGTCTTCGACTCGTACACCTTCGAACTCCGGTGTTTCGGTGCCATGTCCGCGTCGACTGTAAATGGCCGGGAAAAGGCTAGAATTTTTTTGGATGTTGTAGCAAAGTACGTTTTCAGAGCACCTGCGGTACTGTTAAGGTTCCCACGTCACGGCGCGAGACCTGTCAATGACCTCCGGCTTACGCTACAAAGGTTGCGACGGCCGTCGGTTGCCGAACAGCAAAGTGCTTAGGTGACGGGAATAAACTCATTGGTTGGGTGGTTGGTTGATTTGTTTGCCCGTTGAGTGATCAGCTTCCTCCCCCTCTGGCCCCTACCCCCCCCCCCAAACCCCTCCCGGCACGCGCACGCCCCTGATGTACTCTGCCCGGTCCTTCCCCCCCCTCTCTCCCCACCGTCCCGCTTCGGTCTCTCTCCCTCGCCGCGCAGGTTAAAGTTCAAGCGGTGCGCAAATTCGTGGCGGCGGAGGTTAAGATGAATGTTCAAGATCTCGATAAGATCTGCGTCGACGTCGTGGTGAGTCATGTATGGGAGTTGTGCTTGTCGCTGGAAAACGGTGCGATGGTCCTTCGCGCGCTTCGAGCAGCCGCTAGTTCCTAATTTTCCCTAGTTCATTGTGCGTCTAAACAGCTTGTCTGGTAAAACTCGTAAACCCGTTCGACACTTTGAAAGCGAAAACTGACGGAATAAGCATGACGGTTACAGCGTCGTCGGTCCAGCCGAGATCGTCACGATACCTACCTTATCTAGGGTCACCACCGTCGCCACCGTGCTTCTTTTTCCCGCTCTTAGAGAAAGTGCGGGCTCGCTGACAACGAGCACGTTGCGAAGGCGTTCCGCATGACTGCTCCAGGCTCGGCGGACAGGGGACAGAGGAGCGAGGGCAAGAGAAAACAGGTTTTGCCGGCACCTGCGGGAGGCGGGTGCAACAGCGATGGCTCGCCGGCAACGGCTACGGCAACGACACGTCTCGGCGTGCCGGAAGGTTCGTCGCCGCTTTTCCGAACCCCTCTTCAGGGGGGTGCGTGTGTGCTTCCATGGTTTTCGGAGGTTGCTTCCTCTCGTTTGGGCTTGGGTTAACAGCGCGGGGTGACTGCTCTGTTGTTTTTTTCTACTTGTCTGAATGATTGAAAACCCATGGATTTGTTTCGCACAAACCAACATTGTGAATCCTTTGGGAGCCGCTCACGCGTTTTGGCCGAAGGCTACTTATATTTTTTTCTTTTGCGGTGGATAGAGGGTTAGACCCCTGTATATAGGACGATTAACGCCTATGGGTCTGTGGGTGGGTATATCCTAACGTGTTGACTAGGGACTGAACCAGCACGTACTGACAACCCTTGGCCCCACGCGGTTTTCAGCTCCTTTCAACCACGCCGACCGGAACGATCGTACGCCGATCCGGGCTCGGAATTTTGTATACCCCATTTTTTCCCACATGTGACCCCACCGCTGCCGACGGTTTGCGCTACGCCATCCCTTTCTACGCCATCTCTTCCGCGTTTAACCCCCTCCGGCGCGAAAAATCTGGACCTTGAATACCGACCGCTGTCGACTGTTCGCGCGACGCCCTCCCCCTCTACCCCCTTGCACCCTCCGCACCGCAAAACCTCCAGACGTCCCTTCAGAATTGCCGGAAAAACGCCTTGACTTCTCTAAAGCGGCACCGGGGTCCTCCGGAGCGCAAGCGGGCTCGGCGGCGGGAACAGCACAGTTAGATCCCGCCGCACCTTTGAAAACGTTCGTGAAACGGATTAGGACGCTTGAATCGCCCCTTTACGCGGAGTGGTGTCGTCAGGCTTTAGCCTGAATGGTCGACCTGAGGGGCGGACGGGCGGCGCGGGGCACCGGGGCGGGAGCGACGACACGCCCCATGCGTTAGGATAATCACTATTAAGGCGTGCAAAAGCAGCATTTTTCCCGCGTAGCCCGTTTAGTCCCGAAAAAAAAAACCCCAAATCTAACTTGCACTATACAGAGTTTGTCCCCCAAACATGAGTATGCCCCGTTACAGTTTTGGAGGGGTTAAGGTCAAGTTACGTTTTTGTAGAGAGGCATTTTGGTTGGATTGGGGTGAGGGGCAGACTCTTCGCTGACGAGCGCAGGCTTTCCCCCCAAAACGCCTCCTTGTGTTTTACGCGCACCCACAAGTTGACCGAGTATCGCATCGGGATGCGATCGCGAACTCATTTTTTTTTTTCTCTTTGTGTCTGTCGCTCCCCAGCGCCGTGTTACTGTATAGGGGGTGGGTAACGGTGTGGCAAGACGAGCGTACACGAAGAGATAACTCAACGTATCCACAGCATGCTTGGAGTGCGTAGGCGTATATCCATCCTCGCCCAGAGGTGCGACAGGGAGTGAGATATTTACGAATGACTTTTTTTAGGAGACTGTATGGGGTGCGATCCTGACCGCGGTGGAAATTCAAGTAAAGGTAGGGCAGGTCTCGCTAGAATTCCCGCTGGTGGACGCATGTAACCGTCGTCAATGTGTGCGCTGGCGTAGAGCAAAATGGCTGATGCTTTCTGTTTTTTCATGGCTATTTGTTGTCTCTTTCCCGGGGGTGTTCGACCGGACTGCGCGGGTCTCCGGCTGTATCCAGCTCAATGGCGGCCCCTATCGGTTTTTGGCGACCTTGTAAAATAGCCCTGTAGGTATAGCTTTGGCGGGCGCTTGAATAAGTACCGTCGCTTCGCTCCTAATTCGTTTCAACTATCAAGTTACAGTTCTTCTGGGTACTGGGTACGGGGATGCTTGCAACATTTCCCCGAAGATTCGTGCCGTCTAAATCACAAACAGCATAAGCATCTGCCCTAGGCATGCATGCCCTGCAAGACGACCGTCTTGACGACCGTCTTGTGTCATTGCTTCCCTCGCCATCATCACGTAGTAGATGTGCGCGGTACAGCTGTAGGAGGCTATTAACCGAACCACGGCATTGCACCACTTTATGGCACTGCACCACCATAACACCGTGTGACCGTCGCACTACCGATACTTTGACAACGAAGCCCTGTCTTTTGCCTCTATCGCAAGGTTTGCCCTTGCGTAGCAACAACGCTATACTATCGCAACAAGACCCCCCCCTTGGTCCCACGCCCATCCCTATACAAGACCCAGCGAAAATGCCAGTCCTCCACTCCTTCAAAATCTCCACCAGGAAAGTTTAAAGTCGAAGGCCCTACGCGTTTCACGTGGCGATCATTGCGCAGTGCCCTCTGTCACCCCCCTGTGCCAAACCCTAGTCATCACGCGTGCCACCCCTACGTGCGCCGGTTGCTTATTCCGTCACACTCTTCAAACCATTCGATGAGACGACGTTTGGCACGTGCTCCGCGCTCTTTGCCCGCGTTATTTCTGAGCGACAAGGCGCCTCAATCGAGGAAATCGTAACTGTTTAATAAGGACTGCCCGAATAAACGTATGAATGCCACATGTGTAGTTCACTACTTGTCCTTAGTGTACCAAGGCCATGGGATTGCTCATCGGGGAAGGGTGAGAACTGCTCAAGCGGGGGGCTTCAGAAAGACATCTAGGTGCACACCTGCCGTGGCCTGCTTGGCCTTCCTCGCCTTAGCAGTAAAGGCCGCTCGCCTACCGTCGACGAGCTTGACCTCCGCAGTGAAGACGAGAGGTTGGGCGCCTATACTGCCCATTTGCACACGTTTGTAGCCCGCGGCCTGTTGGCCATGACTGCCACGCCGTCTAGCGGACATTGCCTCTTTGATGTGTGTTACTGCGAAGGAACAGGATATCATGCATAGTGAGCAGCCTTTCGAGCTCTCCACGAGAGAGCTCTGGTGGTGACGCGTATACGGTACCATAACGCCTCCAAAGATGACGAAT